>OZ014514.1:1200000-1555000 GCA_963966075.1 Aphodius sticticus
GTTCATTGTGAAAGAAATCTGATGTTAAATGTATTGGTGTTTTTTGCAAATTTATGTTTACGTATGACAGGATTAATTTTAATCAACAAATATGTAGGTACATATGCTTTTTTACAAACCGCATTGTCTACCACTAAACGCAAAACAAAATAGAAAAAATGTGAAGTATGGTTTGAATTCACATATGAAAGCCTATTAAAGATGACAAATTCGGTAGTCAATTTTCGTTGATTAGAAACGCCATCAGAAGTAAAATGAGGCATCTTAGTGAAGTGCAAGTTGCTCGTGTTGTCGCCCATATTCAGCATGGCCACTCTATTCGACATGTTAGCAGGGACCTTCGAGTTTCCCCTTCTGTTATTCAGCGTTTATGGAATTGCTTTCGGGAGACCGGCCAACATGTTAGAAGAGGTGGACAAGGTCGAAATCGAAAAACTACTCAAAACCAAGACCGATTTCTTGTTTTCCCCTCTCTACGTCAGCGTACTGCCACAGCACGAGACCTCCTAAACGACCTAATACGAGCACATGGAATAGAAATTCCTGATCAAAACTGTTAGAAACAGATTAAAAGAAGCGAATTTGAAACCAAGATGACCTGTCCGCGCACCACGCCTTACGCAGCATCACAAAGCAGCGCGAATGAGGTTTGCTCTGGATCACAGAGATTAGCAACTTCGTCACTGGTCGCCTGTACTGTTTACAGACGAGGCGAGATTTCGTTTAACTCATTGCGCCGGTCGAGTACGTGTATATAGACGTCCTGGTGAACGCTACGCAGCCGCTACTATACAGGAAGTGGATAGATTTGGTCGTGGATCTGTGATGGTTTGGGCTGGAATCAGTATAGACAACATAACTGATCTTGTTGTGGTTCCTGGTAGACTAAATGCCATGAATTACGAAAACATCTTGAAGGGACCATGTAGTGCCTGTTGCATATGGCGTCGGTCAAAATTGAATCCTAATGCAGGACAACGCAAAGCCACGTACCGCCGGCGTCACCAGAAACTTTTTACAAGGACGTGGAATTCAGGTCATGGAATGGCTGGAGTTAGAGTTAAGTCCTGACCCGAATCCCATTGAACACGTGTGGGATCAGCATTACCTACGTGTTCGCAAGCGCCCTAATCCACCACTAACCATACAGGAACTGACACAAGCCCTGATTGAGGAATGGGAAAGCATACCCCAAGAATCTCTTCGCAAACTAGTGCGAAGCATGCCCCGCAGGTGTGAGGAAGTGATTCGTGCTCGTGGAGGGCATACACTGCACAGTGGTCGATTTTGCACTTTTAGCCGGACAAAATTATTTTTTTTTCTAATGCACTTAAAATCTTCGATAGATAACCGGAAAAATAGTAAAAAAAATCTAAGCCTTAAGGGGGTTGTTTTTGCGGGGGTTGCAAAATTAATTTAGGTGTTGAAATTTGGAAAGCGCAAAGCGCATCTTCTATGTTATTGTCTGTACAACAATTTTAGGCATTTCGTTCGCCTGGAATTTTTAGGAAATCATTACGAATGTTTAAGGTTACTAATCTCACAAATGAAAATTAGACGTATTTGAAATAGTCTACTCTTTATTGTATTTATTCTTCGTTTAGTTTATTTATAGTTATTGAATGTTTATTCAGTAACTTCTTTTTGTATACCTATACGTGTTATATACGTTTTTAAAATAAAAATGAATATTGATTCTACCGTATTTTATTTACCTATATCAATGTGTGTATTTTCCGCAAACATTTTTTTTTATTAGGGATTACGTATCGAAAATATTGACCGGTACATCGGAACCGGTACTTTATCCTCCGGTATGGTACAGAACCGGTACATTCGATACGATACAATACGATACGCGATACCGGTACAGCAAAGGTGTATCGGACATCCCTAGGAGTAGGTACACAATAAAAAAGAAAAAAATATCTAAGTACCAATGGGGTGGTTTTTGAGGGGGTTGAAAATAAATTTTGTTTTAAAATTCTGAAACTTTTTGAATGTGCTACTACTATTTCTGCAAATGCGCAAAAACGGAAAAAATCAAAAGTACTTGTGGGGTGGTTTTGAAAGGGGGTTGTATAATAAATTTGCTTTGAAATTTTTTAAATCTTGTGCATGTGATATGATTATTCCTACAAATACGCTAAAAAAAGAAAAAATAATGTAAGTACTTGTGGGGTGGTTTTGGAAGGGGGTTGATTAATAAATTTGGTTTGAAAATTGTGAAACTTTGTGAATGTGATATATATTTTCCTACAAATACGTGAAAAAAGGGAAAAATACTAAGTATTTGTGGGGGGTTTTGGAAGGGGGTTGATTAATAAATTTGGTTTGAAAATTGTGAAACGTGCAGGAACGATATTTATTTATTTATTTTTTATTTTTTACGGGCCGAATTGTGGCGGTTTGTATATGGAAGACTTTACCATAACAATAACTATTTGTTTTAGCTTGCGGCTGCAACATTGCATTGTAGTCGATTTTGAACTTTAACCCAAACCGAATAATATGTGGCGTGAAAATATATACAATAAATAAACCCACACACACTACAGTCGGCCGAATTCTTCCAACAGCACTCACTTTCAGAACGTTAAATTAAATCATGGGTCATGTGTGGTATCATTGCAAAGATATTTTCAAACGAAACAATTTCTGCTTGAAACTCTTCTTTTCAAATCATGCGGTTTACGAAATAAACCATATGATCTCGGGGTATCCTTTGTTAGACAGGTGACTGTCCTAAGGTGACTCGTTGGCTTTAAGGTTTTGTCATCAGACGCGCTAAATCTTTAGCTATCGATATACTATCACGTCTCTTCACTACTAACAAAATAAAATATGAATATGTGGATTGTTCTTCTGATCACAGCTTATACAGACAACATAACATATTATGGGTTATTTTGTGAAGCGTATGGCTTAGAAAATGTTTGGTCAAATAAAAGTTGTTTCTATTTAAAATATCTATGCAATGATACCACACACGACCTAGGTTCCCGTTTGAGAAACCAAATCCAAATGCAGTTATGACTACTTCCGGTATGTTCCGGAAATTATAATTGATGCCATAAAATACGTCAGGTAGACTTGTTATGCCATTTTTTTTCTGAACCTCTATGACGTCATATAACAAAGAAAAACACATGTATTTGTATTTGTAGAAGCTCTCCAGATGACAAGGGGCTCTCTTCAACGACAAAAAAAGTTACCGGCAAAAAGTGGCACCTAACATCAACAAATCCTAAGACTATACATCGAAGCTCAGTAATAGAGCACTTAATCCAGTCGTACTCCGTCGTCCTTTTTACTTTATCATACGCAGTATGTATAAAGTATTGTAATCGTGCCAAAAAAAAATTTTGAGATTTTAGCGGAAATATGTCTTTTTGGGTCCCCTGAACATTTTTGACCAAGGTACAAAAAAAAATGTCTGTGTGTGTGTGTGTGTGTGTGTATGTGTGTGTGTGTACCCGTTTTTTGTGGCGACGATTCCGGAGAAACTACTAAAGGTATCGGGACGAAACTTCATATTTAGAAGTTTCATAACCAAACTTAGAGCTGAAAAGCTTTCTGTTGAAAATGGTCCAAAGGCACTGGAGGTTTAGTCTTAGCATTTTTGAAAGATTTTGCAAATAAGCCGCCATTTCTAGAATTTCGTCAAAATAGTTAAATAATAAATTAAAGACGAGGAAATTCTGAATAATTTATGACTATGACATTTTTTGGTACAATCAATAGTTTTGCTGCATGAGCAAATTCTATTTCATAGAGATCGGTTGTACTGCATTAAAACTAGTAGCCAGGATTTGTCAGATTTTTTGATTCTAATGACAGTAGGTAGTGTCAAACGCTAATGTTTTGACAATAACTTCTGTCAATATAAGCTGCGTTCGGATATTGTATTACACTTTTTACACCCAATAAAACGTAAGTGTCATTTGGACTTTGAACCCGGTGTCAACGGAGTACAATATCCGAACGCAGCTTTAATCGACATATCTGTCTAGTTCTACCAGTTTTATTTTAATGCAGACATGGCCGATCTCGATCAAATAGAATCTCATGCAGCTAAACTATTAATTTTATAAATAGTATGATAAAGTCATGTGCCTGGCCACATCAGATTTTTTACTTTATCATACGCAGTATATAAAGTATTGTAATCGTGCCAAAAAAAAATTTTAAGATTTTAGCGGAAATATGTCTTTTTGGGTCCCCTGAACATTTTTGACCAAGGTACAAAAAAATGTCTGTGTGTGTGTGTGTATGTGTGTGTGTACCCGTTTTTTGTGGCGACGATTCCGGAGAAACTACTAAAGGTATCGGGACGAAACTTCATATTTAGAAGTTTCATAACCAAACTTAGAGCTGAAAAGCTTTCTGTTGAAGAGAGCCCAAAGGAACTGGAGGTTTAGTCTTAGCATTTTTGAAAGATTTTGCAAATAAGCCGCCATTTCTGAAATTTCGTCGAAATAGTTAAATAATAAATTAAAGATGAGGAAATTCTGAATAATTTATCACTATGACATTCTTTGGTATAATCAATAGTTTAGCTGCATGAGCAAATTCTATTTCTATGAGATCGGTCGTACTGCATGAAAACTAGTAGCCAGGATTTGTCAGATTTTTTGATTCTAATGACAGTAGGTAGTGTTGGTGTCAAACGCTAATGTTTTGACAATAACTTCTGTCAATATAAGCTGCGTTCGGATATTGTATTACACTTTTTACACCCAATAAAACGTAAGTGTCATTTGGACTTTGAACCCGGTGTCAACGGAGTACAATATCCGAACGCAGCTTTAATCGACATATCTGTCTAGTTCTACCAGTTTTATTTTAATGCAGACATGGCCGATCTCGATCAAATAGAATCTCATGCAGCTAAACTATTAATTTTATAAATAGTATGATAAAGTCATGTGCCTGGCCACATCAGATTTTTTACTTTATCATACGCAGTATGTAAAGTATTGTAATCATGCCAAAAAAAATTTTTGACATTTTAGCGGAAATATGTCTTTTTGGGTCCCATGAACATTTTTGACCAAGGTACAAAAAATGTCTGTGTGTGTGTGTGTGTGTGTGTATGTGTGTGTGTATGTGTGTGTGTGTGTGTGTGTGTGTGTGTGTGTGTGTGTGTACCCGTTTTTGTGGCGACGATTCCGGAGAAACTACTAAAGGTGTCGGGACGAAACTTCATATTTAGAAGTTTCATAACCAAACTTAGAGCTGAAAAGCTTTCTGTTGAAAAGGGTCCAAAGGAACTGGTGGTTTACTCATAGCATTTTTCGAAGATTTTGCAAATGAGCCGCTATTTGTGTAATGTCGTCAAAATAGTTAAATAATAAATTAAAGGAGAGGAAATTTTCTATAATTTATGTATATGACATTTTTTGGTAGAATTTATAGTTTAGCTGCATGAGCAAATTCTATTTCATCGAGATCGGTCCGTACTGCTTTAAAACTAGTAGCCAGGATATGTCAGATTTTTTGATTCTAATGACAGTAGCTAGTGTCAAACGCTAATGTTTTGAAAATACTACTGTCAATATAGGCTGCGTTCGGATATTGAACCCCGTTACACTTTTTACACCCAATAACACGTAGGTGTCATTTGGACGGTGTACCCGGTGTCAACGGAGTACAATATCCGAACGCAGCTTTAATCGTGATATCTGTCTAGTTCTACTATTTTTATTTTAATGCAGCGACATAGCCGATCTCGATCAAATAGAATCTCATGCAGCTAAACTATTAATTTTATATATAGTATGATAAAGTCATGTGCCTGGCCACATCAGATTTTTACTTTATCATACGCAGTATATAAAGTATTGTAATCGTGCCAAAAAAAAATTTTAAGATTTTAGCGGAAATATGTCTTTTTGGGTCCCCTGAACATTTTTGACCAAGGTACAAAAAAATGTCTGTGTGTGTGTGTATGTGTGTGTGTACCCGTTTTTTGTGGCGACGATTCCGGAGAAACTACTAAAGGTATCGGGACGAAACTTCATATTTAGAAGTTTCATAACCAAACTTAGAGCTGAAAAGCTTTCTGTTGAAGAGAGCCCAAAGGAACTGGAGGTTTAGTCTTAGCATTTTTGAAAGATTTTGCAAATAAGCCGCCATTTCTGAAATTTCGTCGAAATAGTTAAATAATAAATTAAAGATGAGGAAATTCTGAATAATTTATCACTATGACATTCTTTGGTATAGTCAATAGTTTAGCTGCATGAGCAAATTCTATTTCTATGAGATCGGTCGTATTGCATGAAAACTAGTAGCCAGGATTTGTCAGATTTTTTGATTCTAATGACAGTAGGTAGTGTTGGTGTCAAACGCTAATGTTTTGACAACAACTTCTGTCAATATAAGCTGCGTTCGCATATTGCATTACACTTTTTACACCCAATAACACGTACGTGTCATTTGGACGGTGTACCCGGTGTCAACGGAGTACAATATCCGAACGCAGCTTTAATCGACATATCTGTCCAGTTCTAGTAGTTTTATTTTAATGCAGACATGGCCGATCTCGATCAAATAGAGTCTGCAGCTAAACTATTAATTTTATATATAGTATGATAAAGTCATGTGCCTGGCCACATCAGCTTTTTTATAACCTTATGGTGAAAGTTAATTTTATTAAGCGCTAAAAAAACTCAAATTATCACATCAGTACAGCTTCCATAAAGTAGTACGCACCACTACACGTCTTCTCCACTGTAGTTGTTCAAAATAATTGACAAAAGTTAACGTAAACATGCGCTCACACTGACATGAATTTGCGAATGGTTATGCACTTTTGCCACTGAGCGTAAAGTTCAGTTTGTGATTGTGCCACACCCGCGCATTTGAAATTTTGACGACAAACTTGTTAAGAGACTGACCTTTGACTATTTCTCTTAATATTTAGTGCAGTTTGAATTAAAAATGCGCAACTTCATTTTTCATTTTTGTCCAGCTAGCGAAGCAGAATCGCCACCGTGCATTGTATTAAACCTCGCCAATCCACAGAAAACCCGACTGCCATCGATACTATGACAGATAGAAGAGTTGTAACATTGGTTTTGTAATTTTCTTTAGTTAAATATATGCCCTTAAAGTATACCAAATTTGATTTACCTAGAACTATTATTTAAAAAGTTCCAGGTTTCGAAACGTGGGACACCCTGTATATCGATACACTCAAATCCCGAATACGAGTAGGAACAGTCATGCACGGTATTCATGCGGCTCATTTATCAATTGCATGCTTCCGTACTATTATTGACGTATCAAATAGTCTGTCGCTCATTTAATATTGAATGCACATCTGCTGTGTTCTCTTGAAAAAGGGTAAATTCTCAAACGAAAACGCCAGACCGCGGTTGCACATAGTGGGGGGTGAATACGAAATACATAGCTACTTCTTACTATATATAAATTTTACCCAGGCAGACAACCTATATACTACTAACGATATCCAAAAATAACGTAAATAAAAGTACCAAAAACATCAACACCATATTAATAAATTATATTTACTTTTCAGGAAAATTCAAACGATCAACATCAATAAAATAGCGAATATGGGTGTCCCAAAGATCCATAGTCAAGATATTTTCTTGAACTCGCCTCATATGAAGAAGTTTGAATCCGCAACGTCAACATCGGCTTATGTGAAGTTAAAAAACAACAATTCCATAATAAATGATGTCATTACGAACAACATAGGGGAGTTTTACAAAGACGCGAACATTTTTATCACAGGAGGCACTGGATTTGTAGGCAAGGCCCTTTTGGAGAAATTGTTAAGATCCTGCGACAATGTGGAATCGATTTATATCTTAGTTAGGCCCAAAAGAGGTTTGGGTTGTGAGCAAAGATTGAAAGAATTATTAAAGAACCCTGTAAATATTTTTTTGTCGATATAATATTACAATTTTATTAATGATTTATTTTTTATAGGTCTTCAATAAGTTAAAAGAATCAAATCCTGATGTTTTGAACAAGATAAAAACCATAGAAGGGGATGTTTCGCAACCGAATTTAGGAATCAGCCAAATCGACAGAGAGAAATTGTCTGAGAAAATTAACATTGTTTTCCATTCGGCTGCAACAGTTAGGTAAGTTTCGTATTGACACTTGGCGATGTTTTTCGCATAATTCTGAGAGACAAATCTATAATCTAAAGCCGGGGCTACACATTCGTATACTTGCCAAATATCAAATATTTGCCACATGTTAAATATTTGGCAAATATATTTGCCACGCAAATCGAAATTTTTTGTTATTGATTGGTCTAAACGATGCCATGAATGATTTATTTTTCCTTTTAAGTTCGTTCACCGAATATTTTTCATCCATCCTTGATTACCGGTTGATTTTTATAAAACTCAAAAAAATCTATGACATACCAACAAATTTGTACAATATTCGTTTGTGATTTCGGACCGACAGAGTTGCACTGCAACAGTAAATGCATCGGACATACATGCATCGCCGCATTTTCTAATACATGAAAATTTTCTTTGAGGGTTTGCTACATGTGCGTACCGAATGGGCACAAGCTATTTTTTTGATTAGTTCGCCTTATTTGCACATTAGCTTTTTCAAATCAAACTGATAATTTGATTACGAACATGAAGGTTTTATTTTATAATGCTGACATATTTTTAATTACATAAGTGCAGAATTCACTGCGTACTAACAAGGGCATTCTTGTGGAAGTTTACAAAACAAATCTTGACGAAACTTTTTGTTGCATTTAAATGATTTGTTGTTTATTTCATCAGCTTTCTGTATTATTAATTCGCAGCATCTAATTTTAACAGACTGTAAAACAATACAATTGGTCATTTGATATGAACTAGTTTAAATAAATTATTATTTTAATGAGAAAATATATATATATATATATATATATATATATATTTTTTTTAAATTAGGAAGATATTGCCCATAAAAGAAATGTTAGATATGGTTTCTTCGTCATCTTTAAAGTTCTACTAAATCCAATTGTACTACTAGGTTCGTTGTTGTCCTACTATTGTCTGAAATACAGATCAACTAGCTTCTGAAACAAAAATTTAAACAAATGAGCTTTCAAAATATAACCCTTTTGTTGAATATAAAAGCTACACAAAATTGTCTCTACTATTAAAATATTTTTAACCGTTCGTTTCTCTTCAAATAATAAACATCAAAAATCGACAAATATATAAATTTAAGCAAATAAAGTATAATTTTCCAAATAAATTATTTTATAGACATGCTGTCTATAAAATTTTTATGTTGTTTATTACTTGAAGAGAAACGAAAACGATTAAAAATATTTTAACAGTAGAGACAATTTTGTGTAGCTTTTTTATTTGACAAAAAGGTTGTATTAATAAGCTCATAAATGAGTATCATCTATATTGTTCATAGAAAAGCATCAACTTAGGATACACTCTGTATATGATGTACGTTTTTCTTGGAAAGAAATAACATTGCGTTTGTGTGGACAGGTAAAAACAACAATATTTTTGTCTAATTTCTGTCTGACGGTTTCCGGAAAACCGTCTGTCTGACGGTTTCACAAAATTACAATTTTACGCGGTTTCCGCCCTTTTGAAAAATCAAAAATCTTACTGATATTTACAAATCTATTGTCAATCTTCGTATACGACCTAATTCACACAATACGAAATTAAAAATTGGATAAATTAAACAGCGTACTAAAATGTTCATCGAGTGCAAATAAATGAAACCAATGGTCACCTAGGCACTTGCTATATCCACTTCAATTGGATATTGCAAATACCAAGTATTCGTCGTAAAAAAAACCCGTCCGCACAGCCGACCGTCGAATATATAAATCTATTTTTGAGATAGACTCGATACGAATTGAATAGAAACTGGTTTTTTATTTTCACAAATAATCGTATACTTGGCAAATTTTTGATATTTAGCAAGTATACGAATGTGTAGCCCCGCTTTATTGCAAAACTTATAAAATGCTTTTTTTGCCTTATTTTAGATTCAACGAAAACTTCAAAACCGCCGTTATATTAAACACCTTAGGAACGAAACGAGTGCTAGATTTTAGCAGCGAAATGAAACACTTGAAGGTAGGTGATATAGAAAACTAAAAAATTAAAAAAGAAGGAAAAAAGAAACAATATTTCATATATTTCTTTTCAGAGTTTTGTCCACGTGTCAACAGCTTATAGCAACGCAGACAAAGACGATATAGGAGAAATGGTTTATCAACCAAATTATGACCCAAAATCCCTCTTGGAATGCATAGAAATCTTACCAGACGAAGCAATAAACGTATTGGAAGCAAAAATAAAAGGAAATCATCCGAACACATACACTTTAACTAAATCATTAGCTGAACAGCTAGTGTTAGAATACTCTGGGAAGTTACCGGTTGCAATTGTGAGACCTTCTATAGTGACAGCTGCTTGGCAGGAACCATTTCCAGGATGGGTGGACAACATTTCGGGAATCACTGGTATAATGATGGAGATTGGCAGGGGTTCCATTAAAAGTATAATATGTAGGGAGCAAAACATCATGGATATGATACCAGTTGATATTGTTGCTAATACTTTAGTAACTGCTGCGTGGCACACAACAGCATACAGGTAAATTAAAAAAAAAGAAGACTGTATTGTATAGCTTTCTTAGATCCCAAAACTCCCATGTCCCAAAACTTCAAAATTATTTTGTGGCATAAACATGTTCTTAGATAATTTTAAGAATGATTTAATACTTAGTTTGAAACTCTGGAAAAGTTAGGATTGTCTTGGTGCAAACATGAGCGCTCATATTTACACCGAGAGGCAAAAAATGTTTTGAAATAATCAAAAATAAACTTCTAATTTTTAATTAAGAAAAAAAATTCTCCCACCAGCCCTATTGTGTTGTACATCAGGAGAAAGAGAGCAAAAAATCAGGTAATAGCTTATACTGTTTTTGTGAACGCAGTGAACGCAATACACTATTATTTATTTTAATACTGTTATTAATTTTTCCGTCGATCGTTTATTTATGAGTCAGTTTAGTGAATAGGAAATCGTTTATTAAACAACACGATTTGTTATAGCCAATCACACGACGTAAAGGCGTCATTTGCTTGGCTAATCGAACATATGTGAAATGAACCCTACCAATCAAAACATACCGCCCTCTAGAACTGTCAGTGTCAAATTACATAAATTGTCATATAACCTAAAAAGACATTGGCGAAGAAAAATCTATGTAGACGACGCTAGAAGAATTCGACGAAAAATTTTTTTAACCAATTCGTATATTAAACGGCGATTAATGATCTCGACACTCGCTAATCGCTCGTGCCTTAAACAGTCTCGATCATAAATCGCTCTTTTTAATATACTTGTTGGTTAAATAACTATTATATCATAGATGTGGTACTATTAGACTATAGACAACTGTTCAGTTTCAATACAATTTTATTTTATAGTTCAATTTTCCTAAATATTATGTTTGTAGACATTTATTTTTTTAAGATATGAACCTATTTCCGTCCCACTATCAAACTATGGGAATTAACTGTAAACAGTGTAAGCTATTATCTGACTTTTTTTTTTCAAAGCTTTAAAAAATGAGCATTTTGAAATAATCCAAATTAAACTTTTAATTTTTAATTAGGAAAACAAAACTCCTTCTCAAGCCCTATTGTGTTGTATATCAGGAGAAAGCTCATGGAAAAAAGCTTTAAATTGGCACCTATACCACCTCTCTAGGTTAATTAGGTGATCGACAATCAGCCCTTAAATACATCATGTCCGAACAATTATTAAAAATTTGCCTACCCATAATTGCAAAACGGGATAACATATTATCATTAAATTTGGTATTTTTCTATAACTACATGAAGACAACAATTGTACAGGAAGTCACAGGAAGTGCAAGACTGCTTGTTCCAAGTATACCGGGTGGTCTTTTTAACTTGAAACTCCTAAATATCTCGAGAAATATGCATGGTACGACAAAAGTGTCTTAAATAAACGTGTAGGACTCAAAGGGGGAAATGAGATGACGATATCAGTTTCATTGCAGGTGGCGCTGCAATCGGTGAAAATGAGGTTTACTTCATTTTTTAAATGGGAATACCCAACTTTTTTATCAAATTATGATTTTACGCTAAATAAGAACAATCTTTTGTCTGAACATTTTTTTCGTACGATGCATCTATCAAAAGTTATTGACGTTGGAAGTTTGTGGCGTCTGCGGTAGTTACGACCGCTGCTACTGCATGGGATGCGCTCGCCGTCTGGTAGTCAAAGCGACGACTGAGTAGACACTCATGGTACAACGTAGGAAGGTATGTGCATAACGGGGACACTTTTGGTATCTCGCGCGTTGTCCCGTCATGCGCATAGGGTTTGTTTACGCACGAAAAAAGGCATCGTACGAAAAAAAATTCAGCCAAAAGATTCTTTTTATTTAGCGTAAATACATACTTTGATAAAAAAATTTGGGTATTTCCATTTAAAAAAATGATTGCACTGCAGTGAAACTGATATCGTCATCTCATTTCCCCCTTTGAGTCCTACAAGTTTATTTAAGGCATTTTTGTCGTACCATGCATATTTCTCGAGATATTTAGGAGTCTCAAGTTAAAAGGACCACCCGGTATAACAGTATTAGATTTAATAAAGTCAGACCGTAATTTGACTATCAAGTGCGTACGCGCCTTAAATATTTTTTTCAAGTGTCGTCCATACTGACCGAGTTCTTTTCAGGGCGAACACCATGAGAGTTTACAACTGCACGAGCGGCCAAATCAACCAAATATCGTGGAAAGATTTCGGACAATTGACCCAAACATACGCCAGGCAATACCCAACGAAATACTTAAGTTGGTACCCCGGTTTTTCGTACAGGACAAACAGGGCGATGCATTGGCTGCACGCGTTATTTTTACAGAGGTTACCGGCGTGCGTCTTCGATTTTATCTTATACTGTACGAAACGCAAACCCATGTAAGTTTTTTTTGTGTTTGTTAGAATTGTGGCTTATTTTTTGATTTTTTTTTTGTTTGTTGTTTTAGGATGTACAAGATCAGTAGAAAGTTTGAAACGGCTTGCAAAACTGGTGAATTTTTCGCGTTGAATGAATGGAATTTTGAGATTACCAATATCAAAGATTTGATGATGGCAGTTGACAGTGCCGAAGACGGAAATAGGTTTAATATTGACATTAGGAAGGAGAATGGGTTCAATTGGGACCCGTATGTCAAAGATTTTATGTTGGGAATTAGGCAATACGTCTTGAAAGATGACCTATCCAGTTTGCCAAAAGCCAGGGTGAAGATGAATTGGTAATTATTTTTCTGTGGTGTTTTGTACGTATAATGTCTTTCCGTAACATATGTTGTCCAAGTATGTTTGCATCAGTATTCCAAACCTATTGAGGTTAGCAAAACAAATTACACTGTGTGACACTGTGTGAATGCGAAATCTTATTAGAGTCGTTAATAGGGTGGTTAACGAAAGTTGTTAACGTAGTTGCTACGTAACAACTGCGTTACAGAATTGGCCTGAATATCTCAAAAACTATTAAGCTAGCAAAACAAACTATACATCATATTAAAGAAGAAGAATATGGGTAAATGAAACACAAAGAATTACTGTGTTTGATTGGTTACTCTGGAGACATATTGAGGAAGCAATCTACGGGGATATCATATATTATTATGAGAGTGTTATTGACACTGTGTTATGTGTACAGAAATGTTATGGTATGTACATCCTGAGTCAGCCCGAATAAATCGGCGAAAAGTTCGGCGAGGCTGGGTAAGACATAGCGGTCAAAGAAGGCCATCCACATTCTCGGCGTTCGGCTCGTGCATACTCTGTTCATCTGCGGGTGACTTAGAATGGACGTCGCTGAAGTAGCCGCTGCCTCAGCGTATAGCGTGTGTGCATACTTTCATTGAAATTTTTTTCTTTTTATTAATAAGCATAAGATGCTTAACATATTGAAACTAATCTAAAAGATTAACCATCAATTTAAATCTGAATTCTTAAAACTAGGTACTTGTCTCTAATAGGCTATCCACTGATGTCCCTATATTTACTTTGTCCCAAACAAGAAGCACTAACACTTCACTCACTGTGCTCTGCTTTTTACACATTTCACTGATTCACTAGTTCGAAGGGTTTAGTTCTTTTTAATCTCCTCACTAGATTCTGGTTGTCCAGTAGCTGCAGGGCCTCTACGTTGACGTGATGGCTTAGGCGAGATTCATGCTTAGTGGCGAATCTTTTTATCTCTTGGATGACTTGTGGGACACCAAGATCGCGGTGCAGGTCACTATTCCGTATGTACATACCAAGGAGCGTTAACCATATTCCTTAGTACTTTATTTTGGAAGATCTGGATTCCTTGTATATTGGAGCTTTTTGCGCAGCCCCAAAGCTGGATGCCGTATAACCAAATCGGTTTTAGTACTTGGTTGTAGACTTGTAGTTTGTTCGGTACTGACAACTGAGAGTTTCTTCCCAGAAGCCAGTACAGTTCTCTGTATTTGAGGCCAAGCTCTACTCTTTCCTTCTTAACATGTTCTTTCCACCTTAGTTTTGTATCCAGTGTCATACCCAAATACTTTGCAGTGTTCGCATATGGAACTATGGCGTCGTTAATCTTGACATGAGGTATGTCCTCGATTCTTTTGTTTGTGAAGTTAATGTGGACAGATTTCAGTTCGTTGAGCTTGGTCTTCCATTTTCTGGTCCATTTGTATATTTTGTTACTAGCTTGTTGAAGATTCCTGGTAGATTCACCAATAGTTGATCCCACTGCCATTAGAGCCGTGTCATCTGCGAATGTGGCGACTGTTACATTTTCCATCTGTGGAAGGTCACTTGTATATAGTAGAGAGAGAATTGGTCCCAATACACTACCCTGGGGTACCCCAGCTTTGACTTCTTTTAGTTCCGAGTATTCATCGATCTGTTTTATTCTGAATAGTCTATCAGATATATAGGATGTTAGCAACTCGACGTATTGTAAAGGTAGCATACTCTTTAGTTTGTGTATCAATCCTTCATGCCAAACCTTATCGAAAGCTTGTGTCACATCAAGAAAGATTGTTGAGCAAATAAGCTTTTCTTCTAATGCTTTCTCTATGATATTTGTTATTCTATGGACTTGATCTATAGTGGAATGCTTTTCTCTAAAACCAAATTGGTGATTAGGAATTAGTTCTTTTCTCTCAATGATAGGTTTCATTTTCTTTAGAAGCAACTTTTCAAAGAGTTTCGATATCATTGGTAACAGTGATATTGGGCGATATGATTTGGCCTCGGTCGGTGGTTTGCCTAGTTTTGGTATCATGATAACTTCTGCTACTTTCCAGACATGTGGGACGTATTTTAATCTGAACGATGCATTTATTACGTCAGCATTTAGTACGTCAGCATAACAATACCTTTCTTAGGTAATCGCTTAAGAACTTCTCCTGTGATAAGATCATATCCAGGTGCCTTCTTTGGATTCAGGTTTGTCTTGATTTCTCTGGCAACTTCCTTTGGGGCAACTTCATTGAAAATGTGATTATTATTAATTAATAATTAATTGAATAACGTAAATACAAATTTAATATAAAATATATTAAATATTTGAAAAACTTCTTAAATGCTATTCATTTCTGATTCTGATCATTGATATTCGATACCATATACTTAATATAAGACATAGTAATTCGATTTTCCATAAATCAAAATAAATATTTGCATAATTATTATTTTGTACAATGTATTGCGTTATAAATCAAATAATATAGGTCATATCTATACAGAGTTAGTTAAAACTACATTTACATAAATAATTCTCCAACCGTAAAAAAAATAAAGAAAAAAACATTTTTTGTTTGTTTTAAACTAGCAATCGAAATTTGGTAACATTTTCTTTTTCAAATAGAACAATACTGTATATTTTTAAATTTTTTAAGTCTAAGATTGTTTCTAAGAATATTTTGTAGGAACCATTTTTAATAAAATGCATCATTTTTAGTTATCAGAAATTAATTAAAACTGCTGAACTTTGAAACTGATTTTTTTCCCACATACATACACACATTTATTTTAGTTTGCTGTTTGAACATTTAATTAACATTAACTTTTATTTTTTTATTTTATTGTTCTGCTATCTTTTATCCGTTTAGTTAAAATAAAAGTTTATGAGTTTTGATTAATTGCTTATAACTAAAAAATGATGCATTGTATAAAAAATTATTCTTACAAAAAAATTCATGGAATTAATCTTAATTATAAAATGTAAATATGTGTTAGAAAACGAAAAGGTTGCCAGTTTCCATAATAAAATAAGCACTCTGTATATTAAAAATATATTTAGACGATAGCTTGTTTAAAATCAAACAACTTATGTTTTATTTTTTTGAAAATGTTTAGGGTTGGTCAATTATTATGTATACTGGTATGTAACAACGATATTATCAATCAATAACTTAGTAATTGCCCTATGTAGATCGCAGTCGTAATTTGCATCAAAGAACTGTACCAAAACGATACAATAGGTTCAGACATCATAGAAAAATAAGACTGGAATAACTGATAAGTGATAAGATTTATTTGAAAGAGATAAATAATTCTTTAGTTTTAATTAATTATTGATTTAATATTGCTATTAATATTAATTTTTATTAGTAGTCTTATAATACGGATGGTTAATTTATTGATATGATTTTGCATTTCTTCAATAATACAGAAATAAATATCATTATCTGGTATATTTTCCATTTTAAATGACAAATTATAGTAATGGGGACGTAATAAATAGAGAAAAAAATACTATCGGATATTTAATTTAATAATATCAATGTAAACTATTTGTATTTTGCATATAAATTTATTGTGTTCAATATTTTGAAATCTTTTTATTTCATTACTTAATAATTTATTCCATTCGTTACCTACATTTCGGGTTGCATTGATGCTCGAAGAGCCCCTTCACCGCACGGCTTTGATGTCATAAATCAGACCCCTGTCGTAAATAATTCCTTCGGGTACATACAAAAACTGCTCGAGCCGCGTCAAAAATCCACATTGAATGGATCGAAGCGAATGCGTAGAAAAGAAGCGAATGCGTAGAAAAGAAGCGAGCCACTCGCCGAACGCGTGATTTTTATCCGACTATCTGCACCCGTAGAGACTTCTGGCAAATTCGAATGTTAGCGGATTTGGGTAAATGTGGCATCCATACTCTCCCGATTCGCGGTCTCTCGCTATGTCTCGCGAGAGTCTGGAAGAGGTATTAGGATTTCTACAGAACACCACATTTCTACCAAAGCACTCCTTGTTTTTATTATCACTAGTAATTGGAACATCCCTATAAACTTCTCCCATAACATGTCCCGAAATAGATAAATAGAATTGACGATTTAGCTGGCCCGTTTTTGACATTAATTGCACAATATTTCAAAAACAGTTGAACCGTAAAGACGTTATACGTATTCAAACATTGAACAGCACTGAATCAATGTTTTTTTCTTGTTTTTCTTGTTAACTTATTTATTTATTTTTGTTGCAGGTTTTATTGGGCTAACAGAATGGTACAACTCGTTTCGATTTATTTGCTCTTAAAAGCTATAGTATTATAGATTTTTCGACGCTTTATCAAGAAAGAAACAAAAAACGAAAAAACCAACGTGCCTAACCAACATTATAAATAATCATGCATTATTATAAATCACCTTATTATTACTATTGTTATATTAATGTAATTTTATACTTTTGCTGACATGTGTGATATTTTCCTGTACTTAATCATAACACCATACATATTTATATTCTGAATTGGTATAGGTTTATTTATTCTGCTTTTTTCTTAGATGTTTAAGTTTGTACCATATATGGAATAAAAATATTATATAAAATTATTATGGTAGATTTAATTTTGTTTCCTTATACACTGCTCAAAAACACTGTTTTCGAAACCTGTAAGTTTTTAAATAATAGCTCCAGGCAATTCAAATTTGGTATGCTTTAAGGGCATATAACTAAAGGAAATTACAAAAACAATGTTACAACTCTTAGTTACTTCTGAGTTACACTTAAAACTGTAAATTAATAACGCAAAACAAAATGGAAAAATGTCAAGTATGGCTGGCTGGACAAGGTCGAAATCGAAAAACTACTCAAAACCAAGACCGATTTCTTGTCCTTTCCTCTCTACGTCAGCGTACTGCCACAGCACGAGACCTCCTAAACGACCTAAGACGAGCACATGGAATAGACATTTCTGATCAAACTGTTAGAAACAGATTAAAAGAAGCAAATTTGAAACCAAGAAGACCTGTCCGCGCACCACGCCTTACGCAGAATCACAAATAAGGTTTGCTCTGGATCACAGAGATTAGCAACTTCGTCGCTGGACGCCTGTACTGTTTACAGACGAGTCCAGATTTCGTTTAACTCGTTGCGACGGCCGAGTACGTATATACAGTGCTTCCCAAAGGTAACGGATAAATGCTATAAAATCTTAAATAAAAATATTTGAGAAAAATGCTCCGACACGTCGATTTTTACTTTTAACTTACTATCCTAATATACACTTTTCAGCCCCCACCCCTTCACCCCTAAGGGGTGGTAACCACAACTTTAAAAATTCAAATAGCAAAGTACCCCTTGCGATACCTCAATTGATAGACTTTTTTAATCTGAATACAAAGAAAAAAAAATTATCGAAATCGGTTGATAAATAACGGCGATATTTATCAAAATTTATTATACACGAAATTGAGGAATAACAAAATTTAATTAACTAATCCTTAATTAATTGTCAAAGTGCTGCGCGTTAACGACGAGACAATGCCCTAATCTATCCCCAAACGCTTGTTGAACATTTTCTAACATTTTATTTCGAGTTTTCGAACATTCCTGGAGTCATTAAGTGAACTACTGCAGGAATTCTTTCCTCTAACGCCTCAATATTTACAGGTCTATTAAAATAAACTTTACTTTTTAAATAGCCCCAAAGAAAATAATCTAGTGGGGTTAAATCTGGCGATCTTGCTGGCCATTCAATAAGCCTTCATCTACCAATCCATTAGGAAATTTGAAAATATTTGGATAGGAAATACTTGATCGAGGTATTCTCGAACTTGTCGCGCATAATGTGGAGGCGCACCGTCTTGCTGTAACCAAATTCTGTCCTTGTGTCTATCAGGATCTTCTGCGTTGGGAAACAACACCGCTAAAGTAGGTAGTAGTTCATTTCGTAGAAAGTTCAGATAACGTTCACCATTCAGTGTTCCGTCGAAAAATTTGGTCCAATAATTCTAGAACCCACCACACCAGCCCACACATTAAGGTTTTGAGGATATTGTGTGTTCGCTTCCACCATCCAATGCGGATTTTGACGAGCCCAGTAACGGCAATTTTGTTTATTGGCGGTGCCATTCAGACAAAATGTTGCCTCAACAGAAAAAAAACGATGTTTCTAATTAAGCAAGGATTTTCATTAGAGAGTTCCATCATTGTCTCACAAAACTGCACTCGTCGATCAAAGTCATCATCGGACAATTTTTGTACCAAGTGCACTTCATACGGGTGAAATTTGTGTTTTCGAAATAATCTGGACACTGTGCTTTTTGACGCACTAACTTGTGAAGCGACCTCCGCAAGGGTTGAATGATTTTCTTGCACCATTAAAATAGCATCCAATTGTCGGTTTTCAATTAAGGCCAATGGACGTCCTGCCTTAGGCTTATCCCGTACATGACCGAGATCGCGAAATTTGTTTTCGATTCGACTTACTGTAGATTCCGATATTGCCGGACGGTCCGGGTGCGTTTCATTGAACAAAACACGAACTTCTTCATGCGTCCGGCTTCTATCTCCAAACCCAATCATTAAAACTTCGCTTCTTTCGGTTTCTGTAAATCTCATTTTGCTACTATTTCTTCAATGACGAAAAATCTGAATTGTGTTTGACATAAGTAAAAACAAGTTGCAATTGTTTGAACAATATTGCTATGCCCGCTTCAACAGCGCTTACTCGAATATTGACATTCTTCTTTGAATACATTTTGGTAAATATCGCGGTTATTTATCAACTGATTTTGATAATCTTTTTTTCGTTGTATTCAGAATAAAAAAATCTATCAATTGAGGTATCGCAAGGGGTACTTTGCTATCTGAATTTTTAAAGTTGGGGTTGCCACCCCTTAGGGGCGAAGGGGTGGGGGGCTGAAAAGTGTATGTCAGGATAGTAATAAAAATCGACGTGTCAGAGCATTTTTCTGAAATATTTTTATTTAAGGTTTTATTGAATTTATCCGTTACTTTTGGGAAGCACTGTATAGACGTCCTGGTTAACGCTACGCAGCCGCTACTATACAGGAAGTGGATAGATTTGGTCGTGGATTTGTGATGGTTTGGGCTGGTATCAGTATAGACAACAGAATTACCTTGAATGAATTACATCGAAAACATTTTGGAGGACCACGTGGTGCTTGCTGCATATGGCGTCGCGTCGGTCAAAATTTCATCCTAATGCAGGACAATGCAAAGCCACATACCGCCGGCATCAACTTTTTACAAGAACATGGAATTCAGGTCATGGAATGGCCGGCGTTAAGTCCTGACCTGAATCCTATTGAACACGTGTGGGATCAGCTTGGCCGACGTGTTCGCAAGCGCCCTAATCCACCACTAACCATACAGGAACTGACACAAGCCCTGATTGAGGAATGGGAAAGCATACCACAAAAAATCTCTTCGCAAACTAGTGCAAAGCATGTCACGCAGGTGTGAGGAAGTGATTCGTGCTCGTGGAGGGCATACATAAGGTGACCAGACGTCCCGCTTTTGGCGGGACAGTCCCGCTTTTTCACATTTTGTCCCGCGTAGTTTTTAAAATGTCCCGCTTTATAGAAAATTTTATTTTTTTGACAGAATTTTTAGAGAATTACTACGAAAAATGAACTATATGCTATTTCATCCAAACAATCTTTTTAAAAACAAGTGCGCTAAAAGGCAGTAAACTTTTTTTAATTATTAAACAACATTTTGGGGTCGAAAACCGTTGTTTCACAATCACAAAGAAAAATATGAATTACTCATTTTAGGTAACTTACATACCATACTAAATATAAATTAATATTCATTTTTGTTAACAACTAGATTTTAAGCTAAATGACTACAAAGCAGTTCCTTCTTTCATTTACAATCAAAATTGACTATTTTAACAATTTTAACCATTTTTATTATTTTCAAAGTTTTATAGGATACTGACCCTGTCATTTAGTCGCAAAGCAAGGATATACAGAAACTTAAGGCTGTAGTCAATATATAAAAAACAGTTTCGTTAGGGACACTGATCATCTGAATATGTAGATGGCGTTAGCAATATTGAAATGCAGTAAAATACCATTAGGCCAACATCGACTGAAACCTGTGAAACCCGGGATCGGTTCATGAATCATGCGTAGTTCAATGTCTTATTTGATTTCGGTCGTAGTACGTTGTACGAGAACTCACAGATTTCTTTTGACGGTTTATTGTTGTTTATGGTTGCCAGTATAATGTATTACTGTATAAATTATATAATAGTCGACTTACCAATAGAGGGTTTTGGCATTCTTTGCAGGTTAGGTAACATATAGGTAGGTATACAAAAGTATTCTAACTTTTTTATATGTGAAGGTGTATTCTTTCAGGCTGCTGTAGACAATTTAAAAGACAACATTTATATGGTTTTACGAAGACAGAGTGTTACTTACATACATGAAAGTCCAAAACAAATATGAAAGTTTTGATAGTAATGGCACTAATCTAATAAGAAGTAGATGAAAAGCCAAGAAAACTACCTAAATGTTCACAAAAGGAATCAATCAAGATTGAATATACAATAGATGGAGTAGATTGCAAGCAAGCAGTTTTTGCGTCAGGTTGGGTAAAAAAATGATATCGCCGTCTATGTCAAGGAACACGCACGGCTTCTTGTTGTAATACAAATGCAATAGAGAATTTACTAAACGCATTTTTACGATTGATTGTAATATTTACAAAATTATATTCTGTATGCAGATGTTCAGTTTTTAACCCTTTCTCTGCAGTGGTAGTTTTTTTTGCTATTTACTAGTATCGAGGCGAATGATCATTCTGATGTTATTTTTATGTGAAATGGGAAAAAACTCGACTGCACCCGTTGGCGAATATATTCGTCAAGAGCTGTGAACAGGTTAACACTAGTGATAAATCATTATGTATTACACAAAATAGTAATTTCTGACCTGCATCAAAGAAACTGTCTTAGTAGCCAACAAGAAGAGAATCCTGTGGAACATGATTCCGTCATAATCGAATTTTTATAATTACATTTCCATTGCTAATACTCATATTCTATGACAATTTGTATTAATGGAATCTTTATCTTATTGTTCTTATGTTTTTGGTGTAGTAGTAAAATAAATTATGCCTAGGAGAAAGCAAGGTCTATGAACCGTACACTAAATAATTTTTGAAGATTGTTGTTATTGCAATATTATATTAATAAAGATACCCCAAGTTGAGAGAGCTAAGTGAGATAAATACTAGGTAAAATTTTAACAGAAACTTTTGATGAACCATTGGCACTTTGAAGTATTATATGACTGGTCGGAGAGTATCCCTAATGCCTGGGCTACACTAACATCTAACACCATTACATGTTAACTAATGCGTAATCAATGACACCCTGTTGAAATGATTGTGTTAAGCTTTGGTCATACTTGATTTTAACACATTAATTTTAACATTACTCGTTAGGCATTGGACGTTAGTGTAACCCGGGCATAAATGCAACACTGCTGACCTACTAAAGTTAATGCTACTGAGTTATGTACAACATGTTCGTACAGATTTTGTTTGTGACAATTCTTTTTAGCGTTTTGTACCTGAGAAAAGATAAGGTAAAAAAAACTAAACCCATAAGGGTCCTATAAAGGATAAATCCTATAAAGCAGTGCTCCGCAAGCACTGTGCTGCGGCACAGTGGTTGCGGAACGGAGTTATTAGACAGCCGTGAGCGAGAGAAGGACAGCTGGAGAAGGTTGCAGAGTACTGCTATAAAGAATGAGTCATGTATTTCATGTATTGTATTAACAATTTTGTTTTGTTAGCGAAAGCATTCCGATTAGTCTAAAAACACATTTAACACACTTTGCCATGGTTTTATCTGCGCAAACCATATTGACCAAACCGAATAATACAAACAATTCTAGGAAATTAACATAACAGGATCTTACATATGGTTCATATTATTTTGTATTTTATTTCATGTTATTAATATTTGCAACTGAAACATGTAATATCATTTATTGTGTTGCCAATAAATAATGTATAAGAATAACAAGGCTTTTATTATATTTGCATTTATAATTTATTTCACAAAGGTAAGTAAAAAACTATTTTCTTTTAATCAATTGTCAAATAGCATTCAAAGTAATTCTACTAAGTAAGGTCTTTTGAAACAACATTACATGCATTATATGGTACAATACCACAAAATATTTATGGTATATGAGAAAATAAATTCTGTATTTATTAAACATAATTGTAATAGATTGCTTCCGCTATATGTATGTATTAAAAATAATCTAAAAAAACAGTTCAACAATTAGTTCACCCGAGTAATTAGCTGGTTTCACTTAGCATACGAAACAATAGGTACATGTATGCATACGTAACTGTTTTGTAAATCAATAGTTAGTTATATTAGGAAAACTTCATTAGGAACCAATATCATCAATAACATTGTCGATTTCAAAACTATCCAGAAAATTAGCCCGTACTATTAAAATTTCATATTTTATTCTTTTTTTAAATAAAGATGAGATAGTAATTCAGAGGTCCGTATTGACTCCGCCGACCAATGTATCGGTAAACATTACATTATTTCAAACTACAATTTAATAGCGTGTCCAGAATAACTAGTAATTTTTTCAATTTAAGTGGCGCCATCTATAACAATAAGCCTGAACCTTCAAATAAACGACGCATATTTGAAAATGTACCAAACCGTGTAAATCTTTCCGCGTTCACTTGTTGATAGTAATTTTCTAAATACGTTACTTTTGATCCATAATTGTTTTGTATTTAAATACCTTGTTACAATGCTGATCACTGATTTCCTATTTCGTTAATAATTGTAGTTTAATAAACAATTATACAGGTGTACAGCGTGTAGCATTAAAATGTGCTTTTTTATTTGTTTTTAAATATGGATGAAATAGGAAATCAGTGACCCGCATTGACAATCTCGACGATTTTATCTGCAAACATGCAATATTCTATAATAAAATAGCAGAAATACTATCAACAAAATTTAGCCCGATTTCAGCCGGTAATTCAGTATTCTATACTAAATTGTCTACAGGCTTAATAGAAAACACAGAATCTTAGCAATACACCAAATTACAGGCAAAGAATATACAATATTTCATTCTGTCAAATGGTGGATATTTAATATTATTGTACGTTTTTGTAAAATCGTAACTGTAATCTGTAAAAACAATTTATGGATTTTTGCATTGTATTACGAAAATCACAGGACAAAATTAAATTGATTTAGAAAACCAACCTACCGTTTGCTATACGTGTATAAAATTTCGCACGTAGCGGCCTTTGATATGTCGACTGACCGGCTTAAACGGTAAAAAAAGATAGCTAAACTTTGATATTCAATAACTTTTGTAGACTTTAACCGATTTTCATTATTTTTTCGAGACATGTAAAGAAATTTATCATATTTATCATCTTAATATACATTTGATATAATTAAAGAAAATAAGAAGTTCCAGCTGATTATTTATTCCGGGAGATCAAAAATAGTGTTTTTGGTGTAAGTTTCAGACATCTTGTGGGATAATTAAGGAACTTGTTCTCTCGCAGGTTGGATAGGTAGTCTCTTACAAAACCATATCAATTCTCAACATTTTTTTTTCTAATTCATCTCAATACCTGAATTTTTGTAGAATATACACAGTTTGAAGGAAGATTTTGTATTTTTATTTGAAATTTAAAATTGTTCATCTTCTACAAAATTCAGATATTGGAATGAACTAAAAACAAAATGTTGAGAATATGGATGTCTTTTTAACAAAGTACTTTAAAATTTGCTCATGCTCATGCTCATGCTCCGCAGTTATTTCACAGCGTGTATCGAAAGTAGATCAAAAACAACATTATGGTCTGTTTTTCAAAAATTACAAAAATATGTGCTTATCTCTAAGAAATTCAATGAATTTCTTTAAAATGCATGAAAATATAATAAAAACCGGTCAATATTATAAAAGTTTAGCAAAATAAGCGTTCTTTACTTGTGCCGGTCAGTAAATTTTTTTCTCAAAACCGTACCTTTAAACTTGGCATATCTTGTTGTGCTGTACAGAGTCGTTAGATTAGAACATATTATGTTTGTTATTTTTTACCTTAAGATTTATTTAATATATAATTCATCTTTCTTAGTCCTTCTTACTATAATTATAAGTTGATAAAAATGTTTTTAAAAAATATAAAAACTTATTTAGAATATTTATTTCGTGCAAAGGGCATATATTTGAAGACTTTATGTTAAAGGGAAGAGTTAATATATACAATTTTAATCCCTATAATAAACGATAATGAAATACACTTTGTCTTTTATCAAACAATATTCTTTTATTTAAAATAAATATGGCAAAACAATTAATCACTAATAATGCAAATAATGTCGAATATTCAATGAAGTATGTGTTGTTCAAACAAATATGTTTTGATCATAAGCACAACAATTTAAAGGAGTATGTGTGATGTTGCTTAAAATACAAAAATCTGTGTAACCAACCAAACTAAAAAAATCTGATGTGGCCAGGCACATGACTTTATCATACTATATATAAAATTAATAGTTTAGCTGCATGAGATTCTATTTGATCGAGATCGGCTATGTCTGCATTCAAATAAAACTAGTAGAACTAGACAGATATCTCGATTAAAGCTGCGTTCGGATATTGTACTCCGTTGACACCGGGTACACCGTCCAAATGACACTTACGTGTTAGTGGGTGTAAAAAGTGTAACGGTGTTCAATATACGAACGCAGCCTATATTGACAGTAGTATTTTCAAAACATTAGCGTTTGACACTAGCTACTGTCATTAGAATCAAAAAATCTGACATATCCTGGCTAAAAGTTTTAAAGCAGTACGCCCGATCTCGATGAAATAGAATTTGCTCATGCGGCTAAACTATAAATTCTACCAAAAAATGTCATATACATAAATTATGGAAAATTTCCTCTCCTTTAATTTATTATTTAACTATTTTGACGACATTACACAAATAGCGGCTCATTTGCAAAATCTTCGAGAAATGCTATGAGTAAACCACCAGTTCCTTTGGACCCTTTTCAACAGAAAGCTTTTCAGCTCTAAGTCTGGTTATAAAACTTCTAAATATGCAATTTCGTCCCGATACCATTGGTAGTTTCTCCGGAATCGTCTCCACAAAAACGGGTACACACACACACACATACACACACACACACACACACACACAGACATTTTGTTGTACCTTGGTCAAAAATGTTCAGGGGACCCAAAAAGACATATTTCCGCTAAAATCTCAAAAAATTTTTTTGGCATGATTACAATACTTTACATACTGCGTATGATAAAGTAAAAACATACTAATAACAATTTTTTTGCTTATAAAAATCCTAGAATTTGTCTATTTTCGAGTACGATCATTTGAAAAGACGGTTGGTTTTAATTACTACCGTCCACTCCGCCCCGCTACTGTCCCGCTTTTCTACAATAAAAATCTGGTCACGTTAGGCATACACTGTATTAAACCTCACCAATCCACAGAAAACCCGACTGTCATCGATACTATGACAGTCATTTCCATTTTGTTTTGCGTTATTAATCTACATTTTTAAGTGTAACTTAGAAGTAACTAAGAGTTGTAACATTGTTTTTAATTTCTTCAGTAATAATATAACAAGAGAGTGAGAATAAATTGAAAATAATTTGACAGATTGTTTGAAAACTTGCTGCCACTCGAGCCACACTCTTGCCACACTCGAGCCCTGCGGGCTCTCGTGACTATTGCCAAATGGCAACAAGTTTGAACAAAATCTGTCAAATTATTTTCTAATTTATGGAACTCTCGAGTTATATTTGACTAGATTATTTTTTGATTCACAAATTTTTACAATAAAAAAGATCAATAAAACTATCATAAAATTATTGAAAAATTTAATTTAATTAATTATTACTTACAATATATGAAAATATCGTTGACACATTGTGAATATATTAAAATAATTAACAATTTAAATTAGTACAATGAAAAACGCAATTATTAAAAATATTTCGAGACTCATTATTTATTGAGGATTTGGAATTGCTTGTTATATTAAGTGTTTCCTCCTGCGTATTTTCTCTAAGATTATTTATTATATTTGAATGATGTTCTTGGTTCAATTGTAAGTATGGTTTAATCGAACTTGCAGAATTATGACCAGTGACCTTGATTAGTTCTTGTTCTCCTACACCAGCTTTTGAAAGGTTACTTACTGCACTTGATCTGGCAGAATGGTTAGTTATTTTTTTAGTAACTGTGTCTAGACCTACTTTTTCTGCGGATTCTTTCATCCATTTTGAAATGGAATTTATTCCCACAGGAACGTTTTTATACCAAAAACCATGAGTTTGCCAAGCCGGATTTGGAGTAAGAAAAAGCGTTCGGTTTTAATATTTTCTTCACGTTTACTCATTAGTTTTTCAAAAAGACGAACAGGGCAAATATCTGGGTTATTTATGTTTGGAGTCAACCATTTACTATTAGCGCACCTTTGTGCTCCACCCTGTGCAGTTTTTGTAAAGATGGGATTGTATTCAATGCGGCCAGTATTTAATCTTTTTATGTCGGTTTCTTTTTTAAAATAATGAACTAAACATTTCGTAGCTTCTCCTCCCCTCCAAGCTAGTTCATACGATGCAACGTGAAAAAACTTTCTTTGCAATCCACAAGGTGTATCTTCGTCCCAATAGTTAAAAATTTGCAACAATTCTGTATTAGAAAGTGCCACAGAACTTTGTTTGTGCTTTTCAGGATGTTTTTGTAAAATTTTTCTTTTTGCATCTCTTGCATTCCGAGCATTTCTGAATTCTATATCATGGAAAGGATCAAAGGACCTGTTATACTTATTAAAGTAAAGTTCTTGAACTAATTTTGCCGTTTTATTCCACATTGTCTTTATTACTGCTTCTTTATAATCATTTCCGTCTTTTCTTTTCATGTTATAAGCCCAATCTTTTAAAATCAATGCCAGAGTAGCTGTTGTAGTAGATTGATCCAGAATATAATTTCTTTCTTTGGTGAAGGTCTTAAATTGTCTCCATATAGACTGATTACTTATTAGAGTATTTTTCGAAGTAGTTTCTAAAATCTTTTTTGTAATTTCTGCATTAGAAAAGGTACTAAACCGATGACTTTCACCCATTTCGCGTTGACACAATTAAGTAATTATTTTGACAAGTATCTGACCGTTGCTAGGCAAATAAAAGCTACAGTGATTATTCCCGAGAATAATCACAAGAGATTCCACTATAATAATGACATAATTGGTTGAAACTTACCCTTGTGACAAATAAAGAAGCATTTCATTGGTTTTAAAAAACGTCAAAAAATAATCAGTAAAATATATGCCGTTTAAGTATGCCAAATTTGATTTTGCTCAGAACTATTATTTAATATGTTACAGGTTCTGACAAAAGTGTCAACTTTGTACCTAGCTGTATAACAAACAACTAAATTCAAAAAATCGTCCCAAAGAATCTGTGGTAGATGTATGTCCATTGAATTACGCGACAGTCTATAGTTACATGGTACATAATCAAATTTAGCCATCAATCTTAAATGCATTTCTCTCTAACAAAGTTCGTGGCATAAAAGCCGTATCAACAAGAGAAGCGACATTTTTAAGGTTATTTCAACGTTTTGTTTTATAACTGTTTCCCCAGAATTATTGTTATAGAGAATTTCTCAATCACGCCATTAACAGCACTATTATTATTCATATTGTTGTTACAAACTGGTAATACAATCGTGATAATTTAACATCCCCCAACGGCAAAAATAGATACTACCTACATAACAAGCTTTTCATACCACCTAGATATGCAAGAATTATATTCGAAAAAAGTAACTCACCTACAGCTTCTGGGTCCACAATTTTTCTTAATATCGGTAGCACACATCACAATTCACATCTGGGTCACAATAGAAGCACTAACTAGTTCGAATAATCACGACAGTCTTTGAAACTTGGACCCGGTTTAACATTTTTACGGATACCGCCGCCATTATTTGCAAAACGTCAGATTTATAAACAGCGAACTCGCGTTCAGTTACCGGCCGGTAATACAGTCGTGGTTATTCAACAGTCAACACCCTCTAACGGCTAAATTAGGAACTACATAACACATTTTGGTAGTATCTCGATAAGTAAGAATTATATTCGATTGAAACTAACGCACCAACACAACAGTTTATGGGCCGCAAGTTTTCGAAATATCTGTAGCGCACACATCCCAATTCACATTAGAGTCACAACAAAGGCACTAGCGGGTATAAATTATCGCGAAATTTGTTGAAAATTGGACCCGGTGCACCAGTTTTTGCGGAGCTCGCAGTTATTTTTAGCGAAATGTCAAATTTGTAAACTACGAAGTGCCTGCGCGGCGGGAACGAAATTATGACCTTGAGATGCCCACATAATGCAGTACATAGGCGGCTCGTTCTAAAGGGGTTTTAAAAGATAGAAAAAGCAAAAATGTGTCGATTATGCTAAATATTCTAAGGTTTAAATTATTGGAAGTATAAATCTTATAATGATTCGACTAGCAATAAATTTAAGTTTATATAGTAAATAAAGTTAATTACCGTAAGTAATGGTAATTTACCGATTTTTAATTACCGTAATTTACGGATTAATGGTAATTTATCGTCAATTTAAATCACCGTTGGTAATTTCCCAGTAATTTATCGAAAATTTTAATTACAGTTGTTAATTTACCGGAATTTATAAATTAATTTCAAAAACCTTCTATCAGCACTTGCGTGAATGTACCCCACCACTAAGCAGTCGACAAGTGCACTGTTGTTTGTGCTTTGCCTGGGAGGTACTTAGGCATGTAAGAGCGTAATTTATCGGGTAATTACTAAATAAATTACCGTAATTAATGGTAATTTCCGGACTTTTAATTACTTAATTCAGCGGAGCCAATAATGCACATTTTAAATCAGAAGCTATCTACCTACTATCAAATTTATGATTTAAAGAAATGTTCTGGTCATCCGCATAAAATGTGATCATTGTTTGTGAAACCGGGCGTTCTCGTTTTGTGAGTCGGTAATAAATTACATTATTTTATACTATAATAATGATGTTAGACTGCTTGTTTTATAAATTGCTGGTATAAAAAGTATTTTTATTGTAGTCCTTGCTTTCATTTTAATAATGAATTACTACTAAATCAGGAAAAGCATCAGCGATTGGTGGTTATCTACAATATAATGACTTATAAGGCTGCACACAATTTTTCTTTTTTACATAACTTACCGTCATCGGTAAATTATCATTTTCAATTACCCGGTAAATTATGAAAATATAATTTACCAATTGCAATTTTTAATTACGTGGTAATTTAAATTTGAACGTAATAATTTTAATTTCAGCGGTAAGTTACTGAAAAAATTAATTACGGAAATTTAACATCCGTCAGATTGCTAGTTATCTATAAAATAATGGCTTTTATTTACCAAGCATTTTTATTAACATAAGTAGCATTCATAACCTACAGTGCCGGTTTAATTTAATATTTTGAATTTTTAATTACCTGTCATTTAAACCAGCGTAATTTTCCATTTAAAATTTTTTTTTTAATTACTCGGTAATTTAAGCCAACGTAACTTACCATTTTTAATGCTAACTCCCTAGTTTATGTGTTTAGGTCAAAAGTTGACTAAGAAAAGATACTTATTATATACGTAATGAGTGTAATGACTGATTTAGGGCCGATATATTCACCTATCGTCAAAGTTGTCGTTAGCCAACGAACAGATTACACCAACGTTCGCGTTAAAAATGATTCTGTCTTTACACCGATCTGTAAGTTATCGTCAGGTAACGAGGACGTAAACATCGCTAACGAATGTTTTTCGGCAGTATAGTATCAAATGTCGGTAGAAAAGGTGTACTAAATCAACACTTGGATCATAACTTGGACTAATTGCCGCTAGATGTAGCGCCGTAAATGACATTGATAGACATTGACAAAACGTAACCAAAATTCATTCGCACCCATTTCTAACCGCATCAATTAAAAAAGACCACCAAAAGTTAAAAAAAAATGGTATGAAAGACGAATTCAGCAAATTCGGCCATATTAACTAAATAATGACTTCAATTAATACAGTACCACGTACGTACGTAAATACTTGTCAGTTTGACTTTTTGTTTGACATTTAGCACATGCTCTGTGACCAATCAAAGTGTTCGTCATTAGTTTACCGGCAGATTCATTCGATCCCTAAATAAATTTGATCGTTAAGCGTATTTATCCGGTCGGTAACGTTAACGACAGGTGAATAGACACATTTTTACCATTTATCTTGTCGTTTAGATGACGAACAGTTTCACGATAGGTGAATATATCGGCCCTTAAAGTTATAAACCTTCTTCGGAGAATAAAAAGAAAACGATTAAGCAAATAATATATTTATTATAACATTAAAAACAACGGTCCGTTATACATACATCCAAAAAATTCTAAGTCAAAAAATATATACATAAAACATTCAACTAAAATATAAACTGGATAGCATCACTTATTACAAAACGATAAAATAAATTGGAGGAGAACCAGAAAAAAAAAGAACCATAAATTCAATACATAGTACTAAACTTCGAGAAAACGTAGTATGGCCACATATAAAACATGTCTTTTCAACCTGAAAAAGAAATTAGGAACTTTTGAAATAGAAAGTCGGATACGGAATATAAAAACGCTTGACCCATTAAATTAAAATAATACTTATCGAGATAAAAATTAACTAAAAACTACTGACATAACCTAAACTCCTAAAGGCTTGTTAACCTTAATAACTTTTAACACTCGAACGGTTTTCAATTTATTCTTCATGTCGGGGAATTTTTCCGTCGACGAGGTCTTCTTCTTTTTCGCCCTGTCCCTATTGACCCCCCTACTGGGGCAACTATCCCTCCCGACAACCAAATTTTTAATTTCTGGCTTGATATTTTCCAGTTCAAACGTTGCTTCATGTGTACTAGTTCCGAAGAAGTTTTTTATTTTCGTGTTTGCTCCTTGGATTATGAACAATTTTACCATAGATTCTGAAAAAAAAATGAAAAATATTAAAATATTAAAATTGCGTTATTATGGGGTTCAACTTCAGTCTTTTTAAAAATATCTGCTTTCTGGTACATCCCCGCCAAAAGTGTTCATGAAGCTAGTTGTAGAAAATGCAATTCTTTACAAGTTTGGTGTTACACTTTTTTTTATAAAGTAAGGTAAACGTTCCAAATTCAGACACTGTCCTAAATTCCGACATATTTCTGTTGAGTTGGAAAAAATAAGAAATAAAAATAAAATAAAATTGAACTTTATTTTAGGACATTACACTTATCAACCCACAGTCGTTTCTTATTCTACCAATGTTTAAACGGTCAGAATATAACCTAGAAGTTTAACTGATCTTGATAATTAAGTGTTATGCTAAAAGTTGATTTTTTCCTTATAAGGTACCTGCAATTCGATTTATTATTATATCGCTACAAGATAACAGTAATTAAGAAAATTCTAATAATATCTATTTTGGATGTCTAAAAATGCTTTATATTTTCATAATAGTAAGGTGTACTACTCTTTTAACCACTATTATTTACAAATTTAGGGATGTCGGAATTAGGTACACGTAAATATAGCACATCCGTAAATCAGATATGTGTGTCAAAATTGTGTACATGGGTAGAAGTAATACATATGGGTCTATTGCTGTCTTTACACAAGAAAGTAACATATTTTACATCGTGTGCTATATTACAATTAATTGGATGTATTTTATCCAAATTCCGACACATGTGTCGGAATTATTACAGGGTGTCAGAGTTACGATCAGAAAAAGTCCCTAATTCCGCCATATATATCCACAGGCATCATAGGAGATGATGAAATATGACAGAATGTTGCAACACTAGCAGCAGAGAGTACCAAATTTGGTATTAATACACCACATCTAGAGCTACTAGTTAAACTTATGCCATCTCCATGAAAAAAAATCATTATTCTGGCCTGAAACATTCAAAAAACGTAAAAAGAAACTGTTCTTCTGTAGCTATCTCCAATGGTTGGAAAGAATATTTGTTAATAAAAAAGAAGGAAGGACAAAAGAAAATCATTCTAGAGAAATTAGAAAGGAAGCGAAAAAGGAACACAATAAAAAGCTGCGCCAAGAAAAAGAAAACACTAAAAATTCCAGATGCAAGAAACATTAAAATACAGATGAGGTAGAGAGGGCATCCTGAAGAAGACTAAGGACTTATTTTACACTATGTTTCATTAAAAATGGCAAAACATAAATGTTTAACATTTCTTAATAATAAATCGTATTTAGCAATATTTAAAAGACATAATATTTACTTGAATGTTTTTATTTGTCGGATAAATGTACCACAAGTGTCTGATTTAGGATCACTGTATAAATTAGGTTCACTGAGGTGTCTGATTTCGGATCAAAATATACGCTTAGTGTCAGAATTAGGGGCTATTGTTAAACTTATAAAATATAATATAAAATACATAACTATTATCAATTTTGTTTAAAAAAAGTTGACATAGTCATTAGCACCACATAAATATAAATTCTACAGTTACAAATGTAACAAAAATTTCTTAAGAGGAATCACTAGAGGTAGTAGCGTACTACAAAACAACACTACATAAAACCAAACATCCTGAGCTTAATTGTGTGTTAATAATCACGTGTAATACATTAAATTGTAGATAAAGGTGTATTACACCGGGTACGAATGCCCTGTTTTTTCATTTGCGTTGTTGTTTTGTTTTTTACCCTTGCTAAAGAAGCCAATAATTGGTAATTTTTGTTATTTTTTTTTTTCCAAATCCGAACCAAATATCAAAAAAGCAATATTACAACATTTTGTATTGAGCCTTCATGAACTTGTGTAAAAAAAAAAAACAACAAAATATGAATGTTGTAATGATTTAACCGTTGGCTTTTTGAACATGTGAATGAGACGAGAATAACATATTCTATAGTCGTACGGTGCAGCCATCTGTTGGATAAACACCACATCATTTTCTTCGACCAATCAAATTCAAATGGTACAGTCTGAAGCAGCAGCATGAATACGTAGCCAGGGGAATCACAAATATTGAGCAATTTCGGCCTAACAAAAATATTGATCGCATGTTGACACGGGAGGTGTTGCGGCGCCGCGCCCGGCAAACGAAAGCCATACGAAAAATAAATTTTACCGTGCTGGTGCTACGTGCTTATAAATTAGGACAGCATGTTCTTGCGGAAGAGTATGTGATCAACATGAATTGTTGAATTTCGACCAAAATAGGCTAGAAACCGAATACGAGAAATAATTTTTTGCCGTCCTGATGGACTCTACGCAGACAGCAAAGAGCGAGTTATAAATTAGGAGCGCATGTTCCCGCGAGAGTTTATATTGCAGTACCGCAATACCTACTTACAATGTTACAACTACTAAATAATTAATAGGAGTTAAATAAATTATTACTAAGGAAATACAAGTAATTTAATTTTTAATCAGTCATTTATTTTTCGTCATAGAATTTCAAATATATTGGTATTTAGATTTAGAAAATAATATTAATACCAAACACTTGTCGCTTGGCAATGCATTCAGGGCAATCGCAATCTATGTAGGATGGTTGGCTTTAGTTCGACTTATTGTACAACAGACGTAGAACAGACGCTAGAAATATGGGCAAATTAAAAAATCAGCTGCCTTTATGTGGCCCGCGTTCTAAGAAAACTAATAACTTGCGAGAGTACCTGCGGTAAGTGTATATGTAGATATTATACGTGTAGTGTAATTCTTCGCTAATTAACTTCGCTAGTTAATTTGGGCAATACTCTCTTATAAGCGTAAGCGTGCCGGATTACCATATATGGCAAAAAACTTTTATAAAGGTCTAAAATATTTGAACATGTATCTATATAATATATAATAAATGACTTATACATATACATAAAGCTGCCTGTTTTATCGAAATCGCTATTTTTTCTCATACCTACAATTGAAATTGAAGAATGTATACTACCAAGTCTATACATAGCAATAATAATTTTGAGTAAAATTTCAAAATGCAGTATCCAACTGTATCTAGAATTAAAATAGGAATATTATATTTACTAACACCTACTTGCGTCACCCGATAAAAATTTGAATTTTTATATGAGGTGTGTTTTACCTGAAAGTATCGATCTCTGCTAAGTACGAACGAGACATTCGAGATTATTGATGCACAAAGAAAACGTTAAATGGATTTAAATAAGTATCTGAGTACGAATGCTTTCACGGCCAGAGTCATTTAAATTTAGATGATAAATAGTTACCGGTTTATGCCGTGAGTAAAAATTCATAATTACTGTCTTCGCGAACCATGCTGTTCGCTTCTTCAGAGCTAACTGATAATTAGTTACTAATTCTAATAATAAATGTAAAGCAATAAATGATTTATGTAAGTAAGTCTGTTTTACCAAAACTACAATTTTTTTCAACATACAAAAGGTAAAATGTTCAACCATAGTTAGTAGTAAAATAGGAATGTTATAATAAAGCAATTAATTAATTTGTACCACTGTATTGTTTTGTGGAATTGTATTTGTATTTAAAATATACAAGAAAAGCATTTCAGAACATGCGATAGTCACATACACAAAATTATTAGGAAACGGTTTGGCGCCAGTCGACACTGCACGGCCCCTTTGATCTTCGCCGCCAAAGAACGATACCACCGTTCCCCTCAGTTTCGTCGAACTTTTGAGGCCGGTGACTAACATTTACTCTTAAAGGAGAATTCCGGGTTTCGGGTGAAAGAAAATCGGATTGTTTTAAGTTATTTCATTATTTAAGGTCTTTAGAAAGGTCTTAAATTTGCAAAATTTGCGTGAATATATCGGCCCTAAGAGTTTGTTGTAGGAATCATTTTTTATAAAATGCATAATTTTTTAATTATAAGCAACTACTGGCACTGGCTAAAGGCACTTTAGCACTTTAGCACAGCGCGCTATTTACGAAAATACGCCGAAAGTTAACTCATGCGAGATCGAACGGTCAAGTTTGTTAGGCATTTCACAACATATTTTTACGTAGCCCGTTATTTTACATTAAAGCCAGTGATATCCAGCCCACTTTAATGTAATGAAAGCAATTTTTGAATTTTTGGTACTTCATTATTTACTTCAACTCTTCATTTGGTTCTATATATACTTCTAAAGTAAACTCCTCGTAAAGTTTGTATCACAGTACATTGAATTAAAATGTTGTAACTTGTAGATACGTTTTTTTTCTTTGTGTCGATTATCGAATATTTATCAGTTGTTTTGACGTTATTCTGTACAGAGTGTTTAAACATATATTCTATTCTATTCTATTCTTACCGTTATTATTTTCGACTGCATGAAACAGAGAAGTACGTCCAGATTTTTGGTCCTTCGTATTCGGATCGGCACCATAATTGACACATTCGTGCACCAGGTCGTATTCATCCTCCAGCACGCTAAGCATCAGCGGAGTGAAACCTTCGTAGTTAAAAACGTCGACCATCTGTCCACTATCTTGTACATATTTTAGAAGATGTACGAGCACAGCTTTCGAGTGACAAGACACCGCTAGATGGAGTGACGTGTTACCATCGTTGTCCATCGCTAAAGGATCCGCGCCATTTTCGAGAAGAACCTGTATAAGTTCTACTGGACAACCGTTGACAACAGCAACGTGAAGCGGGGTCTAAAATAAAACGAAAAAGAAGTTTAGTAAAAAAATTTGGGCAATATGGTGATTTTTTTTGAGGACTTGACTTACCAGGCCTGAAATATTGGGAACGTCGACGGGTTTGCTCCTTAAACTTAAGACGTGGCATTGTCTTCGGACTTCGGCTATGTCTGATGCCATGACTGCTATGTGGAGTGGGCTAAAACAATTAAGAAATGTCGATTAGATGATGTTTTGTTGCTGGAGTTTAGGTTCTGAATTCTAAGTTTTGTAGCAGCAATTTAGCTAAACTTCGATGTTTAATACTACAATCAATATCTGAATTTCAGTTTGGGTTACCTGTACTAACCGGGAAGGAAAATTTTGTTATTCAAAATTACGATGATATGTCATAATTTTGACGAGTTTCTTTGACGAGTTTCTTCACAGAATCCCGGAAAAAACTAAGGAAATCTGTTAATGATTACAAAAGTTATTGAACATCAAAGTTTAGCAAAGTTATTCTACATTTTCTTCAGTATGATATTCCCCTGGCATGTTTCCTGTCTCGTATATGGGCAGGGGCATACAAAGTGATAATAGGTGATATATTTATTACATTTACTAAATAAAAAAAAAAACAAGAAAAAGTAGGGTCTGGAAATCGATCGTAACGCGGTCAGGTGGAAAAACACATGGGAGCGGCAGCTCCAGATGTGCGCAGTGAGGTGTAAGTTTAGGTATATAAGGGAGATTTCTTTGGTAGGTCTTCAGGATTCAGTTAGCTCTGAAGAAGCGAGCAACATGGTTTGCAAAACGTCAGCATTTACAAATCTTGACACACGGCATAAACCGGAAGCAGTTTATTTTCTAAATGATTCTGGCCGTGAAAGCCTGCCTACGTACTTACTTAATAAATAAATAAGTCTGATTAATAATTAAGCAAATATAGATAGAATCAATATAGATTTTAATAATGAATTTCTTATTTTATTTAATCAAACACTGCCCAGTAAAGTACATTTCTTCCATGTAATTCACCTGTATTTGTTTTCAAAGAAAAAAAAATTGACAAAAATAAAAATGACATAAGTATATAGACAATGTTTTTTTTTACTTTATCATACGTAGTATGTAAAGTATTGTAAAAAAATATTTGAGATTTTAGCAAGCATTTTAGAAATATGTCTTTTTGGGTCCCCTGAACATTTTTGACCAAGGTACAAAAATGTGTGTGTGTGTGTGTACCCGTTTTTTGTGGCGACGATTCCGGAGAAACTACTAAAGGTATCGGGACGAAACTTCATATTTAGAAGTTTCATGATTAAACTTAGAGCTGTAAAGCTTTCTTTTGAAAAGGGTCCAAAGGAACTGGAGTATTAGTCTTAGCATTTTTGAAAGATTTGCAAATAAGCCGCCATTTCTGGAATTTCGTTGAAATAGTTAAATAATAAATTGAAGTAGAGAAAATTGTGAATAATTTATGACTGAAATTTTTTGGTACAATGAATAGTTTAGCTGCATGAGCAAATTCTATTTCATCAAGATCGGTCGTACTGCATTAAAACTAGTAGCCAGGATTTGACAGATATTTTGATTCTAATGACAGTAGGTGGTGTCAAACGCTAATGTTTTCACAATACCTACTGTCAATATAAGCTGCATTCGGATATTGTACACCGTTACACTTTTTACACCCAATAACACGTAAGTGTCATTTGGACGGTGTACCCGGTGTCAACGGAGTACAATATCCGAACGCAGTTTTAATCAACATATCTGTCTAGTTAGTTCTACTAGTTTTATTTTAATGCAGACATGGCCGATCTCGATCAAATAAAATCTCATGCAGCTAAACTATTAGTTTTATATATATAGTATGATAAAGTAATGTGCCTGGCCACATCAGATTCTTTTTGTATGCCTAGATATGCCAGTAGAGTTTCCTTTCGGTATGGATTATAACGCTAAATAAAAATGAGCTGTCCTAAGTTTGGAGCAAAGAAAAGACATCCAATCAAAAGAATTCATCAGTTTTGACTTATATCATAAACATAACTAACATTTTACTTTATCATACGTATGACCAAGTATTGTAATCGTGTTGAAAAAAAGTTTTGAGATTTTAGTGGAAATATGTCCTATTACCCAATTGGGACCCCCCTTTTTTTTTACCAAAGTACAAAAAATGTGTGTGTGTGTGTGTGTAACCGTTCTTTGTTGTGATTCCAGAGAAACTACCAAAGGTATCGGGACGAAACTTCATATTTAGAAATTTCATGACCAAACTTAGAGCTGAAAAGCTTTTTGTTCAAAAGGGTTCAAAGGAACTGGACGTTTACTCTTAGCATTTTTCAATGATTTTGCAAATGAGCCGCTATTTTTGTAATTACGTCAAAATAGATTAATAATAAATTAAAGTAGAGGAAATTTTGTATAATTTATGTCTATGACGTTTTTTGGTAAAATTATTGGTTTAGCTGCATGAGCAAATTCTATTTGATCGAGATCGGTCGTGTTTGCATTAATATAAAACTAGTTAGCCAGGATTTGACAGATATTTTCATTCTGACAGTAGGTAGTGTCAAACGCTGATGTTTTAGCAATACCTACTGCCAATAGAATCAGAATATCTGTCAAATCCTGGCTAACTAGATTATTTTAATGCAGACACGACCGATCTCGATAAAATAGAATCTCATGCAGGTAAACTATTAATTTTATATATAGTATGATAAAGTCATGTGCCTGGCCACATAAGATTCTTTTGCTTTGTTCTTTGTTATTTGTATGTAAACAAAATAGTGTCTGAGATAATTAAGTATATATATTTAAGTACATTTTTGCAGACATTGTCCTAAAATGTTTAGCTTTTAAGCCATTCGCACTGTGTGCTGTTATTGCACTTAATACCGAGGTTATGTATCAGTTATTTAAAGTTAAATTAACTAGAAGTCTATCGTTTCAGTTGTTCCTTTCTGGTTGTTGCATCTAAATTAATTCATTACTGCCCCAAAAAAAAAAAACAACTAAAGTCTAAACCACGACAAAGATAGGGAAGAAATATTTCTTAATTCTATTATTTTATAATATTTTAAAGACGTGTGATAATCTTGTATAATTTGTTTACAATTCGTAGAAAAAAATCATCAAAATCGGTAAACAAATAACAGAAGTTATTGAACATTAAGCTAAAATCACAAATTGTTACGCGTAATCATAACTGTATCTTTTACAAACATTCTAGATGAATAAAATTAAAGGTGAATCAACTTTGCATCATAAAACAAACAATTACGCAACAGATCTGAAAACCGCCTTGAGCGTAATTCTAGTAAAAACACTCCTTCACTATAAATAATGTAAACAAAAAAAAACTGAAGCATATTTTTGCGGTTATTCACACATTTGCTGGGATTCCGTCGCATTATCGTACGGTGAAGTTGCTACTGTACTGATCGAGCGATCAAGTCACCTTACGCGATGACGTATAGTGGAGGGAATACCCCGTTTAACTATCAGTATCCTATATAAATACTATAGATATGGTAAACAGCTGTTCACCGATAAGTTTGCGGTTAGTTTGGAGATAGCGTAAATATGTAAACTGAGCAAACAAAACACGAAAAAATGTCGAAATATCTACTCATATCTATAGATGTACATACGTATTTTTCCGCGCTGTTTTAGATATTTTTATTATTATCTGATGATGATAATTGATAATATAAGCAGTGAATTGCGCTTTTGCTTGTGTAGGTATTATAAATATGTATTAATGAATGTACAGTACGACAGATGGTTTTAAACTTACTAATAGAATCCAATGAACATGATGATGCATTGACCATGTGTGTTGCTGATGTTTAATTCGTAAAAAAATGTGACTAATGCTTTCCTTTTATTACTAATTAAGCAGTGTAATAGTTTAGACGACAACAACATAACACTTGAAATTTTGTCATTTATGGGCATATTTCCTGCGCGTTTAAAGCTCCCGTCTCAGACCCCCAAAACGCGAAACTAACCCAAGTCATAATTATTGCACCAATCGCGAAATGCTCGCTACCATTGGATTCCGGAAGTTCCTTATGCAACTGCCATCGGAAAGGAATTTCAATATTTATGAAAATTATTTATGCTGGCGTGGAGTAAAAATTTAGAAATGCTTTCCGATGGCAGTTGCGTCTGATTATTGTCTGCTGTAATAAATACATCATACAGGGTCCTGCAACTCAGCTCCCGTCTTCTGTAGCTCAGCTAAGCTAAGAGTTTGACATTTTGCAGGCTTACCCTGTACTTCAAGGTACATTTCAAGAAATTATTTTTGATTATACAGATGTCCCAAAAATGTGCAACGCCATGGTAATATATTTTTTTAATTGCATGCTATATATTTTTTACACATTTGGAAGACTTTTATGGTTGCCTACATACCACCAAAATTTTATTGAAATCGGTTTTGTGACTGCAACGCAAAAAAAATAAAAACCAAAGAATATTGATTTTGCATCGTTGGCTTTAAAAATCAATAAAAAACGTACCTACGTTGTACCATGAGTGTCTACTCAGTCGTCGCTTTGACTGCCAGACGTCGAGCGCATCCCATGCAGTGGCAGCGGTCGTAACTACCGCAGACGCCACAAACTTCCATCGTCAATAACTTTTGATAGACGCATCGTACGAAAAAAATGTTCAGACAAAAGATTGTTCTTATTTAGCGTAAAATCATAATTTTATAAGAAAAACGTTGGGTATCCCCATTTAAAAAAATGAAGTTAACCTCATTTTCACCGATTGCAGCGCCATCTGCAATGAAACTGATATCGCCATCTCATTTCCCCCTTTGCGTCCTACAAGTGCATTTTAAGACACTTTTGTCGTACCATGCATATTTCTCGAGATATTTAGAAGCCTCAAGTTAAAAAGGCCACCCGGTATATGTTTTTTGGGGTGCTGAATCCGAATTTCAACATTGCTACTTCCCACGGATATGGCTTCACAACAAAAAACGCAAAGAAACCTAAATATGTTCGACTCTTCTTCAGCTTTTTGCGAAAAAGTCATAAACCTATGCACTTTTCGACGTAGACCACTATATACAAAAAATAAAGCACAATAAATTTCCTATCAAAAGCAGCCTCAAAAGTATCTTTTGGTTGAATGATTTGGCCGCTAGAGCGCGCTGAAAGAAGGCCAAATTTTCCTACTTTATGTAGTGTACGTGTACATAATTACAAAACAGCTTAAATTCTGATAAAACTACATTAAATTCCCTACAAATTTGATAACTTAATCAGTTATTTTGGCCAAACACATTACGCGAAACCGCTAAGTCAAGAGCCCTTCACCAAAAATTCAGTAGATACTTATATTATTACTATTTACTTATTAAAAATTATATATTTGCTCATTTTAATTGATACTTAATGTATTATGTATTTTCTTTGTAAAAAAAAACGCAGCTATTCAGTTTGGCCAAAATAAATGATTAAGATGTGCATTTTGTAGGGAAATTAATGTAGTTTCAGCATAATCCTGGCCTTTTTAACTTATTTGCAAACTGGGTTTTACACAAAGTCGGAAAATTTTACCTTTTTCAGCGCGCTCTCGCGGCCAAACAGTTCAACCAAAAATGCATTTCTGGGGTACTCTTACAGGAAATTTAATGTACTTTATTTTTGTATAAGATGGTCTACCTCGAAAAGTGCATAGTTTCTTCACTTTTTCGCAAAAAACTGAATCCGGGCTATTTAATAGTCACGAAAACAGCTGAGTGCAAATCACGATTACGTCACCAAGTCCCAAACGCATGACACGAAAAAATTCACGAAACTTGACGCAATAAAAACTACGCTAATCACCAATAAAACATTACACAAGACACCGCCAGAAATTCGTCATAACCAATTACAAAACAAAAAAAAAAAAAAAATGTACTTACATATTTCCTCCTGCGTCTGTTTGGTCACATTTCTTCAGATAGTTATAAAACATCACTTTCCTACTGTCAACATCGCCTCCAGCTCCGTTGGTCGTTGTCACAAAATCCAAACACATGCTTCTAGGCAAAGTTGTAGCACCAAACTGGCCAAAGTAGTCCGTGAACGCAGCGTTCGAATATACAGGGGTATTCCCCACACCGCTTGACAAGTTCTTCCCCCTAAAAACACCTGGCATAACCGGCCCAGTACCAAAATTAACATCCTGCGCGATGACACTCATATTTTCTATATAATCGTGCAGTTGTAACAAATCCATATTTTCGTCAGTAATCTCAGTATTATTCTCAGTATTATTACTATTATTACCATCTTCGGTTTGCGTTGAAATTTCGTTTGTTTCCTTCTTACATTCTTCAACAGTCTGGCAAGAAATACTTTTTTGTCTGCCTTCTAATATCCTTCGTTTTCTGCTTCTTTTCATCGATTGTTGTTTCAAGCATTTTTCGATCTCGCGTCTGATTAATTGTCGTTTGTTGGGTTTCGTTTTTGTCCGTTTTTTGGGTCTGTTTTGCAAGTTAGAACTTGTCGATTCTGTGTCGCTTGCCGCGGGGTTAGTTTCGTCCATTTTTTCGGGTTTTTCGAACATCTGCTTGCCTATAGATTCGTTATTTGCTGTCTCCTGTTGAGTCTTTTCTTTGAAGTGTTTGATTTTACCCATGTTTTCGTTGTTTTCTTCGAGAGTTTCTAGTTTAGTAGATACATCACCTAAAAGTGACATTTTTTTGATTAGTGGAGATTTTGGGAATGCGGGTTTTAGGTTAGGTCAAATGTTAAGGGATACACCCTATACAGGGTTAGCCAATATTACCGGACCACCTAAATAATTCAAAAATCTAAAAATTTTGTTATTGATTAGTCTAAACAATGCCATGAGTGATTTATTTTTCCCTTTAAGTTCGTTCACCGAATATTTTTCATCCATCCTTGATTACCGGCTGATTTTTATAAAACTCAAAAAAATCTATGACATACCAGCAAATTTGTACAATATTCGTATGTGATTTCGGACCGTCAGAGTTGCACTGCAACAGTAAATGCATCGGACATTCATGGATCGCCGCATTTTATAATACATGACAATTTTCTTTGAGGACTTGCTACATGTGCGAATGGGCACTAGCTATATTTTGATTAGTTCGCCTTATTTGCACATCAGCTTTTTCAAATCAAACTGTTAATTTGATTACGAACAAGTAAGGTTTTATTTTATAATGCCGATATATTTTTAATTACATAACTGTAGAACTCACTGCGTACTAACAAGGGCATTCTTGTGGAAATTTACAAAACAGATCTTGACGAAACTGTTTGTTTCATTTTAATGATTTTTTGTTTAATTCATCAGCTTTCGATATTATTAATTCGCAGCATCTAATTTTAACAGACTGTAAAACAAGTCATTTGATGTGAACTAGTTTAAATAAATTATTATTTTAATGAGAAAAAATATATATTATTTTATTTAAATTAGGAAGATATTGCCCATAAAAGAAATGTTAGATACGGTTTCTTCGTCATCTTTAAAGTTCTACTAAATCCAATTGTACTACTAGGTTCGTTGTATAAATATGTCCTAATATTGTCTGAAATACAGATCAAATAGCTTCTGAAACAAACATTAAAACAAATGAGCTTTCAAAATATAACCTTTTTGTTGAGGAAAAAAGCTACACAAAATTGTCTCTACTATTAAAATATTTTTAACCGCTTTCGATTCTCTTCAAATAATAAACATCATAAAAATCGGCAAATATATAAATACAAGTAAATAAAGTATAATTTTCCAAATAAATTATTTAATAGACATGCTGTCTATAAAATTTTTATGATGTTTATTACTTGAAGAGACACGAAAATGATTAAAAAAATTTAATAGTAGACAATTTTGTGTAGCTTTTTTATTTAACAAAAAGGTTATATTTTGAAAGCTCATAAATGAGTATCATCTATATTGTTCATAGAAAAGCATCAACTTAGGATACACTCTGTATATGGTGTACGTTCTTCTTGGAAAGAAATAACATTGCGTTTATGTGGACAGGTAAAAGCAATAATATTTTTTTTAATTTCTGTCTGACGGTTTCCGGAAAACTGTCTGTCTGACGGTTTCACAAAATTACAATTTTATGCGGTTTTCGCCCTATCGAAAAATCAAAAATCTTACTAATAATTACAAATCTATTGTCAATCTTCGTATACGACCTACTACACACAAAACGAAATTAAAAAATGGAAAAATTAAACAGCGTACTAAAATGTTCATCGAGTACAAATAAATGCACCAATATTTGTCGCCTTTGCATTTGCTATACCCACTTCAACTGGGTATTGCAAATACCAAGTATATGGCGTAAAAAAAACTCGTCCGCACAGCCGAACGTCGAATATATAAATTGATTTTAGAAGCCCTGTGGTTGAAGGCCCATAACTCTCAAACTACTGAGCAGAAAAAATTTAAATAAAGTATGTCATACTCCTGAATCATTTCTACATAAGTTGTCTGACTGTCAACATTCTTTGCCTCTCGGTGTAAACATGAGCGCGAGAGAAATAAGAAAAGGTGTCCGATTTTTGCACTTTTAAATTAACGTTCGTCTTTCCAATTTGTTTCCTCGTAAACCGCTTGCCACAAAAATTTCAATTTTTGTTCAGCTTGCATTTAGAGCCTCTTCTATAGATTGGCGTTTTAGTTTTCTTCAGTTTTTGTGTAATAAAGGTTGCGTACAAGATTTTCATGGAAGCGGATATCTCAGTAACGAATATTTGCACGATATCGGGATATGCACGTAATCAATCGTCATATTTTATTTAATGCGACTGTAGAAACAGAATTGCATAATAAGTTATAAGTAATTTTTAAAGCGATTTCATATGAATGATATAAATTTCGTGCAGCGCGCACTACGTCAATCGTAACGGTAAATGGAAACGTAGGTGGGACAGTGGAAGATTATTTACTATTAGTACGATACGATCAGAACAATTTAATTTCGTAATTTTGAATAGTAGTGCGAGTTAAATATAAATAATGAATTTAGATGTACAATTAATTATGCCCAACAATATTTTACAAACACGGATTCAAACGGATTCACTGATCGCGTCAAAACTTCGCATCTCGTTCGACTGCCTCGCACTAAAACCTACAAGCAAGGGAACCCGAACTGCGCAAAATGTTGTTCATGTTTATTTCGGTCTTAAAAATTAACACATAGTCGGAATGCTATTAAATTTAAGGGATATGTATCGCTGTAAATAAGGATTATTTGCATGCTAATTGCGTTGTCCTGCTAACATTCGTTCATGAGATATCGGCTTCCATCAAAACCTTGTTCGCAACTTTTATTACATAAAAACTGAAGAAAACAGAAACGTCAATCTATAGAAGAGACTCCAGATGCAACCTGAACAAAAACTGAAATTTTTGTGGTAAGTGGTTTAAGAGAAAATAAATCGGAAAGACGAGCGTTAATTTAAGTTGCAAAAATCGGGTACTTTTTTTCACTTCTCTCGCGCTCATGTTTACACCGAGAGGCAAAGAATTTTGACAGTCATACAACATGTAGAAATGATTCAGGAGTATGACATACTTTATTTAATATTTTTCTGTTCAGTAGTTTTAGAGTTATGGGCCTTCAAACACAGGAGTCAATACTATCGAAACGAGAGATGGCAGTTAGGGCGATTCTCTCGTGCGTGGTCACATAAATATTTTTGATCAGCATTGAAAACTGAATCGATTTAGCCAGGGCTGTGGAGTCGGAGTCGTGGAGTCGGAGTTCAGACAAATTTCAGAGGAGTCCGAGTCGGAAAAAATGTACCGACTCCGACTCCGGGTCCATGTTTAAATAATGTAGAAAAAGACATGCGAGATACCGTTGCCTCAATAGATAGTAAACGATTAACTAAACATTATTAGGTCTTTTACAAAGTAGATATAGTTTAACTACAAAACACACAGGTCCGTGGTGAGTGATGATTAGCAAAATGATTATTGTGAGTCGCTTGCCGCGTCGCATATATAGTTTATGTATTTCCCATTTCCAATAACCAACTCCAATATGCTAATTATGATAGCTAGATCATCTACAAATAAAAAAATCGGACTTCGATGCATACTTATAGACGAATTAGAACTTTCCAAAGTGAAGCGTCAACGTGTGGCTTTCCTTATTCATCAAAATTACGAGAATATGCTCCTATTCGTTCAGCCACAAAGAACAGCTGAACGATTCATTAAATATTACAAAAAGTATTTTAATGATATTCCCTTGCAATTTTAAAAAGAAAAAACAGTTTCCTACAGCTTTTGTACCAGAAGAAACAACGTGATGGTATCACAGTCGTATTATCAACTCTCAACATTTTTTTTATTTTTATTTGTCCCAATATCTGAATGTTTGTAAAAGATAATGCTTTACTAGGAAAATTTTGCAATTTTAGCTTTAATGTTTGATAACTTTAAACGTTTAACCGAAATTGATTCTTTTTTTGGCACATGAACAAATTTATCAAAAGTATCACCCTTGATTATACAATATTATGGTATAATTTGTATTTAACAAAATATGTAGAGATTTTAAATTGTTACTGATTCTGTCGGGTGTAGGTTGCGGCTTTTAAGATTTTTGGTGGCTATGTCGTAGTCTTCTTGCGATCAACTAAAAACCACCGATATTCGCAGATTTCGTCACCTACATTTGAAAGAATTGAGCCAGATATATTTTTATTCTTAGCAAAGGTACAAACTTCACTCTAACGTAATTTTTAATGCATAAACTTAAACATGCATAATATATGTATAATAGCCGATTAAAAATTATAACTGCATTTCCGATTTAAACTCTACCTTAAGTTGAATGTCGGAATATCCATGTATGCAACTCATACTCATTGCAGCCAGAATTGTGACGTCATTACCACTAACAGAAGTAAGGGTTGAGATTATTTTCAGCTTATTTTGCACTTAATGTTGTATTCATTGAAATAAATTTTATTTTGTACTATACAGTGGTTTTGTTGTACTATACTTTTGTTATTATTAAAGATAGAACATCGGTTCAAGTGACAAACTAGTTCAGAATTATGTGCTCTCTAATGAGAAAACAGTTGAAGCTCTAATGATTTCAGAGATATTTTGAAAATATAAAAAAGCGTCCTTTTTAAAAATATGGCCATAATTTTGTGGTTCGATCAACAGGCCTTTTTGATTTTTTTTACAATTAGATTGTCAGATTTAATTTTTTTGCCATTAAATTCGCTGGAAACAAATAAAATTTTGCCGGAGTCGGAGTCGGACTACCAAAATTATCTGGAGTCGGAGTCGACAGATTTTTTACCGACTCCACAGCCCTGGATTTAGCTACGTCTGTCTGTCTGTCCGTCCGTCTGTGTACACGATAACTGGCTTAATTTAAAGTAATTGATCTGAAATTTGGTATACAAGCTTATCTCTTAAAAAGTAAGGACAAGTTCGTGAATGGGCAAAATCGGTTAACTCCATATTTTTTACATTATTTTAGTGTTTAATGAACAGTAGCGAAAAAAATGCACTTATTTCGTGTACAACCTCTATACTAATCAGTTTAGGAGAACATCAATATTTTATCTCTGTTGTGTTTATTTTACGCAGTTATTTGATACTAAAAAAATCATAAACAAACAGAGATAATAAAAATGAGATGTGATCTGAGAATTGAGATAGGTACTACGTTTCCATTTGATATTTGAGCGTAAAATTACGTTTCAAACAACTACACTTATCGGCAGAATTGATTTTTCCTATACTTAGATTTTTAATAACTTTTGTAATCTTTAACCGATATTCATTATTTATTCGGGATGTTGTGAAGAAATTCATCAAAATTATCACAGACCATCGTAACTTTGGATAACAAAATTCTACATTTGATTATAATAGGTAAACCAAAGTGATGCTTTTTGTCCATTTTCAAGACACCCTGTGGAATAAGTGAGAAACTTTGGCAAGTGCTGAAGTATTCTGGTACAAAAACACATTTATTATAAACATTTTGTTTGTTGATTCTTTCCAGTATTGTCGGCTCTTTTTAAAAATTTTAAAGGTACACTGCCGCTCATGGAAGTTCGGACACATAGTAAACATATAGGAAATAATGATAAAAGCACTGATAACGTAGCAATAGGCACCTCTATTTGTACCAAATGGCGAACACTTTCTTAACGTTGATTTCCAGTAACATACGACATCATTAAATGTGCTAATTTAAAATATTTTTTATATTTAATTATTATGCAACAAACATTTGTGCTGTTTTGTAACTGGTTGTTGGGAATTTTCTAGTTTCCATTAAAAAGGATTAAATACGAAATAACAAATAGAGTCATAAATACTGCACCTCAGACACATGTTGCGACCGCATTTTTACCAGATTTTTGCATCAAATGCTCGAATTCGTATTCAAACGAGTCTGTGCCTGCAATCTGTAGTTTGCACAAGATAACTCTGTCACGCGGAAGACATCATGCGACGCGGAAAGCCAACAAGCAAGGAACAGCGTTCTATAATTATCGATTTTCATCAGGAACGATTGTCAGTTCGTGAAAATGCAAGTATAAAGTCAACGGTAAGTGAGTCAACGATCTGAGACTCTTCACCAATATGAAGAAACATGGACTTTGGATGACGAGTTCGGCCGGGACTATCACGAATTATTACCCAAGCGGATGAAGAACGATTAAAATTAATTTTTAAGCAAAACAGAAAATTGACCGCACCTAAAATCACCTCTGAAGTCAATCGCGATCGTGAACGACCAATTTTCGTAAGCACAGGGAAACGACGTCTCCAAGCGGAAAATCTGCATGGACGTGTTCCCGTACGCTAACCATTGCTTGGCCGGGAAAATCGTCAGACACTACTGTTTCCAGTCTTCATTTGTCCAACTTCGATGTGTTCGTGCCCACTGAAGTCGTTTATGACGATTTCCCCGACGAAGCAATGGTTTTCGTACGGCAACGCGTCCATGCAGATTTTCCGCTTGGAGACGTCGTTTCCCTGTGCTTACGAATATTGGTCTTTCATGATCGCGATTGACTTCAGAACTGATTTTAGGTGCGGTCAATTTTCTGTTTTGGTTAAAAATTAACTTTAATCGTTCTTCATCCGCTTGGGTAATTATTCGTGATAGTCCCGGCCAAACACGTCATCCAAATTCCATGTTTCTTCATATTGGTGAAGAGTGTCACTTATCGTTGACTCACTTATCGTTGACTTAATAACTTGCATTTTTACGAACTGACAATTGTTCTTGATGAAAAGCGATAATTACAGAACGCTGTTCCTTGCTTGTTGGCTTTCCGCGTCGCATGATGTCTTCCGCGTGATAGAGTGCAAACTACAGATTACAGGCACAGACTCGTTTGAACACGAATTCGAGCATTTGATGCAAAAATCTGGTAAAAATGGGGTCGCAACATGTGTCTGAGATGCAGTATTTATGACTCTATTTGTTATTTCGTATTTAATCCTTTTTAATGGAAACTAGAAAATTCCCAACAACCAGTTACAAAACAGCATAAATGTTGCATAATTATTAAATATAAAAATTATTTTATATTAGCACATTTTAAATTAGCACATTTAATGATGTCGTATGTTACTAGAAATCAACGTTAAGAATGAGTTCGCTATTTCGTAGAAATAGAGGTGCCTATTGCTACGTTATCAGTGCTTTTATCATTATTTCCTATATGTTTACTATGTGTCCGAACTTCCATGAGCGGCAGTGTACATTAATTATGATATTCTTGATGAGCTTCCGTACAATGTCCAGAAAATATGAAGAATATCGCTGTAAACTACATATTTTAAGAGATAGAAAAAATATTTTGTACTAAAGTTGTTAGACACATATTATTCTACAGAAAATAAATTTCATTAATACAGGATGTTGCATTTAGGGTTGAACGTAAAACAATTATTTATTTTAATGTATTATTATGAACACTAAATATGTTGTCTTTCCAACTGTATTAGATTTATCCACGTAAAGAAAATAGTCTCTGATATATTCAATTGTTTGTCAAATAAATGGCAATTGCAGGCCTTTTTTAAAACCTACGTAAACACTACAATTTTGAAGATATTGTTCTAAAAATTTTGTCAGATAATGACTAAAACCATAGCTAGATACTGGCGTCCTCAAAAATTATTTGTGTTATACAGGGTGATCGTAGCATGCAGTAAATTTTAAGCGTTATCAAATGGTTTTTGCTTGAGATTTTTAAATGGAATACACTGTATATCATTTGCTAAAGGTTGAAGAACCATGAAAAATCTCCGTTGCTTTTATAGTTGTGTCATTTTTTACACCTTTTTTTATGTACATTAGCCACGGTTGTGACCCCTGTCTGCTCGACAACTTACCCATTGCATATTGATATTTAGTGAATTTGCTGCCTTTCTATCGTTTATTAATCCGTAGTTAATAATTTTTATTAAGAATTGTTGGTAAATATATTTTTTTTCAGAATCATTGAACTTTTATCCTAGAATTTAAGATCTAACACTAGGTCTAACACCCTAGTATTTGACTGTATTAAAAATATGGCTTGTATTATAGTCATCCTAATAGATTACAGTTTAAGAAAACTATTTGTTATTACATTTCAAAAAAAAATATGCTTTATTTCTATTAAAAACAAAAATTAAAATTGAATTTTATTCACGTCCTTTCACGTGATTGAAAACGATCTATAATTGGCTGTCTCCAGTGACGTCATTCGTTAGTACGCTTAGAGCGCGTTCGGTTTGTCAGGGTAGGGTATGGGGAGAGCAATGCTCAGATAACCTGGGTCGGCTGTCTCTCTCTTATATGCAGATAAACGCCGTATGACGTTAGTCCGCCTATTATGCAGCGCGTCACTCTCACCGTACAATACCGGGTTATCCGAACGCGCTCTTATGCTTCTCCCGTTTGAATTTAATAGCACTAAAGTGCCATGTAAGCATAACTTTGTAGGTTAGGATAGCCCTAACCTTAAGCTGTCAGATCAGATAATACCTGGTTCGAAAATACGATAGATAACTTATTCTAGTCCGTTTTACTTATGTCGAAGTAATCTTCACAACAAAAAACACCAGTATTGGCCGCTATTTATTTCATTTGGATTTCTACGAGCCAACCACTTTCTTCGCAGTTTCAAATCTTGCGGAACAGCTACAAATAGTTTATCCGAAGTTTTTCTTGACGTATTTCTGCATTGTGGATTTATACACCATTTATAACCGATTTTTATGTATAAATTGTGAAAACAACACATCATACAACACAATTACCAAACGGCGACGATGCCGATGCTGACAGACCATATGGGCCGATTTGACATCTACTATCGGGTGACGTCACACAACAGAAAGTATCGTTTTGGCGGGACTTTTTGTGATTCAATTTTTAACGCTGATTTTTATGAAATATTGAGGAAATAATTACGAAAAATAAAGCATTTACAATGTAGAGTGGAGGAATAAACAAAATTAAGTAAAATTTAATAATTGTTGTTATATTTATAAGATGTATAGGAAATCATTATACAGACCATATACAGACCTTAGTAGAAATTTTTTTTAAAGAACTCATGTCCGGAAATGATGTGTTGAAAGATGGAACCAATTTTACAAACAGCATAGAGAAAATAGTGGCATGTCGTGTATCATACGATGCCACTTATAAAACCAAATAACATTTGATGCTTTGTCTGACTTTTTTTAAATTATTTATATTTTTATTTTTTCAAATTACCTATTTGGTTCTGAAATATGTAGCTATTATATGATACTTCACACTACCTACTTTCCTAATGCAGTTTCTACAGTTGGTACCATATCCCGGCACTGTGCAGTAATTACCTACAGTGAGAAAAATGGCTGTAAAATTACTCAAATCATTGTGAAAATTACAATAGAAATGTGGTAAGTATAAAAATTGCACGTAATTCCTATTATTTTTACAAGTCTGTGTACTATTACAGCGATGTTGCTGCTTTATTTCAATTACAATGATCTTCTAGTAAAAATACAATGGAAATATACCTTAAATTCGTAAAATTACAACGAATGTTGTGATTTTACTATTATAATAGCGGGTTTGTTGATATTGTAACGCCCAGACGCATGCGCTACGTTTGATCAGCTGTTTTGCAAACGAACGCCGGCACGCATACCATCGAGTGCAATATGTAGTTGGGCGCGTTGTATTTCTGTCTCCGGTAAGTAACAATGATACAGTGAACTAAAACTTATCTATATACCATGTAGGTATAAGTTAAAATACCATGTCACACTGCGGAACAATTGTATCGCCTTTGTAGATCACCAACGACGACAATTAGCCATTAGAAATTGATGTCTTAACGTTACGGAACATCTTGCACCAAGTCTGTTTGTCAGAAAAAGAGTGAACGAGTATGTGTGTTCATGGTTGACCGAAGTGCATTTATATATTATTTATCCGTGTGTTTTCTATGTTTAAGTATTTGCGTACGCTAAGTATTTATTAATTGCTTCTCTGTAGTTTTAATGTATTTTTATGTCCCTCAAACTATTTCATACTTGTTTGTACGTCTACATATTTATTTTTTTTACATGTAATTTTATCTATACCATTTTGTTTGCCCGTACTATTGTAACGTTTGACTGTGTGCATGATGTCACTGTTTTTTTTTGTATTATATGATAGATAATGTTAATATCTACTCAAGATCAGAATAAAATTATACAAATCAGAAATACTGCACATTTCATTGATTATTTTTTGACGTTTCTTAAAACCAATGAAATGCTTCTTTATTTGTCACAAGGGTAAGTTTCAACCAGTTATGTCATTATTATAGTGGGAATAAATCTCTTGTGATTATTCTCGGGAATAATCACTGTAGCTTTTATTTGCCTAGCAACTGTCAGATACTTGTCAAAATAATTACTTAATTGTGTCAACGCGAAATGGGTGAAAGTCATCGGTTTAGTACCTTTTCTAATGCAGAAATTACAAAAAAGATTTTAGAAACTACTTCGAAAAATACTCTAATAAGTAATCAGTCTATATGGAGACAATTTAAGACCTTCACCAAAGAAAGAAATTATATTCTGGATCAATCTACTACAACAGCTACTCTGGCATTGATTTTAAAATATTGGGCTTATAACATGAAAAGAAAAGACGGAAATGATTATAAAGAAGCAGTAATAAAGACAATGTGGAATAAAACGGCAAAATTAGTTCAAGAACTTTACTTTAATAAGTATAACAGGTCCTTTGATCCTTTCCATGATATAGAATTCAGAAATGCTCGGAATGCAAGAGATGCAAAAAGAAAAATTTTACAAAAACATCCTGAAAAGCACAAACAAAGTTCTGTGGCACTTTCTAATACAGAATTGTTGCAAATTTTTAACTATTGGGACGAAGATACACCTTGTGGATTGCAAAGAAAGTTTTTTCACGTTGCATCGTATGAACTAGCTTGGAGGGGAGGAGAAGCTACGAAATGTTTAGTTCATTATTTTAAAAAAGAAACCGACATAAAAAGATTAAATACTGGCCGCATTGAATACAATCCCATCTTTACAAAAACTGTACAGGGTGGAGCACAAAGGTGCGCTAATAGTAAATGGTTGACTCCAAACATAAATAACCCAAATATTTGCCCTGTTCGTCTTTTTGAAAAACTAATGAGTAAACGTGAAGAAAATATTAAAACCGAACGCTTGTTTCCTACTCCAAATCCGGCTTGGCAAACTCATGGTTTTTGGTATAAAAACGTTCCTGTGGGAATAAATTCCATTTCAAAATGGATGAAAGAATCCGCAGAAAAAGTAGGTCTAGACACAGTTACTAAAAAAATGACTAACCATTCTGCCAGATCAAGTGCAGTAAGTAACCTTTCAAAAGCTGGTGTAGGAGAACAAGAACTAATCAAGGTCACTGGTCATAATTCTGCAAGTTCGATTAAACCATACTTACAATTGAGCCAAGAACATCATTCAAATATAATAAATAATCTTAGAGAAAATACACAGGAGGAAACACTTAATATAACAAGCAAATCCAAATCCTCAATAAATAATGAGTCTCAAAAAATGTTTAATAATTGCGTTTTTCATTGTACTAATTTAAATTGTTAATTCTTTTAATATATTCACAATGTGTCAACGATATGTTCATATATTGTAAGTAATAATTAATTAAATTAAATTTTTCAATAATTTTATGATAGTTTTATTGATCTTTTTTATTGTAAAAATTTGTGAATCAAAAAATAATCTAGTCAAATATAACTCGAGAGTTCATAAAATAACTCTCGATTTTAGATAATTTAGTTCCATAAAATAAGAAAATAATTTGACAGATTTTGTTCAAACTTGTTGCCATTTGGGCAACAAGTTTTCAAACAATCTGTCAAATTATTTTCAATTTATTCTCACTCTCTTGTTATATTATTACTGATTATCGCAGGGCAAAAAAAAACCTACTATTCCTATTGTAAATTCACATCAAAATTTTTTTCAGTGTATCTAAACGTTGTCAGGTGTATTTCTGGACATGAGTTCGGAATCAAAATCAAGTGCCGACACATCGCCGAATAGTTTGGGAATAGTTGGGTTCAAAATCCAGGGGGGAGCAAGCGCCCCCCCCCCCCCCTGCCCACGTGTAACGACGCCCCTGGCCTAAATGCAACATCTTGCTTTGGTAATTTTGAAGGCCGTATTACCACCAAGTGTGTTAAAACACAAATAACTACTAAATATAATGTTTAATCTTTGTCGCTTATCAACTACGAAATAAAAACGACCTTATCAATTTATTACGGTCAACAGCATCTATAAGCATGTGTTTTATTGAAACTTTACGATCGTAAATATTATAAGAAGTAAGTTTAATAATAACAAAAGAAACAAAACAAATAGCGTGTCGATTGTATACACCAGATGGAGCTATGCATAAAACTTAAAAAATCGATAAATTACCCTAAAAAATACAAAATAAAAACTCACCTGTAACTGAATATTCCTCAATTTTAATATAATCCTTGTTTTCGCCACTTTCACACACAATCGCGTCCTTATTTTCCGTACTTCCTTCCACAAAGTTACTCGATTGAATATGATTGTTTATATCAACGTTAGATAAATTCCGTTGTCCTGATCGAATCAAGGAAACCCCGACGTCGAAATTCTTGGAATTGGAATCAGGTAAAGTCCCAATATGCGCCGTCTTATCTACGACTGCGTTATCATCGTTTGCGGACCTCAGATAAGTCTTATCTTGCTTTTTGGAGTACGTTCTGAGGAGTTTCTTATCCGTCTGTGTCACCACCTGGTTCGCATCTATTTTAGTAACAAGTTTTGACCACGCTACCACCTCATTTATCTTTAATATACTCGACGCGGGAACTTTTGTTATATTTTTGAGGTTAATCGCTGCGTTTGGTGTGCAAACTTTTTTGATGTGTTGGTTTTTCAGGATTACAAACTTCCCGATGGCTTTATTGGTGGTGTTAAGCAATTGTTTTGAATCTGAGTGTTGCAGAGGGTTTGAAACATCCGTTTTTTTGATTTGCATCACAGGTTTCTTGTTTAAAAACCCTAATAAGTCATAAACAACTTTATCCTCCGAATGTACTTCCATAATCTGCTTGGGTTTCATCATCGTTCGACTGTTTTTAGAACAAAATTTAACAGCATAATGTAAAAAGTGAGGTTATTAGTATTCCTTTACTTACCAGAGTTGTGGTTTTGTCTTCGATTTTTGTATAATTAGCGGGAATAACTGAGATCTAACTGAAGAAAACCAACGACAGTTAGTTCTGTAGTCAGCGTCAAGTTAATCGTTGCATTAAAAAGCAGGGTCTTCCCCTAGATTTCTTATAATAGGTCATATATGGCGGTTTACAATTTGGTACAATGCGTAGTGTGAATTACATGGCGCGATAGTCGAAGTTGTCGAACATAGATGTCGCTACCTATCGCGATCGATAACACAAAAAGTAAATCATAGATAAATAATTAATTTGCTTTTTTTGTTGGAACTAACCCAAAGAAATTTGTAGAGGAATCTTTAACGAGTAAATCGAAAATATGTAATTACATTTGTGGTTTTGTGCAATGAGAAATGGATCGATAACCCTGTCGGTACAGTAGATATCTTTACATCTTTGTGTGTCGCCGATCGTCAGTATGGCAACTGATACATAACTAAATACCTATTGAATAGTCCAGAAATTTCAAATGGATAAATAATTAAATAAATGAATAATTGTAAACTGAATAAATAATAATTATTTCACTACGATTTTTATGAGTGCACATATCAGCTCGATCAGGTCAATGCGTCTAACTCACATTGACCTGCGTGTATACCAATGGCTAAGATGACAGTCCCGACTTATCACATTTTGTCCCGCGTCCCGCGGTGTTTTAAAATAGTCCCGCTTTTTAGGAAATATTATTTTACTGAATTTTTAAAGAATTACTAAAAAAAATAAACATCTTTTCAAATCTTTCATTATAATATTTTTATAATTTGAAAACAATGTTGTGGGGTCGCCACCGGTTTTCCAAATTAGTATTCTTTACAAAAAAATATGAATTACCCATTCTGTCTAATGGTGGAATTTGATATATTTGTACGTTTATGAATAATATTAATTGTTATGTGTATAAGAAATTTATGGATGTTTGTATTTTCTTTTTACAAAATTGTATTGATATAGATAACCAACCTTGCTGGAATCAATGATTTTTGTATTCTTTGACCAATTTCCACTATTTTTTAGAACATGTAAAGTAAACTTACCTACTTTTGAAAGATAAAGAAAATAATGTTCCAGCTTACTAAAAAAAAAAATGGTGTTTTTTCGACTAAGTTTGAGATATCCTGTGGGGTAACTAACGAAGTAGTTCTCTCGCATGTTCTCAAGTGCTCAGTTACAAAAGCCATATCAATTCTCAACATCTTGTAATTCATCCCAATATCCGAATTTTTGTAGGAGATATACATTTGTAAGTAAAATATTGCATTGCTTTTGGACCAGAAACACTGGCAAATCTGCCAGGCTGAATATGCTGCAAGGTTCAAAACCGAACTTTGAAACGTATCATTTAGTTTCCATGTCGACTTGTTGTTAATTCAACAAGTGCTGTTATTTCATCACACATTATTAAAGTATCACATACACGTTGAGTTTCGCTTAGTATAATTTAGTATTTTATCCATCTGTTTATCTGGAAGTTTCTGGTCATTATCTTTAAATTAATTCGTTGTCGGTACTAAAAACAATAGTAAAAACACTTTTAATCAACATTCGCTGCAAGGTTGAACAGCATTTTAAATGGCAACGGTTTACTTTAAATTATGTATCTTTAAATTATATATTAAAAAAATGCAGATATGGGAATGAACCAAAAACAAAATGTTGAGAATATTGATCAGATCAAAACTATCCTTGTAGTTTACTCGGTGTAATAGGATGTAAAATATGAATAAAAAAATATGAAAGTCGTCAAAGATTACAAAAGCTACTTAAAATCAAAGTTTAACAAAAATAGACGTTCCTTTAATATAGGCTGGTAAGTTTCTCGCAAAAACGTACTCCTAAATGGAATATTTTGTTGTATTGTACAGGGTCGTTAGATTAGAACATTTGTTTGGTATCTTCTTTGATCATTAGCTTTGTTTTATTAACCATAAGAATGTAATTAATCTTTCTTAGTCTTTTTAATATAATTTATTGATTGATGAAAATCTATTTATTTCGTCCAAAAGGCATATATTTGAAAAATCTATGTTAAAGGAAGCAGTTAATATTTACAACTTCAATTCCAATCAGAAACGATAACGAAGTACACTTTTTCTTGTACCAAACTAAAAAAATAATTATTTATTTTAAATGCGTATAGCAAAACAATTAATCACTAATAATGCAAATAATATCGAGTAGGTACTATCGTGGCCATATATTATGTCCCTTCTTCTGATGTCGATTTTCTCGCCAATCCAGGGGCGAAAAAATTTGAAAAAATTCTGGTCCTGTCCTTGATTAATATACTACAACGCATAAAAATTAGAAAGCTGTATATGTTGGCGTTTGCCCGATCTTTCCAAATTAAGAAGAATTGGCGCTGTTTTTGACCCATAAATTTCATTCGTTTAACTTTAGCAATTAATTACTCCGGAAATAATCCATAGATTTCAACAAACTAAAAAGTAAAATCACCTGCGGAATGGTAGCTTTCAATGTGCATTTTTGTAAAATAATCGGAGTAGTGGTTAACCCACAAAAAGCTATATTATGCAATGCCAGCAATTTCGTTATTAGAAAAGCTAGGATGATGAAGTGTCGATCATAGGCTACATAAGAAATCATATATTTACAGTTTATTACAGAATCATTGTTTATCTTGCATTTTCCCTACAAAAGATCGTGTTGAAGCATCTCATGATCGCCGCAATTGACGCGGTGGTCTTCGGTTTCCGGGGTGATGCGGGGGAAGGGATCGACAGCGACGCTGCCGGCAGTGGGAAATCGCACGGGCTTAAAAGTTACTCCGAGAACAGTGTTTACGGACACAATATAACGACCTATCAGTTTTATACGCTCAGAGCTGCCATTTGTAATATATGTAATATATCAAGAGTTGTATTTATGTTATATTGTTTTTGCCTGTATTTAAATATTACTAATAAATAAACACAAAAACGGACTCAGGCGGAGTCACGCGCAAAAGATTGTTCATGTTTATTTCGGTCTTAAAAATTAACAAATGGTCGGAACGATATTAAATTTAAGCGATATGTGACGCAGTAAATAAGGATTATATGCATGCTAACTGCGTTGTGCTGTTAACATTCCTTACTGATCTATCCGCTTCAATCAAAATCTTGTTTACAACCTTATTGTATAAAAACTGAAGAAAACAAAAACGCCAATCGATAGAAGAGACTCTGAAGGCAACCTGAACAAACATTGAAATTTTTGTGTTAAGCGGTTTAGGAGAAAAAAAATCGGAATGACGGCAGTTCAAATTTACAAATGCAAAAATCGGGTACATTTTTTCACTTCTCTCGCGCTCATGTTTACACCGAGAGGCAAAAGATTTTGATAGTCATACAACATAATATGTAGAAATGATTGAGGAGTATAACACACTTTATTTCAAGTTTTTCTGATCAGTAGTTTTAGAGTTATGAGACGTCAAACACAGGAGTCAATACTATCGAAACGAGAGATGGCATTTCTCTCGTAGCGGGGTCACATATTATAACCAAAATTCTGAAATTAAAAATTAAGAATTTAATTCTGTTAGTTAAAATTACTACCTTGACAAGTTATCGTTCTTTTTGTGTATTGGTAATCAGCTGTCCGCCGTTCTCTCACTGTTGACAGTACCGCTAACGACTCCCTTCCCCGCATCACACCAAAACCGTAGAGCGTCGGAATTCACGCGGAGTTTCAGCACGATCTTTTGTATGGAAAATGCAAGATAAACAATGATTATGTAATAAACTTTAAACCTATGAATTATTGGGTAGCCTATAGTCTATATTTCATTATACTAGCTCTTCTAATAACGGAATTGCTGGCATTGCCTAATATACCTTTTTGTGGGTTAACCACCCACCCAATCATTTTACAAAAATGCATATTGACAGCTAACATTCCGCGGGTGATTTTACTTTTTAATTCGTTGAAATCTATGGATTATTTCCGGAGTAATTAATTGCTAAAGTTAAACGAATGAAATTTACGGGCCAAAAACAGCGCCAATTCTTCTTAATTTGGAAAAATCGGGAAAACGCCAACATATACAGGTTTCTAATTTTTATGAGTAGTAGGGTATTAATCAAAGACTGCATCAGAATTTTTTAAAATTTTTTCGCCCCTAGGTTTGCGAGAGAATCGACGTCAAAAGTGGGGACATAACATATGGCCACGATAGTACCTATGCAGTGAAGTACATATATTTTGTTTAAACAAGTATGTTTTGATCAAAAGTAAAAAAATTTAATTTAAAGGAATATGTGATAATGTGGAAAAAAAATCTCTACAAAAATTTGTTAATTTTGTTCGTTTTGCGACGAATATCTCCCCCCCCCCCCCCGTGGAGCCCAAAAGTTTGGCGACCGCTGAACTGGAGTGTTCAATGAGGTACATATTGTTGGCGTCAAAGAAATATGTTTTCATCCAAAAGAATAAATTGTAAATAATAAATTACAAACGTTATAAAGTCCTAATTACTCAGATAGAATAAACAAATAATCGTAATTATCTCTTATAATCAAGGTTGCGCGAGTTATTTAGAGCATAATTTGAATTTGAGAGGTAAAAATAATGGTCAAAAACTCCCTTTTTGATATTACTCAAGGATGTTTTGTGATATTGCATAGCGATTAATCATTCGAATAACAAATTCTTATATACATTATATATTTAATGATGTATTTTAATTAAACATCTAATTAAACATAAAGTAGTATATTTTTTCCAATACATTACGACAAGACATTTTTGGTAATAAAGAAGAGAAAGCACCATGAAATACTGTCGTTAGGTACTTTAGAGTACACAAAAGATTACATATTATTATTTTATGCTGTATTCAAATTGATAAGTGTGTAATAGGTTATGTCGCAATGTGTCACATTGCAACAAGAAACCTTGGCTAATATAATCACAAACTGCACTAAATTTTAGTTTATATTTCGATGGGTGTCTAAATATCACGAAAATCACGTTAACCTCTTGAAACAACTGACTTCAAACGTCAAAAATTGTTTCGTTTTTTCGTTTTTAATTTCTTATTTCACCAATAATTTGTCACGAATTGAGAACAGTTGCGAAAATGGAAAAATAAGCTACAATTTTCGATTAATCGTAGATGAAATTAAGTCATTTTAAAATCTAAAAATGTTGTGACTCATTGCGCGTTAAAAACTATTACTAATTATTAGTTTGTACGTGTGTTAAGTGGGTATACGTATAGAGGTCGCTGTAATAGGTGGGTTTGCGAAAGATAGTTTCCCTTAACTTGCGTGTGTTCCATTATTAATTACCAGTGTGCAATGTGCATGTGCAGCACGAAGAAATGCATCAGGTGGCCTCTTAAAGTATTGTTTGTTTATTTGTTTGTATTGTTTGTTGGAAGTTACCAAGGAAACGAGTAATTTTGATAGGTAAGTCGAACATAATTTCTGTTTAATTCGTATTATTATATTTCTGTTTAATTCGTATTATTGACGATATTATTTAGGCCATTTGCGAAACAAATTTGCATATAATTTTAGAAAGATTATTATTATTGCTTGCTGGGTCATTACCACATTATAAATTACTGCATGTAGTGAGAGGAGTTATTATCTATGATGATGTTTAAATTGTGCAGAGAAAAAATCTGCAATTACACTGACCGGCACAGTTATCTAAAAGAACGCCATATACCGGGTGACCCACGGCATAGGTACTCGAGTATATTTTTTTTGTTTATAAAGCTGGACGAATGAAATTTCGGAATGTGTTATTACACAAAAATGCCATTCTTTGGGATGCTCTTGGGGTTAATATGACTTCCGGTTTTTCCGGAAATGACGTCATCATTGAAATTTTAAATGGCACCCTATATTCTTTGTGTGATATTTTCAATCAGGATGACATTCTGAACACAAAAAAATACCGATCGTCAATTTTTATCACCAAGGCAACGGAAAAATAACCATTTATAATAACCGGCTTTTTCGGAAGTTATAATATTTTTGTTTTTATAACATAATTTTACACCTGGTTTTAATGGGTAAACCAAAGTGATGTCATTTTTGGGATACTCTTGAGGTTAGTATTACTTCCGGTTTTCCGGAAGTAATATTTTTGTCTTGATAACATAATTTTACACCTGGTTATAATGGTTAAACCAAAGTGATGCCATTTTTTGGATACTCTTGAAGTTAGTATAACTTTTCCCGTTTTTCCGGAAGTTGTAATATTTTTGTTTTGATTAAAAAGACGTTTCTTGATTTCCTTCACCAAATAAATCAAATTAAAAATAGTTAATAATAATTTCTTCAACAAACTAATCATTTCTTTAACCAAAGAACCGCAATCTTAAAATATCGCATTTTAACACAACCAAGAATTTCGTTAATTTAAAAAAATTATAATTCTTTCATATAACACATACATAATTTATTATTCGAAGTAAATAAATGTCGTTCGTTATAATTATACAAATTGTAAATTTTAACTGAAAACATACAACCAAACAAATATTTCAAACAAATGCATTTTTATCAGCAAACAAATATTTCTTTGCCTCTATTGAAAGACCAGATTTCTTTGAGTCGGTGCATATTTATTTGAATTAAACAAAAATTTTTATCTGTGTGTATTGCTTATTGATTGAGGTTATTGCCAGGTATTTTCAATTATTAATATAATTATTGTTCGTTATTAATTGTTGGTTACTGTTGGTTGTTATTTAATTTGTTGTTTACATTGCAATTATTGTTGTTTAAATAGCCATTTTAAAAATGTCTTTCCAAAATACAACACTATGTTTCATCAAGGCGGTCACGCGCATTACAGAGAACTGCCAAATTCGGATGTTAGCATTTTCCTGTTTTAAACAACATTTACCCGCTATGATTTTCAACAAAATATCAAGTATTTGGGGTCATTGTAATCGGAAAAATGTTTTCTATCGAATAATCGGTGTGTGACAAATCAATTTAGCTATGTTCATTTGACAATTTTCGACTATTTTCACCACCTACATTAATAAACAAAAATGTTATTTTGTTGCAGTTGCCTTGGTGGTAAAAATTGATTGATCGATATGTTTTTGTGTTCAGTCTGTCATCCTGATTGAAAATATCACACAGCTAATATAGGGTGCCCTTTAAAATTTCAATGATGACGTCATTTCCGGGAAAACCGGAAGCCATACTAACCTCAAGACATCTCAAAAATTGCATTTTTTACTTTATCATACGCAGTATCTAAAGTATGGTAATCGTGCCAAAAATTTTTTTGAGATTTTAGCGGAAATATGTCTTTTTGGGTCCCCTGAACATTTTTGACCAAGGTACAACAAAATGTCTGTGTGTGTGTGTGTGTGTGTGTGTGTGTGTGTGTGTGTGTGTGTGTGTGTGTGTGTGTGTGTACCCGTTTTTGTGGCGACGATTCCGGAGAAACTACTAACGGTATCGCGACGAAACTTCATATTTAGAAGTTTCATAACCAAACTTAGAGCTGAAAAGCCTTCTGTTGAAAAGGGTCCAAAGGAACTGGAGGTTTAGTCTTAGCATTTTTGAAAGATTTTCCAAATAAGCCGCCATTTCTGGAATTTGATTTCTCGAAGATGAGGAAATTCTGAATAATTTATGACTATGACATTTTTTTGTACAATCCATAGTTTAGCTGCATGAGCAAATTCTATTTCATCGAGATCTATTTTTTTTTTTCGAGAATACTTGCTGTCAATATAGGCTGCGTTCAGATATTGTACACCGTAAGAGCGCGTTCGGTTAATTGGACAGGGTACGGTGAGAGTGACTAACGTCATACGGCGTTTATCTGCATATAAGAGAGAGACAGCCGACCCAGGTTATCTGAGCATTCCTCTCCCCATACCCTACAGTGACAAACCGTACGCGCTCTTACACTTTTTACACTCAATAACACGTAAGTGTCATTTGGACGGTGTACTCGGGGGTCAACGGAGTACAATATCCGAACGCAGCTTTAATCGACATATCTGTCTAGTTCTACTAGTTTTATTTTAATGCAGACATAGCCAATCTCGATCAAATAGAATCGCATGCAGCTAAACTATTAATTTTATATATAGTATGATAAAGTCATGCTTGGCCACATCAGATTTTTTTTCTATTAGCACTTCTCAATATTTCATTCGTCCAGCATCCTAAATAAAAAAAAAAACGGGCGTGTTACCTTTGGCGTGGGTCACCCGGTATATCAAACTGTATATTACTTACTTTAGTTACCTACTTAGACACCACACAGGTGTCTCAAACAGACCAAAAACATCATTGTGGTTCTCCTAGTAACACTAAAGTTATTCAACATCAAAGTTTAGCTAAATGGGTTTAAGGGTTCTTTTAATTGTGCTGGTCATATGCGACATATTAGAAATAAGGAAACTACGTATACTCATCGTCAAGAAAATGGCAAAAAAGACAGAAAACTTTGAACAAAGTTATAGATATCTTCTTGGGCAATTGTAAAATATGAATTAAACATGTTGACAGAGGATTTTAGGGGTCGCTGATTCAAAATCCGTACTAACTTTTAAGAAATTCAAAGTGGTGTATTCAATATGGCGACCAAAGAAGCAAAAATTAAAAAAAAATATAAGGCTTCTTTCTTATGACGTTTGAAGATTTCTAATTCCAAATCTGATGAGAGATTTTCAAAATTTAAAATGGCCGATTGAATAGACGACCCAATTGAATGAATATCGTGTTATTATATATATATTTTCAGCCAAATTCAAAAGCGGGTAAATCAGAATAGATTTTACGTTTTTAAACATTTATTAAAACTTTGGAAAAGACTCACCTCCTTTTGGTTCAGAAAGTAAAGCTGTAGGTCCCTGTAAAGTAAAGTAAATTATAGCTTCTTTGTTCAAAAACAACATTTTCAGCAAAAAAAATATTTTTCGACTATTGTCAAGCTATTTTTTCATACACAATAAAACACTCACTAGTAGGGTTTAGTGGAACATATTTCATTGTGTAGTATCTAACTTTTTTTCTGCAGATAACATACAGTTCGTAATGTAAAAAAGTTAAATTGAGCTTATAATAGTATATTACAAATTACAAGATCTGTAACTAGCATATTACGTACGAGTGGAAAGTTAACATACGAGCCGCGAAGCGGCCAGTTTTGTTATTTTTCAGGAGCACGTAATATGCGTTACAGCTCGAGTATTGTACATAATTTTACCTACGACCGAGAATTACAGATCAAATCACTGACTTTAAATAAAGGAGAAAATACTGCGACATGAGTAGATGTATTAGGTTAGGTTAGTATATTTAACAGTTCAACAAAAATGTATTTTATCTATTGCTAGTTATTCGCGCGACATCTATTTCAACTGTGGGGAACTGCATTTGAACTATTGTGACAAGAGGGAAATTATAATCAAATAGGAAAATACGGATCTACATTTGGCTTGTGATGACGTTATGTTGTGCGTTAAAAACATAAAAGAACAACCAAAATCACATGTTTATTATAAGCTATATACGAGTGAATAGTCCGTGACGTAAAGCCGGGGCTACACATTCGTATACTTGCCAAATATCAAATATTTGCCACATATTAAATATTTGGCAATAATATTTGCCACGCAAATCGAAAATTTTTGTTATTGATTGGTGTAAACGATGCCATGGGTGATTTATTTATCCTTTTAAGTTCGTTCACCGAATATTTTTCATCCCTCCTTGATTACCGGCTGATTTTTATAAAACTCTAATCTATGACATACCAACAAATTTGTACAACATTCGCTTGTGATTTCGGACCGTCGCGTCAGAGTTGCACTGCAGCAGTAAATGCATCGGACATTCATGCATTGCCGCATTTTCTAATACATGAACATTTTCTTTGAGTACTTGCTACATGAGCGTACCGAATGGGCACTAGCTATTTTTTGATTAGTTCGCCTTATTTGCACATTAGTTTTTTCAAATCAAACTGATAATTTGATTACGAACAAGAAGGTCTTATTTTATAATGCCGACATTTTTAATTACATAACTGCAAAATTCACTGCGTACAAGGGCATTCTTGTGGAAATTTACAACACAAATCTTGACGAAACTTTTTGTTTTATTTTAATGATTTTTTTGTTTATTTCATCAGCTTTCTATATTATTAATTGGCAGCATCTAATTTTAACACACTGTAAAACAATACAATTGGTCATTTGATGAGAACTAGTTTAAATAAATTATTATTTTAATGAGATAAAATATATATATTTTTTATTTAAATTAGGAAGATATTGCCCATAAAAGAAATGTTAGATATGGTTTCTTCGTCATCTTTAAAGTTCTACTAAATCCAATTGTACTACTAGGTTTGTTGTATAAATATGTCCTAATATTGTCTGAAATGACAAATGACCTTTCAAAATATAAAATAACATAACATTGGATCGAAACCTTCTGTTTTTGCGAATATGGTATGTTTTCAATCATCACAATATAAGCAATTTGTTTCTCAAATAAATACCACACTTTACTAAATATTATTGGAAATATGAGTAATTGATAATGTGTACTTTTTTTCTGGTATAGATTGGTATATGAACTCCAGAATAACACGATAAATAAAGAATAACTTTGGGTTCTCTTCGGTGTTCGTTAATAAATAATTAAGATAACCTTTAAATAAAATAAAACTGTGAAATTAAATGACAATTTAATTTGGTTTTCAAAATTTCTAGAGCTAGTGTTGTAGAGTTAGTACCAATTTTTACCAAAATAAGCTTATGTTTAATTCTCTTTAGAGACGTTAAATGCAAAAATTATTTGAAAATGATTATGTTATAATAATAATCTTCCTGAAAGATTGATTACATTTTATCTGTTTACAAACATCGTTATTAGCTCCAGCCAATATACTAGAGAAAAATGTGGAATAATGAACTTGCTGCTTTGTTTGTCTTTTATATATTGGTCCTTCATATGATCATAACAATACTCGAGCCGGTAAAAAATCATTAATTACAATCTCCGATACACCATAATCGATGGACAATGAACAACATTGTGAATTGCAGGGTTACGGCGGCTCATTATAAAGAGATGAAAATAATTGCTGGACATTAAGTATTTCCCTCAGAATAATGACGGAAGAGTTGTTACAACAAGATGTGTTCCACAACAGAAATTGACGATATTACAGACAACGAAAGGACAATATCGTGTGACAGGTATAGTGCAAATACAGAGGAGAGTTTGTTGAGTTCGACCAGTACCAGTACCGAAGAAGATTTGAAAATTGAGCATGGAAAAATAAAAAATATTATTGGTAAGTTTTATACAGGTGTTCCAACGGACAACCGTATTTGAAGGCCCATAACTCTAAAACTACTGAACAGAAAAAAATTATATAAAGTGTGCCTTACTCCTGAATCATTTCTATATAAGTTGTATGACTGTCAAAATTGTTTGCTTCTCGGTGTAAACATGAGCGCGAGAGAAGTGAAAAAAGTACCCGATTTTTGCAGTTTTAAACTAACGCTCGTCTTTCCGGTTTTTTCTTTTAAACTACTTACCACAAAAATTTCAGTTTTTGTTCAGGTTGCGTTTAGAGTCTCTTCTATAGATTGGCGTTTTTGTTTTCTTCAGTTTTTATGTAATAAAGGTTGCGAACAAGATTTTGATGAAAGCAGATATCTCAGTAACTAATGTTAGCAGGACAACGCAAATAATCCTGATTTCCTGGGATACACATCCCTTCAATTTAATAGCGTTCCGGCTATTTGTTAAGTTTTAAGGCCGAAATAAACATCAGTACAAATTATTATATGCGCAAGAAATAAAATAAAACGTGCATATATTATTTTTTTATATTTTTTATTTATAGTAAGCATTTGATAAAATATTTGTCCAATACAATAAATATTTGAGCAATGGAAAAACATACTTGAGCGTTAAAAAAATAAATGTGCAATAAATTTGTATAAATGTACATCGGAATATATAATTGTCCATTTATATATTTGAATGTTCCTTTCAAAATATAATTGTATATGTACTTAAATAAGTAAATGTGCAACACAATGGTTGCCTCTATACAAATATAACGAGCAGCTTAAAAAATAGTTGTTCATTGAAAAAACAAAAGATAATTCCAATCGTTTAAATAAATCAACATTTGAAAATATTATAAGCGCATAATGTAAATTGTGCCATGAGAAAATTTGAGTAATAACGTGTTTCTTTTAAGTGGCACTGCCATTTTTTTCTTACTGAATTTGGTAGATCATTGAATTCGGTAAATGGCTTACATAAGAAAATTTTCTGGAAAAAGACAATTGAATATTGAAAAACCCTGATATGTTTAGAGAAAACGGATTTTGAATATAAAATTGCGTTTTGGGTAGAATAATCATTCTGAAAACCAATCCAATAAAATAATTTAATTACCGCGCAAGGTTTGCGTAAAAATGTGTGTTAAAAATATAATAAACGTAATTTTTACAAATTTATACCACCCTAGCCCATTGTCCTAGAAACCCCAAAATGATCTTTAAGTAAACACTAATCTGAATCCTGAATCCTAAAAGTTTGGTCGCAAATGTTGAAGCATTTACATCGATTCTTTAATCGATGTGCGGACGCCTCCGGAAAAAAATATAAAAAGAACGCAATGATGTGACGTGATATGCAACTTTAAAGTTCAGATTCGTATTTAGCGTAAATAAATCTACCAAAAACGCCTACTCGCATTCCAGAAACAAATAAGTTATCACTACTACCCTAATTTTACTCTTTTTCTCGAAAATTTTCTTATGTGAGGCGTACTCTTGTAAATACCTTTAAAGCAAGTAACAGATCTATCAATATCAGTACAAATAATATGCGGTTGCCATTAAAAAAAATGTCGATGACGTCATAAGCCAAAAACAATTGAATTAACATAATATGTAGAGTGAGCCATTTGAATTAATTAATAAGATCGGAATATTTTATTACATTTTGTATGTAACCTAATCATATTAACTGAATGCTCGATTTGACTTATTTTAATGCACATTGCACAAGTTATCCATTCTAGGGCACAATATGTAATTTTTTATGTAACATATTTATATTTATTTAATGAACAATATTTATTACTTTAATGCTCAAATTATTAAATCTAATGTTGAAAGTACTTAGTCCAATGCACATATCTATTTAAGTAATGCACGCTTAAATCGCACCCAATAAATATGAACAATATTTTGCGCAGTTCGGCTTCCCTCGCTTGTGGGTTTTGGTGCGAGGCAGTCGAACGAGATGCGAAGTTTTGACGCGATCAGTGAATCCGTTTGAATCCGTGTTTGTAAAATAATGTTGGGTATAGTTAATTGTACATCTAAATTCATTATTTATATTTAACTCGCACTACTACTCAAAATTCCGAAATTAAATTGTTCTGATCGTATCGTAATAATAGTAAATAGTCTTCCACTGTCCCAACTACGTTTCCATTTACCTATACGATTGACGTAGTGCGCGCTACACGAAATTTATAAGATTCATGTTAAATCGCTTTAAAAATTACTTCAAAATTATTATGCAATTCTTTTTCTGCAGTCGAATTAAATAAAATATCCCGATATCGTGCGAATATTCGTTACTGAGATATCCGCTTCCATGAAAATCTTGTTCGCAACCTTTATTACACACAAACTAAAGAAAACTAAAACGGCAATCTATAGAAGAGGCTCTAAATGGAACCTAAACTAAATCTGAAATTTTTGTGTCAAGCGGTTTACAAGGAAACAAATTGGAAAGACGAGGGTTAATTTAAAAGTGCAAAAATCGGGGACCTTTTTTCATTTCTCTCGCGCTCATGTTTACACTGAGAGGAAAAAAATGTTCACAGACATAAAACTTATGTAGAAACGATTCAGGAGTATGGCATACTTTATTTAATTTTTTTTCTGGTCAGTAGTTTTGGAGGTATGCGCCTTCAAACACAGGAGTCAATATTATCGAAACAAGAGATGGTAGTTAGGGCAATTCTCTCGTGCGGGGTCACGTATTATTTGATGAGCACATAATTAAGGCTTGAGCACCATTGACAAATGCATTTAACACATTTTATATGAAAGGGAATTTTTGAGTCGTATATAGAATTTCGTATTTGACTCGCACATAACGGATATAAATCGCTCGCATGTCTACACGCTTGCCTATGGCTCGCGAATAAACTTTTTACTCGCGATTTACATCCGTTATGTGCGAGTCAAATACATACGACGTTTTATCTACGACTCATAAATTCCATTTTATTTCAAATATATTAAATGTGTTTGTCAATGGTGGTGAGGCGAACTGTCAAAACAACTGTCTTCCACATAGATTTTGACATACTTCACAGACTTTTTTCTCGAAAGTTTTGTCATGTAACGCGATTAATTTTGTGAATTACCTGTTAGACAATCAATAGATCTATCAGTAGAAAAAAATATGGGATTGTTATTTAAAAAAAGTGTGGATGAAGTCATAAGTCGAAAACAATTAAAGCTCGGAAATTAAATTTGATGAAAATATGCATGTATATTTTGATAATTAAAAATTGACGTGTCTGAGGATTTCTTCTGATACAGATACGTTTCAGATATTTTGTCATATTTCCATACTTAACGCTCTCACTGTAACAAGTATTTTCATAATAACCTTTTTAACTAAAGATTAATAACAAGACAGTTACATCAGTTTAAAATTCATATAAATTAACATCCACTTTTTGAGAACCACTGATATTTTCCGGAATAATAGATCTCTTCGTTTTCATGAAATACCTCTTACAAACCGCTTTTATTCAACTTGATAAGTTGGAGGAATTATTCCATAAATATAACCATGTCGACATATTCCTTGTTACTGTAATTAGGCATGTTTTCTTAACATCATGTGTGACCCCATCTCTCGTTTCGATAGTACTGACTCCTGTGTTTAAAGGCGCATAACTGTAAAACTACTGAACAGAAAAAATTGAAATAAAGTGTGTCATGCTCGTGAATCATTTCTACATAAGTTGTATGACTGTCAACATTTTTAGCCTCTCGGTGTAAACATGAGCGCGAAAGAAACGAGAAATAGATTTTTGCACTTTTTAAATTAACCCTCGTCTTTCCAATTTTTTTCCTTGTAAACCGCTTAACACAAAAATTTCAATTTATGTTCAGGTTGAATTTAGACTCTCTTCTATAGATTGGCGTTTTAGATTTCTTGTTTAGATTGTGTAATAAAGGTTGCGAACAAGGTTTTCACGAAAGCAGATGTCTCAGTAATGAATATTAGCACGATAACGGAATATGCACGTAAACAATCGTCATATTTTATTGAATGCATAACTGTAGAAACAGAATTGCATAATAATTTTTAAGTAATTTTTAACGCGATTTAATACGAATGATATAAATTTTGTGCAGCGTGCACTACGTCAATCGTAACGGTAAATGGAAACGTAGCTGGGACAGTGGAAGATTATTTACTATTAGTACGATACGATCAGAACAATTTAATTGCGGAATTTTGAATAGTAGTGCGAGTTAAATATAGATAATGAATTTAGATGTACAGGGTGGGCCAAATTCGATGTTACTATAGGAGATCTCGGTAACTATAAGAGATATCGAAAAATGAGTAAGCTTGTTGTGTCGTCTTTTTTTTAGAGAAACTCAATGGTGAAAACCAAAATTAGCTATCGTCTTTTGTTTTCGAGTTATAACACAAAACTCGATTTTTCGCTATTTTGATACTTGTCGATATCTTTGTTATTTGTTAAATCAGACGAATGATATTTGCAAGTTCTTGAGGCACTTTTTCGATTAGAATTCTGTGGAATTCACAGATTTTAAATATCTCTAATAGTTTTGTAGATATAACATAAAGTTGTGTTTTTTTAAATGGAAACCATAGTTGGCTATGACTGAAATGAACAGAGCATTCTTTCCTCTTTTCAACGATATATAACATGCTGGTCCAAAATATTCAAAAAGTAACGTTTTATTGAATAACATGAAATTAGTATATATCAGAGGCATTATGATTATTGTCTTCGAGATTTCTTTGAGTAGGCGTATGTCTTAAGTAGTTTGACGCTACTAATCAGTGAAATTAGTAAAATTTCATTCTTTTATTTTAATTGAAAATTACGGAATGCCGTTTGAATAGTATGAAAAATGCGCAATAATCGAATGCTTTATTCAAAGTAATAACAATAATTGTGATATAACATCCGAAACATAATTCAATCGTGGTATTGCACGACCGCAAAAACTTGTTTTTGGAATTAAAAGAACATCTCATCAATTACGGGTTGATTAATATGCCAAAAGCCGAACATATGGAAGTGGTATGCTGAAGAAACTGTCATGAAAGTATGTAGCCGTGATCCTACAATTTCCAGTCGTCAATCTTCACTTTATATCGGCATGTCGAGGGTATAACTGAAAGGTTAAACATTGCAGGATATATTGCTTTATTCGAAGTAAAATAATTAAATAATTACCTGAATAAAAAAATAAGATTATCTACTACAAACTACTTTAACCATTTTTCAAATTGATATCCATTTTTATTGTTGCATAAATTATATCTTGTCGCAATACTTCGAAGAGCGTTGTTTATAATAATATTTAGAACATTGACACATTCTTCAAAATGCTGCCTTAGGTCCTGAAAAAAAAAAATCCAAAGATGTAAGATCTGGTGATCGTGGTGGCCACCTCACTGGTCCGTTGTTTCCAATCCAACGGTTTTCAAAATTTATATTCAATAATTCCCTTACCCTTCTTATTTTGTGAGGTGGTACACCGTCGTGCTGGAAGTATATAGTTCCCCTCTCCATTAGTGGCAAATTCTCCAAAAATTCATTCACATGATGGTTTACAATATCGTAGTACCGGTCGCCATTAAGATGTTCCTTTAATCTCTCAAAAGTAGATTTGTGAGGTTGTGTTCTTTCTGGATAACGATTGAAGTATGTTTCGGATGCAATTTCAGCATTGTTATTACTTTGAATAAAGCATTGGATCATTGAGTATTTTTCATATGATTCATACGGCATTTCGTAACTTTTAATTGAAATAAATATTCAAAAGAATGCAAATTCAATACTTAAGTCACTGATTAGTAGTGTCAAACCACTAGTGACATACGCCTACTCGGAGAAATCTCGAAGACAATAATTATAATTTCTCTGATATATACTAATTTCATGTTATTCAATAAAACGTTACTTTTTGAATATTTTGGACCAGCATGTTATATATCGTTGAAAAGAGGAAAAAATACTCTATTTATTTCTATCATAGCCAGGCTATGGCTTCCATTTAAAAAACACAAGTTTATGTTATATCTACAAAACTATTAGAGATATTTAAAATCTGTGAATTCCACTGAATTCTAATCGAAAAAGTGCCTTAAGAACGTGCAAATATCATTCGTCTGATTTAACAAACAAACAAAGATATCGACAAGTATCAAAATAGCGAAAAATCGAGTTTTGTGTTATAACTCGAAAACAAAAGACGATAGCTAATGTTGGTTTTCACCATTGAGTTTCTCTCAAAAAAAGACGACACAATAACCTTACTCATTTTTCGATATCTCTTATAGTTACCGAGATCTCCTATAGAAACATCGAATTTGGCCCACCCTATACACTTAATTATTCCCGCATCTCGTTCGACTGCCTCACACCAAAATCTACAAGCGAAGGAAGTCAAACTGCGCAAAATATTGTTCATGTTTATTTCGGTCTAAAATTAACAAATACTCGGAATGCTCCAGGGGACGTGTATCACAATAAATAACGATTATTTGCATGCTAACTGCGTTGTCCTGCTAACATTCGTTACTGAGATACAGGCGTCCAACAAAATCTTGTTCGCAACCTTTATTACGTAAAAACTGAAGAAAACAAAAACGCTAATCTATAGAAGAGACTCTAAACGCAACCTGAACAAAAATTGAAATTTTTGTGGTAAGTGGTTTAAAAGAAAAAAAAATCGGAAAGACGAGCGTTAATTTAAAACTGCAAAAATCAGGTACTTTTTCACTTCTCTTGTGCTCATGTTTACACAGAGAGGCAAACAATTTTGACAGTCATACAACTTATGTAGAAATGATTCAGGAGTATGACATACTTCTTCTCATTTTTTTCTGCACAGTAGATTTAGAGTTATGAGCCTTCAAACACAGGTGTCAATACTACCGAAATGGGAGATGGCAGTGAGTCACATATGCAACTTTAACTTGCTGTAACTTCCTAGTTGTTGTGTTTAGGTCAAAAGTTTACTAAGAAAAGATACTTATTTACGTCTCTTCTTCCTATACCTTCAATCTCCTCCGTACGGTATGGCTCACCCTGTATAAATTTGCTGGTAATTTTTTGTTTATTTTAGGTGAATCAAAACATCTACTCATCGGATTTCTATGCTTGGGTTCAGCAATACTATTATCAATTTGGACACCATTCCAATTTTTGATGAAGGAACGGAGTCAGATGAGGCCAGGGTTACCACCTTATGAATGGTGGAAAACCCCACCTGACCAAGGCATTCTCAACATATATATCTTCAATTTGACGAACGCTGAAGAATTTCTGAACGGCAAAGATGCGAAGATGAAACTGAAAGAAGTCGGACCTATAGTTTTTCATGAAGTTTGGAAACATTCTGACATTATTTTCAATGACAATGGAACTATGACGTACACGGCTAAAAGAACAGCTGTATACGACGCGAGTTTGAATACACTGGATTTGAATGATAGTTTGGTCATACCGAACATGGGTCTCCTGGTAAGTCTTTTTTTTTGGGGGGGGGGGTACATAGTTTGTATCCAGTGTGTCCCAGATGGACCTAACTATAAAAATTATATTAATCTATTTTAAATTATATGACCTCTACAAGGTGTATGCTAATTCGTTAATTAAATATTTTTTGTTTTTATCTTTTTTTGTATGCAAAGAGCTTGAAATAAAAATGAGCTTTTTACCCATTCTTCAGTTACTACTGTAAAATTGCGGTGGTACTGTTGTAATTTCACAAAGCAATTTAAAAAAGCGGTGACGGTCGCCGGTTCATGGGCACATTATTCAGTATTATTTTTATGTATTATTTTAGAATGGGATTATTACTTGAAATATTGGATTAATAAACAAGGTTAATGCATGAATAATTTTTATTTGGAGCCCTTCTAACCATATAAACCACTGTTATTTCGATATTACATCCAACGGGCAACATTCTAGAGTATTCATGAACTTCAATTGACAATGTTACTTACAATTATCTGTTACATAAAAACAAAATATCCTCTAGGAAACAACAGTCTGGCAGAGTTATTGGTCAAACTCTAACATTATTTGTTTTCAATATTTTTGCCTTTCCAAATGTGTGACAAAATAAACCTATAATTTGGATATGCTGCTCATAATGGTAGGTACTTTAGAAGAAGAACAGAGTTGTAGGTGGTGGATTTCAATATGACCTTACATACCAAATAATATAACTAACCTATCACCAGACAAGTTCTGAGCTTCTATGACGAAAATTATGTCGGTCCTCATCATAGAAAATCAATAAATGTACAGAGTGAGTTGCAATTATAGACGAAAATTTATGCGGACAGGAAACCAAAGTGTAATTTCAAATTTCGTGACTGCATTTAATTAAACAAAAAATAATTAAATTAAATTGAAGTAACTACTAATATTGACAATGAAACAAATTTAAAAGTGCTTCGCATATTTATATTTATAATTTGGTATGTTTTTGAATTTAATTTTCACGTCGAGTTATAATTTACCTTGTATCAGTCTAATTTTCAACATTGTGTATGTATGAGCAAGCTTTTTCTTATTTAACAAACTAAGAGATATGTGTATAGTGTGTATTAGTGTGTATAAATATCTTCTACTTGGGTGTTTATTCCCACACTTTACTAACTTCTTAAGGATTATTAACTTGTTATCAATAGGTCCATATGCAACTTTCTACTCAGAATAAATGTTTCTTAATTTTTATATTTTGGGCAATGATTTTTACTTTATCATACGCAGTATGTAAAGTATTGTAATGGTGCCAAAAAAAAATTTTGAGATTTTAGCGGAAATATGTCTTTTTGGGTCCCCTGAACATTTTTGACCAAGGTACAAAAAAATTTCTGTGTGTGTGTGTGTGTGTGTACCCGTTTTTTGTGGCGACGATTCCGGAGAAACTACTAATGGTATCGGGACGAAACTTCATATTTAGAAGTTTCATGACCAAACTTAGAGCTGAAAAGCTTTCTGTTGAAAAGGGTCCAAAGGAACTGGTGGTTTACTCATCGCATTTTTCGAAGATTTTGCAAATGAACCGCTATTTGTATAATGTCGTCAAAATAGTTAAATAATAAATTAAAGGAGAGGGCATTTTCTATTATTTATGTATATGACATTTTTTGGTAGAATTTATGGTTTAGCTGCATGAGCAAATTCTATTTCATCGAGATCGGTCGTACTGCTTTAAAACTAGTAGCCAGGTTATGTCAGATTTTTTGATTCTAATGACAGTAGCTAGTGTCAAACGCTAATGTTTTGAAAAACTATTGTCAATATAGGCTGCGTTCGGATATTGAACACCGTTACACTTTTTACACCCAATAACACGTAAGTGTCATTTGGACGGTGTACCCGGTGTCAACGGAGTACAATATTCGAACGCAGCTTTAATGGAGAAATCTGTCTAGTTCTACTAGTTTTATTTTAATGCAGACATAGCCGATCTCGATCAAATAGAATCTCATGCAGCTAAACTATTAATTTTATATATAGTATGATAAAGTCATGTGCCTGGCCACATCAGATTTTTTTTACTTTATCATACGCAGTATGTAAAGTATTGTAATCGCGCCAAAAAAATTTTTTTAGATTTTAGCGGAAATATGTCTTTTTGGGTCCCCTGAACATTTTTGACCAAGGTACAAAAAATGTCTGTGTGTGTGTGTGTGTGTATGTGTGTGTGTATGTGTGTGTGTATGTGTGTGTGTGTGTACCCGTTTTTTTGTGGCAACGATTCCGGAGAAACCACTAAAGGTATCGGGGCGAAACTTCATATTTAGAAGTTTCATAACCAAACTTAGAGCTGAAAAGCTTTCTGTTGAAAAGGGTCCAAAGGAACTGGAGGTTTAGTCTTAGCATTTTTTAAAGATTTTTCAAATAAGCTGCCATTTCTGGAATTTCGTCGAAATAGTTAAATAATAAATTAAAGATGAGGAAATTCTGAATAATTTATGACTATGACATTTTTTGGTATAATCAATAGTATAGTTGCATGTGCAAATTCTATTTCATCGAGATCGGTCGTACTGCATTTAAACTAGTAGCCAGGATATGTCAGAAATTATGATTCTAATGACAGTAGGTAATGTCAGGCTAATGTTTTGATATGGTTTTGACAACACCTACTGTCAATATAAGCTGCGTTCGGATATTGTACACCGTCACTTTTAACACCCAATAACACGTAAGTGTCATTTGAACGGTGTACCCGGTGTCAACGGTGTACAATATCCGAACGCAGCTTAATCGACGTAATATCTGTCTAGTTCTACTAGTTTTATTTTAATGCAGCGATCTCGATCAAATAGAATCTCATGCAGCTAAATTATTAATTTTATATATAGTATGATAAAGTCATGTGCCTGGCCACATCAGATTTTTTTTTAAATTTATACTGAATTTATTTATTTAATTATTTGTAAAAGGTACTTTTTGTATTCTTCGTTTTCGCATTGTTTGATTTGTATTTTCTACTCCCTTCCTTTGGTAATACTTGAGGGAACTAAAAAGAATAAATAAGTTTGTACCTACAGTGAAGTATCTGCAATGTTGCAGAAAATGAATGTAATAATCTACCAAAAAAACTGTAAAAGAAGAATTAACTGTAACATCGCTGGTTATTGGATACCAGCTAAATTTCTGTATTGTTTTTACAGAATTCACATATTCCACAAACATATTCCTGTGAAATTAGCAAAGTATCACCTTAATTTGACAGGGCATTTTTTTAATTTTACAGGAAAAATACTTCGATTTCACAGTAGTGAGTAATATTCAATCATTGAACTGCGTTTCTTTACAGACTTGTATCTGGTTACTTGAAATACATTTTTCTGTACGCAAAAAAATACTCGAAATGCCTTGAAAAGGACACTGTATATTTCTTTTTGTTGGGGTTCCGCCAGGTTCCAACCCTATTTAAAGGGTTCCGCAAGAGTAAAAAGGTTGAGAAACGCAAACATTTCAAAAAAGTGGTGTGCTATACAAATTGTTTATAGTTAAATGTTCAATTTAATTTTCAATAAAAAATCCACAAAAATTTGAAATTTAATTTGAAATCTTAAAATTTAAAAAACAGAAACCAATCAGTAGATGAGATTTTGAATTATACCCGTCTTTACGTTTGTCTAGCGGCCATGTTCAAACCTAGAATCAAAAAAAGTCAAATATTTTAGAAGTTAGCTGTATAAAAAAGACTTTAAAAAAAATATTTTCTTTTTAGGGTTCAGCTTCTTACGTCCACGATTCATCCCTTATTATAAAACTTGGATTTCAAAGCATCGCCAACTTCATAGGTTCAAAACCAGTCATAGAAATTCCTATCGAGAATTTTTTATACAACTTTACAGACCCTTTTTTGAGTTTGGTCCACAACTATATACCTGACTTGGCACCAGTGAACAATTTAGGCCTTATATACACTGTAAATACACCAAATGTTAAATTAATTTACGTATTATTATCTTAACCAACAGTATTTTTAGATCTACCAAAATTTTATTGATAACGTCACCGCATATATTGGCAATACCAGAGGATATGACATTTTCTCGCTAATAGACAAATATAACGGCGACTCTGTCGTACCTGGCCATGATAATTTCTGCAAAGATGTTATCACTAATGCAACAGAAGGAATAATTTTCAATCAGTTCATCAGCAAGCGGCAAAAGATACGTTATTTTAGGAAATCGCTATGCAGAGTGGTACCTTTAGAATATGAAAGTATATTTTTAATCGTAAGTCATATTTATGGCTGAATTAATTTTAGATTTTGTTATTTTTTAGAGGAAGGTACTAAATACGGACTGAAAAGTTATAAATTTACAATGAAATCAAATGCTTTAAACAGGACTACACCATTAGAAGACGATTGTTATAAAAGTAACCCACCTTTGATGGATGGCCTATCAGACCTGTCAAAATGTCTCTATTGTAAGTTGATTTTTATATAGGGTATTCGGTAGTGTTAGTTTTTTTATTTTCAGCATTTCCAATGGCTGCTAGTTTTCCACATTTCTTGTACGGTGACGACAGATTATCAGATTATGTTGACGGTTTAGAACCTAATGTAACAAAACATCTACCGTATGTTATAGTAGAGCCTGTAAGTATTATTTGTAAGTAAAAACTTAGACTTAGCTTAGGGGTACTACAAGGCTCTGTTTTGGGACCTGTTTTATTTAATTTGTACATAAACGATGTTGCTTCAGTACCTAGTTAAAAAACTATGATATCGGGAAATAGAAATTCGGTTAGTGGTGGATTAGGGCGTTTGCGAATACGTCGGTAAAGCTGATCCCACACGTGTTCAATAGGATTCAGGTCAGGACTTAACGCCGGCCATTCCATGACTTGAATTTCACGTCCTTGTAAAAAGTTTCTGGTGATGCCGGCGGTATGTGGCTTTGCATTGTCCTGCATTAGGACGAAATTTTAACCGACGCCATATGCAGCTGGCACCACATGGTCCTCCGAGATGTTTTCGATGCAATTCATGGCATTTAGTCTACCAGGAACCACAACAAGATCAGTTCTCTTGTCTATACTAATTCCAGCCCACACCATCACAGATCCACGACCAAATCTATCCACTTCCTGTATAGTAGCGGCTGCGTAGCGTTCACCAGGACGTCTATATACACGTAGTCGACCGTCGCAACGAGTTAAACGAAAGTTGGACTCCTCTGGAAACAATACAGGCGTCCAGTGTCCAAGTTTCCAATCTCTCTGATCCAGAGCAAACCACATTCAATCTATTTCTAACAATTTGATCAGAAATTTCTATTTCAATGCTCGTCTTAAGCCGGGGCTACATATTCGTATTTTTGCCAAATATCAAATATTTGCCACATGTTAAATATTTGGCAAATATATTTGCCACGCAAATCGAAAATTTTTGTTATTGATTGGTCTAAACGATGCCATGAGTGATTTATTTTTCCTTTTAAGTTCGTTCACCGAGTATTTTTCATCCATCCTTGATTACCGGCTGATTTTTATAAAACTCAAAAAAATCTATGACATACCAACAAATTTGTACAATATTCGTTTGTGATTTCGGACCGTCAGAGTTGCACTGCAGCAGTAAATGCATCGGACATTGATTGATGCATCGCCACATAGGATTTTCTAATACGTGAAAATCTTCTTTGATGACTTGCTACATGTGCGTAGCGAATGGGCACTAGCTATTTTTTTGATTAGTTCGCCTTATTTGCACATTAGCTTTCTCAAATCAAATTGATAATTTGATTACGAACAAGCAAGGTTTTATTTTATAATGCCGACATATTTTTAATTATATAAGTGCAGAATTCACTGCGTACTAACAAGGGTATTCTTATGGAAATTTACAAAACAAATCTTGACGAAACTGTTTGTTTCATTTTAATGATTTTTTGTTTAATTCATCAGCTTTCTGTATTACTAATTCGCAGCATCTAATTTTAACAGACTATAAAACAATACAATTGATCATTTGATGTGAACTAGTTTAAATAAATTATTGTTTTAATGAGTAAAATATATATTTTTTTATTTAAATTAGGTAAGTAAATATTGCCCATAAAAGAAATGTTAGATATGGTTTCTTCGTCATCTTTAAAGATCTACTAAATCCAATTGTACTACTAGGTTCGTTGTATAAATATGTCCTAATATTGTCTGAAATACAGATCAATTAGCTTCTGAAACAAAATTTAAACAAATGAGCTTTCAAAATATAACCTTTTTGTTGAATAAAAAAGCTACACAAAATTGTCACTACTATTAAAATATTTTTAACCGCTTTCGTTTCTCTTCAAACAATAAACATCTTAAAAATCGACAAATATTTAAATACAAGCAAATAATGTATAATTTTCCAAATAAATTATTTTATAGACATGCTGTCTATAAAATTTTTATTATGTTTATTACTTGAAGAGAAACGAAAACGATTAAAAATATTTTAATAGTAGAGACAATTTTGTGTAGCTTTCTTATTTAACAAAAAGGTTCTATTTTGAAAGCTCATTAATGAGTATCATCTATATTGTTCATAGAAAAGCATCAACTTAGGATACACTCTGTATATGGTGTACGTTTTCTTGGAAAGAAATAACATTGCGTTTATGTGGACAGGTAAAAATAACAATATTTTTTTTTAATTTCTGTCTGACAAAATTACAATTTTATCTGGTTTTCGCCCTTTAGAAAAGTCAAAAATCTCACTAATAATTACAAATCTATTGTCAATCTTCGTATACGACCTACTACACACAAAACGAAATTAAAAAATGGAAAAATTAAACAGCGTACTAAAATGTTCATCGAGTACAAATAAATGCACCATAATTTACCGCCTTTGCATTTGCAATACCCACTTCAACTGGGTATTGCAAATACCTAGTATGTGTCGTAAAAAAACTCGTCCGCACAGTCGAACGTCGAATATATAAATTTATTTTAGAGGTGGACTCGCTACGAATTGAATAGAGCAGGCTTTTTTTTTCTTGACAAATATTCATATACTTGGCAAATATTTGATATTTGGCAAGTATACGAATGTGTAGCCCCGGCTTTGGGTCGTTTAGGAGGTCTCGTGCTGTGGCAGTACGCTGACGTAGAGAGGAAAGGACAAGAAATCGGTCTTGATTCTGAGTAGCTTTTCGATATCGACCTTGTCCAGCTCTTCTAACATATTGGCCAGTCTCCCGAAACCGATTCCATAAACGCTGAATAACAGAAGGGGAAACTCGACAGTCCCTGCTAACATGTCGAATAGAGTGGCCATGCTGAATAATGATGAGAATATATGAATGTTTGTAATTGAATACTTGAGACCCTGACCAAGATCCTTATTTACTTAGACCAGGCAACAGATTTTTGCGTGTCAAAAATATTAGCAGGAAGCCGACGAGCCCAGGTCACGTGGAACAGTCCGTAGATGTATTGTGATGTGTTTCCCACTCGCAAATATCATTTCTTGTTCATTTGTTATAAACAAAAACCTCAAAACATCGTGTTTGTTTCGTTTTTCGCTTGTAAAAACTGAACCCATGGAGCAATCTTGATGCTTTCAACAGACGGATTGTAGAGAGTGAAAAGACGAAAAAAATGAACCCTGCGCGGACTCGATTGAATTAATATTAACGGAGGAAATTCGGAAAAACCAGAAAAGTCTGCGTTTTTTTCAAAAATTCCTAACTCCGTCGTTTTCGAAGTTGTAGCGGAGGCCTTTCGCGTGAAACTAGCGATTGATGGGTACTTTGAGTGTGGACAACCCAGCCGTTTTCCGATGATTAGTTTTTGCACAATTGCGATTTAAATATTTGTATGCAATATGATTCCGCGAACCTGGATGCGTCGGAGGTGGTCCGATTTTAATTTTTTTTACGTATTTCAAAAGTAGAAGTATTGTGCTACAAAACGTCTATTCTGATTTTGCGTTAAAATGTTGCGAAATAGGTGAAAAATGCTTGCAAACATGACCGAAAGCTGCCGCGCGCTCCAAACCGATCAAGTAGTGGGGGTAGACTGTCGACGCGGGGAAGCGCGTATCTATAGTAATACAAGCGCGCTGCGCGCGTGTATTTTTTCATATTACTAGATATACGTTTCCCCTCTAATCGCACACTTCCCCCCATCACTCGACCACTCTAGCGGGCGCGGGCGTTTTCACTCATGTTCTCAGTAGTTTATTACCCACTTTAACGGGTCTTATCGAAAAATCAGAATAGACGGTTTGTTGCTGTTCACATCTAGTTTCCAAATCCGTTTTTTTAAATTGCAATCGGACTACCTTAAACGCATCCAGCCTCCGCAAAAAATATTGCCAAAAAAAAATTCAATTGAGGATTGTTCGAAAACTAATAATCCGACCGAATCCAGGTTTTGCACACTTAAAGTACATGTGAATAGCTACCACTGTGCAAAGTTTCAGCTGCTAATATGGCGGAGTTATGATTTTTTTTTTAAAGCAAAATTTTACGGGTTTTCCAGCTTTTCTGCGGTTATAATTATCCGATCGGATCGTTTGACCTGTCATTCTCTTCGTAATTTAATTCTCCACAGTTCACCCCTTGCACCATTAAGATTGCTTCAATAGTTTTCCTTTTACAATAGAAAAAGTAAAAAAAGATTTTTGTTAACAATTGTTTATAAAAAATTAAAAAATGGCATTTTCGAGTAGGAAACATAGTGGGAATATACTGCGGACTGTCCTGCACAGGATGGCACAAGCGGCTTCCTGCTAGTATTCATGTCAAAAAAGCAATCATTTGTAGGTCTATTGCTTGGCCTAACTGGTTACGATATTTTTTTAGATAACAGGAATTCCATTAGAATCAAGAGCTGCTATACAAGTGAACATAAATATGAGAAAATTGACTGGCTTTAGCAGTATGTTCGACAAATTCAGTGATATGATTGTTCCTATATTTTGGTTAGAGTATGTAAGAACTATTTTAAAATTTTCACTAACAATTTAGTTATTAATTAATCATTATTTCTTTTAGTGTATGTATGAACTTCCACTATACATTTTGGTGTTAATACATGTCACGTTAGCCATGCGATATGTCCAATGGATATTTGTGATTCTTCTGTTAATTTTTGGATTTCGTTCCATAAGATGTTACGCTGTTAAGAAGACTGCTGTACGAAACGATGGAATAAATTTGCAACGCAACAAAGTCGTTGAATTTGAACGACAAACGTTTTTAAATAAGTAGTTTTAAGTATATATTATTAAATATGGAAATCAAGATACCCGAGACCAATAGTTATTAGCTAATAGACAAGCTTATAGCTGAGAGCTGCTTTGTGATAGTGATAGTTATAAGAAGTGATCAGGCGATAGACAAACAAAGAATATGTAAGATACTATTTTTTTTTAAATAAAATTTTAAGTGCGATTTTTATTTTTTTTTGGTACGTCTTGTCGTTTTGATTAAGTTCAAATTGGCACTAATCAAAATGAAATCGGCACTTATCAATATCAAAATGACAATTGACAAAATCAAAATGACAATTAATAAATTCAACTGGACAATTAACAAATTCAAGTTGTCATTAAAACCTGCAACAAAAATAAATAAATAAGTTATAAAAACAAAAAAAAACACAGTGACTCTGAATATTTAAATACGTGTAACGTGTTTATGGTTCAACTGTTTTTGAAATATTGTGAAATTAATGACAAAAACGGGCCAGCTAAATCGTCAATTCTATTTATTTATTTCGGGACATAGTGCAGGCAAATTAAGTTGAGAGTGGGTATTAATTGTAGACAGGAGTTTTATCATTGGAAATGGTAAAGGGGCTCATAGTGAACGTAGAAAAAATAAATGCAGGTCGTGGGGTGGTATAATGTTTATTTCAGGGGGTTGAAAGCGGGTGCAAAGTATATTATTGCGCTTTCCGGCGAAACGTGATGTTTTATCCAAAAACGTCCTATACTAAGTTGTAGGTCATAAAATAATCTACAACATTCATATGGGTCACTTTTTAGTATGACCTCTAAATTTCCGAGAAAAATGCGAATGCCAATGCCAAAACGAATTATCTGTTTTTAATTTTTAGTTGTCGCAACAACAATTCAATTTTAATCAAATTTTGTGAAAGCGTGCTTTTTTATACCTTAAATAAGTATACATTTTTTTATTACACAAAAAACAAGAAGTTTTTCAGATATTTAGCTTTTTCCGTCAAAATCAGACTTTTTTAAAAAAAAAATTCTGTGGTGAAAAATCATCGTACAGAGTTCTTCTGGGACTCATTGTTGTTGTTTTTACATGTACTTATTGATACAATAATAAAAACAATAGTTCCTATTTAACAACATGCTCAAAAATTGAATAAACTCAAAAACGACTTTTGCAACACTGAATTTTACAGTAATTGTTCATTATTTGCTTAAATTTTTAAGAAAATTGAAATACTGATTACGACATTAAATTGTACGGAAAAAAATACAAAGGAAACTCGCTCTCATTTCTACACTAATGCTATAACCATTAAATTATGACAAGAAATTTTCAGATAAGTAAGCAAAATAACAGTTTCTGTCTTTGAATCAAAAAGTATCCAATACAAAAGTTGTAGGTCAAGAAAACATCTACAAATTTTGTAGAGGTTACTATATAACATAACCTCAAAACTTCCGAGAAAAATTGCGAATAAGGCAAAGATTAGCACAGTTAAATAACTATGCCAATCTATAAAAATCAAATAAAGAATGAAAAATAAATATTTTTCATTCTTTATTTGTAAATCTGTAAATAAATATTGACGGGGTGGGGTCGTTCGGAAAGAGATATTCGAAAATGCAAGTCGCTGTAGGTGCAGCGTGTCGTATACCGGCGATGCCTGTCTCACCGTCTGGATTCCACGTTGTCACCAAGGCCCTACGAGGTGCGCCAAGTTAATAGTTTCCTCCAGACCGGTGACCGAACTCATTTGCCAGGGTTGCATACCGTCCTTTATGCTGCTCGGTCCAGGTCGTGTGTTGACACGTAGTGGAAGGGGGCTCCTACGCCCTCGCTGGTCATGGCGCCATGGTGGCGACCTCGAAAGCGCTATTGCGGAGCGCACTGGTATTACGGGCGTGTTACAATATTAACTTTTGTAATTTATTATTATCAATTATTAGAGTACTGTTTCTACTGTATTGATGTTGTCACATCAATACAGTAGTCTACTTTAGTACTAAATCTACTTTAGTAGATTTTTTCATAAACAGTTTGTGATTTTTTAAGACATAAATAATTTACTTTCAGAAGTTTCGTCAAAACTAAATTAAAATTATAAATTCTAAAAAAGTGAATCTTTCGAATTTTTCTCGGAAGTTTTGAGGTTATGTTATATAGTAACCTCTACAAAAGTTGTATATTTTTTCTTGACCTACAACTTTTGTATTGGATACTTATTGATTCTAAGACAAAAACTGACTATTTTGCTTACTTGTCTGAAGATTTAGTATTCTAATTTAATGGTTATAGCATTAGTGTAGAAATGAGAGACAGTTTCCTTTGTATTTTTTTCCGTACAATTGAATGTCGTAACCAGTATTGCAATTTTCTTAAAAATTTAAACAAATAATGAACAATTACTGAAAAATTCACTATTGCAAAAGTCGTTTTTTTAGTTTTTTCAATTTTTGAGCATGTTGTTAAATAGGGACTATTATTTTTATTATTGTGTCAATAAGTACATGTGAAAACAACAAAAATAAGTCCTAGAACAACTCTGTACGATGATTTTTCACCACAGAATTTCTTTTTAAAAAAAGTCTGATTTTGACGGAAAAAACTAAATATCTCAAAAACTTCTTGTTTTTTGTGTAATTAAAAAATTTATGCTAATTTAAGGTATAAAAAGGCACTCTTTCACAAAGTTTGATTAAGATTGAATTATTGTGGCCACAACGAAAAATAAAAAACAGAAAATTCGTTTTGGCATTGGCATTCGCATTTTTCTCGGAAATTTTGAGGTCATAGTAAAAAGTGACCCATATGAATGTTGTAGATTTTTTTATGATCTACAACTTAGTATAGGACGTTTTTGGATAAAACGTCAAGTTTCGCCGGAAAACGCATTAATATACTTTGCACCCGCTTTCAACCCTCCCAAATAAACACTATGCCACCCCATGACCTGCATTTACTTTTTTTACGTTCACTATGAGCCCCTTTACCATTTCCAATGATAAAACTCCTGTCTACAATTAATACCGGTTTTGGCTTATAATCAGTTAATTTGCCTGCACTAACATGTTATAGGAGAGGTTTATAGGGATGTTCCAATTACTAGTGATAATAAAAACAGTGCTTTGGTGTTCTGTAGAAATCCTAACATTTCTGTACACTTAACACAGTGTCAATAACACTCTCATAATAATATACAGTGAGCGCCTAAAGTATGGAAACATGACAAAGTCTCAAGAACGGTTTGCTATTTTAAATAATCCTCGAACTCGTCGATTTATAATTATCAAAATACACCTTATGATATCAAATTCATTTTTACTTTATCATACGAAGTATTGTAATCGTGCCTAAAACATTTTTGCACAATGTCAATAGCTCAGATGGGAGAGCATTGTGCTAGCGACGCAAAGGTCCCTGGTTCAAATCGTCAAGTTGTTGGTTTCTCTTACGTATAGCTTTTATTGCATATGATTGTGAGTGATTAATATGCAATAAAAGCTATACGTAAGAGAAACCAACAACTTTTCTTTCTGAAGCGTCTGCTTTTGGGAAATTATATACCCGTTACCAACACAATTTAGACTCATTCCAGGTCAAATTTGATGAAATATTTTTTATGTTGTATAAATGTTCTTTTAGATGATCGTATATTTTGGTTTATTTTTTTTAATAATAATTATAACATATTGACATTCCATCAAAATTCGTCGAAAATTTGGAGCTTGTTTCCAAAATTTTTTGTAAGTTAGTGATATACATAATTGTCATTATTTTCAGTTGTCAGATATTTGAAACATATTACTGTAAAGTAAATACAAAATAATAATATAAAAAAATAGTAATGATACATTCATGCTATACAAAATACATACTCCTTTCTGTTTATTAAGTTAAACACTGAAAAATATCTTTGAAGCTAAATATCTCGAAAACACCTGTTAATCACAATTAACAAATTACCATAAAGACGAATTTAAAGCAATTTAATTTTAATTTATTTCTATTTTGTGAATAAATGTTAATACATATGTCAGTTCTGAAATAACCTGAAAAGTAAAAATATTGACAACAACAAATTGATTTTTGTATTTATTTACACAAAAAAGCTATTAGATGCAATAAGGTTGTAAGAGTAATTTGTTGTGTTGTATGCAATATCTTGAAATGAGATTTTCATTTCATGTAATCAAAAACTTTTATGTTTATTAATATAAAATTAACGTCATATTTAATAAAAACACAATTACATTGCAATGTAGGAATTACATTAATTAATTACACATTAAGCTAATAAATAGAAACATATAAATCATTATAAACCAATTCAAAGCATTCGAACAAGGTTTCGCAAATAATAAATTTCCGATATACGAGTTGAAGCGTAAACGGACAATTTTTTGCACTTAGCGGCCGAGCGGTCGACCAGAATAACAAAAAACTTGTACTTGGATACCTATATCATCGACACACTGCTAAAATATTTATAGAACTTCCTTAATTCCGAGACACTACACCGTTACACTTTTTACACCCAATAACACGTAAGTGTCATTTGGATGGTGTACCCGGTGTGAACGGAGTACAATATCCGAACGCAGCTTTAATCGACATATCTGTCTAGTTCTACTGGTTTTGTTTTAATGCAGACATAGCCGATCTCGATCGAATAGAATCTCATGCAGCTAAACTATTAATTTTATATACAGTATGATAAAGTCATGTGTCATGTGTTTTTAACACATGACGTCATCGACATTTTTTTTAAATAACACCCCTATATTTTGTTTAATGAATTGGGCAGATCTTTTAATTGTCTTAATGGTAGGATAATATTTTTATGGCCTTACAGCAGAAAATTTTCGAGAAAAGGACAAGCCTTTTGGGATGTCGCACATCCTCGACCAGTGGTTGGTTTTCCCAGACCTACATATAGTGAAGGTTAGGGTAGCAAAGTGTACGCTGATTCGGAATCGGAACTGGACCCTGCATGCTCTGTACTGCCGATCACACGGCCTTCTTTTGGCAATTTAGCCAGACGCATGACATCAACTGACCGGTAGGCTTTCGCCAGTCTATTATTCATACTCAAGATAAGGCCGAACTGCGAGGAGAGAGTTTACAGCGCCATCTAACAATACAGTTAGATGAGGTATTCACACAAAAAATATATTCATTTGAATCAAAATATGATTTCTGTGGCAGAAGTAAACCTATTTCTAATCCAAAGCGAAAATATTTCTATGAAGGAAATAAATCTCTTATTGTATACAAATATATTTGTTTGGATCAAAATTAGATTTCTTGGGTGTAAAAAAACGTCTTTTTAAATCAAAACAAAAGTATTCTTTTAAACGAAAATGTATTTTTTCCAACAGAAGTTGAAGCAAAAGGGAAATTGTGATCCAGAGTTCAGTTATGCTTACTTCCGGTATGTCGCGCAAACTGCTACCATTAAGAGTAAATGTTAGTCACCGGCCTCAAAAGTTAGACGAAACTGAGGCGCGAGAGGAGGGAAAAAGCCGCGCCCACTGTACACTCCGCAGAAAATGCAAGCAACGCACTGATTAGATGAGGGGAACTGCGGTATCGTTCTTTGGCGGGGAAGATCAAAGGGGCCGTGCGGTGTCGACTGGCGCCGAACCGTTTCCTAATAATTTTGTGTATGTGACTATCGCATGTTCTGAAATGATTTTCTTGTATATTTTAAATACAAATACAATTCCATAAAACAATACAGTGATACAAATTAATTAATTGCTTTATTATAACATTCCTATTTTACTACTAACTATGGTTGAACATTTTACCTTTTGTATGTTAAAAAAAATTGTAGTTTTGGTAAAACAGACAGCTTTTCTTACATAAATCATTTATTGCTTTACATTTATTATTAGAATTAGTAACTAATTATCAGCTAGCTCCGAAGAAGCGAACAGCATGGTTCGAGAAGACAGTAATTATGAATTTTTACTTACGGCATAAACCGGTAACTATTTATCATCTAAATTTAAATGACTCTGGCCGTGAAAGCATTCGTACTCAGGTACTTATTTAAATCCATTTAACGTTTTCTTTGTGCATCAATAATCTCCAATGTCTCGTTCGTACTTAGCAGAGATCGATACTTTCAGGTAAAACACTCCTCATATAAAAATTCAAATTTTTATCGGCTGACGCAAGTAGGTGTTAGTAAATATAATATTCCTATTTTAATTCTAGATACAGTTGGGTACTGCATTTTGAAATTTTACTCAACATTATTATTGCTATGTATAGACTTGGTAGTATACGTACTTCAATTTCAATTGTAGGTATGAGAAAAAATAGCGATTTCGATAAAACAGGCAGCTTTATGTATATGTATAAGTCATTTATTATATATTATATAGATACATGTTCAAATATTTTACACCTTTATAAAAGCTTTTTGCCATATATGGTAATCCGGCACGCTTACGCCTATAAGAGAGTATTGCCCAAATTAACTAGCGAAGTTAATTAGCGAAGAATTACACTACACGTATAATATCTACATATACACTTACCGCAGGTACTCTCGCAAGTTATTAGTTTTCTTAGAACGCGGGCCACATAAAGGCTGCTGATTTTCTAATTTGCCCATATTTCTAGCGTCTGTTCTACGTCTGTTGTACAACAAGTAGAACTAAAGCCAACCATCCTACATAGATTGCGATTGCCCTGAATGCATTGCCAAGCGACAAGTGTTAGGTAATAATATTATTTTCTAAATCTAAATACCAATGACGAAAAATAAATGACTGATTAAAAATTAAATTACTTGTATTTCGTTAGTAATAATTTATTTAACTCCTATTAATTATTTAGTAGTTGTAACACTGTAAGTAGGTATTGCGGTTGTTGATTATTCTACGTTCCGTGTGTCGTACGGGGACTGCACTATAAACCCTCGCGGGAACATGCGCTCCTAATTAATAACTCGCTCTTTGCTGTCTGCGTAGAGTCCATCAGGACGGCAAAAAATTATTTCTCGTATTCGGTTTCTAGCCTATTTTGGTCGAAATTCAACAATTCATGTTGATCACATACACTTTCGCAAGAACATGCTGTCCTAATTTATAAGCGAGTCGTTGCTCGCTGTATCTACGTAGCACCAGCACGGTAAAATTTATTTTTCGTATGGCTTTCGTTTGCCGGGCGCGGCGCCGCTACACCTCCCGTGTCAACATGCGATCAATATTTTTGTTAGGCCGAAATTGCTCAATATTTGTGATTCCCCTGGCTACGTATTCATGCTGCTGCTTCAGACTGTACCATTTGAATTTGATTGGTCGAAGAAAATGATGTGGTGTTTATCCAACAGATGGCTGCACCGTACGACTATAAAATATGTTATTCTCGTCTCATTCACATGTTCAAAAAACCAACGGTTAAATCATTACAATATTCATATTTTGTTATCATTTTTTTTACACAAGAAGGCTCAATACAAAATCTTGTAATATTGCTTTTTTGATGTTTGGTTCGGATTTGGAAAAAAAAAATAACAAAAATTACCAATTATTGGCTTCTTTAGCAAGGGTAAATAACAAAACAACAACGCAAATGAAAAAAAGTGGCATTCGTACCCGGTGTAATAAATACACCTTTATCTATAATTTAATGTATTACACGTGATTATTAACACACAATTAAGCTCAGGATGTTTGGTTTTATGTAGTGTTGTTTTGTAGTACGCTACTACCTCTAGTGATTCCTCTTAAGTTCTTTGGGAAAGGTATATTACGCTGTTATTTTTTTCTGGATCTCTTTGACGTCATATAACCAAGGAAAACCTGACAAGGATGATTTACTGTTAACAAAACTGCTACACGTAAAGATGGAATAAATTTTCAACTAAACAAGGTCAATGAATGTAAACGACAATCGTTTTTAAATAAGTGGTATTAGGTATATACCTACTGCACATTAAGTATGGAAATGAAGACACGTGAGACAAATGTTAACTATAGAAGACAGACAAGCTTTTAGTTGGGAGCAGTTTTGTGATAGTGTTAGTTGCAAAGAGTGTACAGTGTACAGGCAACAGACAAACAAAAAATGTGTAAGATCTTATATTGTGTATATTCAACTTTTTTAAATAAAATTTTAAGTGCCATTTTTGGTACGTTCTGTCTTTATCAGGATATTCACAGCACGTGCCAAAAAAATGACTGATTAAAAAATAAAGAAAATATATTTTTACGTAGTTTTTCGGGAACTTATACTTCACTCTACGTAGAATGAAATGGAATTGACTTAATTTAAATATTATAAAACCATAGTTTTGCTGTTACTTAATTGAACGGGTGAGTGAAAAAATCTGATGTGGCCAGGCACATGACTTTATCATACGATATATAAAATGAATAGTTTAGCTGCATGAGATTCTATTTGATCGAGATCGGCCATGTCTGCATTAAAAAAACTAATAGAACTAGACAGATATGTCTATTAAAGCTGCGTTCGGATATTGTACACCGGGTACACCGTCCAAATGACACTTACGTGTTATTGGGTGGGGTGTACAAAGTATAATAATCATAAACTATTCAGAATTTTCTCATCTTTAATTTATTATTTAACCATTTCGACGAAATTCCAGAAATGGCGGCCTATTTGCAAAATCTTTCAAAAATGCTAAGACTAAACCTCCAGTTCCTTTAGACCCGTTTCAACAGAAAGCTTTCCAGCTCTAAGTTTGGTTATGAAACTTCTAAATATGAAGTTTCGTCCCGATGCCTTTAGTAGTTTCTCCGGAATCGTCGTCACAAAAAAAACGGGTACACACACACAGACATTTTTTTATACCTTGGTCAAAAATGTTCAGGGGACCCAAAAAGACATATTTCCGCTAAAATTTCAAAAATTTTTTTGGCATGATTACAATACTTTACATACTGCGTATGATAAAGTAAAAACAGAGTAAGTCCAAACCGAGCGCTTCTGGGAAATTAAAGAAAACTCTGTAATTTGACAACTGTACATTCCCGCTCATGGAAGAAGTTCGGACACATAGTAAACAAATAGGAAATAATGATAAAAGCACTGATAACGTAGCAATAGGCGCCTCTATTTCTACCAAATAGCGAACACATTCTTAACGTTGATTTCCAGTAACATACGACATCATTAAATGTGCTAATTTAAAATAATTTTTATATTTAATTATTATGCAACATTTATGCTGTTTTGTAACTGATTGTTGGGAATTTTCTAGTTTCCATTAAAAAGGATTAAATACGAAATATTAAATAGAGTCATAAATACTGCATCTCAAACACATGTTGCGACCCCATTTTTACCAGATTTTTGCATCAAATGCTCGAATTCGTATTCAAACGAGTATGTGCCTGCAATCTGTAGTTTGCACAAGATAACACTGTCAAGCGGAAGACATCATGCGACGGAAAGCCAACAAGCAAGGAACAGCGTTCTGTAATTTTCGCTTTTCATCAGGAACGATTGTCAGTTCGTGAAAATGCGAAAATTTCGCGATCGTGAAAGACCAATTTTCGTAAGCACAGGGAAGCGACATCTCCAAGCGGAAAATGGCATGGACGCGTTGCCGTACGAAAACCATTACTTGGTCGGGAAAATCGTCAGACACTACTGTTTCCAGTCTTCATTTGTCCAACTTCGATGTGTTCGTGCCCACTGAAGTCGTTTCTGACGATTTCCCCGACGAAGCAATGGTTTTCGTACGGCAACACGTCCATGCAGATTTTCCGGTTGGAGACGTCGTTTCCCTGTGCTTACGAAAATTGGTCTTTCACGATCGCGATTGACTTCAGAGGTGATTTTAGGTGCGGTCAATTCGTGATAGTCCCGGCCGAACACGTCATCCAAATTCCATGTTTCTTCATATTGGTGAAGAGTGTCACTTATCGTTGACTCACTTATCGTTGACTTATTTCTTGCATTTTCACGAACTGACAATCGTTCCTGATGAAAAGCGATCATTACAGCACACTGTTCCTTGCTTGTTGGCTTTCCGCGTCGCATGATGTCTTCCGCGTGACAGAGCTATCTTGTGCAAACTACAGATTGCAGGCACAGACTCGTTTGAATACGAATTCAAGCATCTGATGCAAAAATCTGGTAAAATGGGGTCGCAACATGAGTCTGAGATGCAATATTTATGACTCTATTTGTTATTTCGTATTTAATCCTTTTTAATGGAAACTAGAAAATTCCCAACAACCAGTTACAAAACAGCATAAATGTTGCATAATAATTAAATATAAAAATTATTTTAAATTAGCACATTTAATGATGTCGTGTGTTACTGGACATCAACGTTAAGAATGTGTTCGCTATTTGGTAGAAATAGAGGTGCCTATTGCTACGTTATCAGTGCTTTTATCATTATTTCCTATATGTTTACTATGTGTCAATACTTCTATGAGCGGCAGTATACATTTAACTGATTTGGCCAGAACAGAAAAGTTGTAGTAAATGGCATTGGTAGTTGTTCTGCAGTTAAATTTTCAGTCAAAAAGCAATAATAAATTAGTTATTAGCTAAAATTTTGGCTGGACTTGTTCTGTTCTTCCACTCAACGACAGTTTAGCTGTAATTATCACTTATTTGATGACAATAATCATACTATTAGAATGGATTGAACATAAAAATACATAAAAATGAAAAAGAAAACAATCACTTTCATATTTGGTTCAATTTATAGGAAATGGTCCAGACAAAAATAAGTTGGTTGCTTGAGCACAGAAAAATTTCAAATTTTTTTTAATGAATTTGCCTGTTTCTGGGAGTGCAAAACCATTTTTGCTTTTGTTTATTTTACTCGGTTCAGAAACGGCGGCCAGTTTTGTGTCAGCGAATCCGACATTTTTGACATTGGTATGTGTTTGTTTAATAAATAGCTTTGTTTGGGTTTGTCATAGAGAGGTGAAATAAAAATCAGTCTATATAGCACATTCCAAGCTATCTGTTGGTATATAATACATACAGTTTATGATTATTTACTATTTAAAAAAGTCTGATGTGGCCAGGCACGTACTTTATCATACTATATATAAAATTAATAGTTTAGCTGTATGAGATTCTAGTTGATCGAGATCGGCTATGTCTGCATTAAGATAAAACTAGTAGAACTAGACAGATATATCGATTAATGCTGCGTTATGATATTGTACTCCGTTGACACCGGGTACACCGTCCAAATGACACTTACGTCTTATTGGGTGTAAAAAGTGTAGAATCATATCTGACATCTCCTGGCTACTAGTTGTAATGCAGTACCACCGATCTCGATGAAATAGAGGCTCATGCAGCTAAACTATTGATTGTACCAAAAAATTTCACAGTCATAAATTATTCAGAATTTCCTACATTTAAGCCGCCATTTCTGGAATTTCGTCGAAATAGTTAAATAATAAATTAAAGAAGAGAAAATTCTGAATAATTTATGACTATGAAATTTTTTGGTACAATCAATAGTTTAGCTGCATGAGCAAATTCTATTTCATCGAGATCGGTCGTACTGCTTTAAAACTAGTAGCCAGGATGTCAGAAATTTTGATTCTAATGACGGTAGGTAGTGTCAAACGCTAATGTTTTAACAATACCTACTGTAAATATAAGCTGCGTTCGGATATTGTACACCGTTACACTTTTTACACCCAATAACACGTAAGTGTCATTTGGACGGTGTACCCGGTGTCAACGGAGTACAATACCCGAACGCAGCATTAATCGACATATCTGTCTAGTTCTACTAGTTTTATTTTAATGCAGACATGGCCGATCTCGATCAAATAAAATCTCATGCAGCTAAACTATTAATTTTATATATAGTATGATAAAGTCATGTGCCTGACCACTCAGATTTTTTATTGAAAAAATGGAATATCTAAAAAATGACTTGTTAGGTATAGGGTATGTAACATACAATTGACCTAAAATTTATAAGAGATTTAAAAAATGCCATAAAATACATTTGTTCACTTTGAGTTCACTTTGAAATAAAAATTGACACCATTTCCGCTGAAACCGGATGTAATAAAAAAATCAAAATGTTTAGTTAAAAACATCGTATCCGACAACAAAAGTTCACAAATGTTCAATCTGCTATTTCATTTGGTTCTCCAATGGCAGCTCGTCATGAAAATCGCTGTATATCTAGTATTCTTTTTTATCTTAATTTATTGATTCAATAATTATTTTAACTAGAAAAGTGATTTAGCTATGAAAAGTGAAAAGTGAGAAAAGTGATGTTTACTTAAGTATGTGGTGGCCCCTATCTTTTGGGGGCCCGGGCTAAAACCGGTACTGTAAACGGTAATCGTTTTTAAATAAGTAGTACTAAGTATATATTAAGTATGGAAATACATACGTGAGACAAATAGTTAACTGTAGATGGACAATCGAATAGTTGTGAGTTGTTTTGTGATTGTTTTAGTTTCGTTTAGTGTGCTCAGACAATAAGCAAACAAATAATGTGTAAGATCCTATTTTTTACTTTATCATACGCAGTATTATAAAGTTTTGTAATCGTGTCGAAATTTTTTTTGTTGAGATTTTAGCGGCAATATGTATGTGTGTGTGTGTGTGTACCCGTTTTTGTGACGACGATTTCGGAGAAACTACTAAAGGTATCATCACGAAACTTCATATTTCAAAGTTTCATGACCAAACTTAGAGCTGAAAAGGTTTTTGTTCAAACAAGTCCAAAGGAACTGGGTGTTTCCTCTAAGCCTTTTTCGAGGATTTTGCAAATGAGCCGCCATTTCTGTAATTTCGTCAAAATAGTTAAATCATAAATTAAAGTAGAGGAAATTCTGAATAATTTATATCTACGAAATTTTTTGGTAAAATTAATAGTTTACCTGCATGAGCAAATTCTATTTAATCGAGATCGGTCATGTCTGCATTAATATAAAACTAAGCAGAGATTTGACAAATATCTTCATTCTAATGACAGTAGGCTGTGTTTATTTCGTCGCAGAAACAAAAAAAAATTAAGTTGTTTTAATACCCAGTATATTATTCGTCTAAGCAAATTGACCTGTGAGATCAATATTGTATAAATAAGTCAACGCTTAAAAATTCCTAGAGTATAAAAATGTTATTTCGATTCGAAACATCGCACATGTGCATTCAGAAAACACGTTTCAAATTCTCGAAACGGACCGGCCGGCTGGACAAAAACGTGTTCTATTATGGCTGTAAAATAACTACGCCGAATGTTGCTCGAATATTTGACGAAAACATACTCATACCGTCAATGCTCCACAGAAAAATACATTTTTCTTGTCGAAAGAAATTGTTTTCGAGGCATAGTACGAGATGTCTTTTTATATTTCAATTTCGACAAGGAAATAATATCCTTGTACGAAGTATGCACATGTTTGTTTTTGCTGCATTACTAACGCGTCTCGGAAAGTATAATAACACGAAATGAATAAGGAATTATTTTTACTGTATCATACGTATTATGACAAAGTATAGTAATCGTAAAAAAAATTTAATTTTAGTGGAAATATGTCCTTTCAGGTCCCCTGAACAAAAAAATGTCTGTGTGTGTATGTGTTTTTACTTTATCATACGTAGTATGTAAAGTATTGTAATCGTGCCAAAAAAATTTTTTGAGATTTTAGCGGAAATATGACTTTTTGGGTCCCCTGAACATTTTTGAGCAAGGTACAAAAAAAAATGTCTGTGTGTGTGTGTGTGTGTGTGTGTGTGTGTGTGTGTGTGTGTGTGTGTGTGTGTGTGTGTGTGTGTGTGTGTGTGTGTGTGTGTGTGTGTGTCATGCTGTGTTAATTTACAATACGCCAACGTTGACGGTAAATTTAGTTGCCCCTCCGGGCACCTGCAGCGCTGATAGCGCAAATCCGCCTACGGTGATGTATGTCAACGGTGTCAACCCTTAGGCATTGACACATGGTTGACACATCATTCATTTTTGAAGTTTATCATAATTTAACCAATAAAGAATTACGTTTCAGCAGATTTTTTTTGTTCGGCTTATGTTAAGTAAGTAATGGTAAATTCGTGTTGTGTGCCAAATTGCCCTTCTAAGGGCAAAGGCGTGCCCATGCACCAATTCCCAAAGGATTCAGCGGTAAGTAAGCAATATTCTCAAAACTACAATTCTAAGACGCATCTTTCTCTAAGCAAGGGTCATTTAGGGAAAGAATTGGGTCTTAGAATAGATGACATACGAACTTTTTTTTATTTGTTTATAAATATAATTAATAAATGCTAATTCTTTCAGTTGTTGAAGATATGGTTATCTACCATTGGTAGGAACGACCTACTGGAAGTACCAACATGTACTGCATTTAAGAATAGTTATAAAACGCTGGTGATAAATAACTTCACTTCTACACATTCGCCTGGGGCCAACTGCGAAGAAGTCAATATTGTCAACCTGTTTTTAAAAAGTTAAAAAACTTCTTTGCCAGTATCCTTCAACGAAATTCGGATGAGACGTTTGAAGAAATGGAAGACGATGGGATAGAAGAGGAACTCGGCATTGAAATTATACAAGAAAAAAATTTTAGCGGAAGGAGCCTTATAGCGGCAAATACTCATACCTATATTGCGGGCTATATGGTGCGAAAATTAGTCCACAAGTTAAAGTGCGCAACATGCAAACAATATCTGGTGGCTTCTGGTGATTTGCAACACAGCACTTTTATAGAAGGACGTGCATACAGTCCTCATGCATTACTGCGGCCAAGTTCGCTGTTAGTTGATTTATTTGGACTGTGCAGTAAAACTATGCACGAAACTCTGCCAAAATTTGCAAATGAGAATTTTATTAAAAGAACATTGCTTAAAACGTTAAAACCATTTAAAAATTTTGCAAATTTTTTATGTGACAAACATAATTTGTTTGAATTATTTTGTAATCTTTTTGTAAAATTTTATATATTTACCTGGGTGAAAAATATTAATAAAATTTTAAAAGATAATGATGTGAGAAATCAAAGAATTAATGACCCCCTCAAAGCCGCTGCATATAAAAAATTCCAAAAAATTCACGCCAAGAAGCAGAAAATTCTTAAAATTAAAAAATTGCAGATTTAATTATTAAGCATCTGGTATAATGTGTTAATTATTTGAAAATATTGAGTTTATTTATTAATATTTCATAAATAATTTTATACAAAATATTTTCACAATTACATTCCATCGATATAATAAATAAACTTTAATTCTTACTGCACCGTCGATTTTAGGTGTAATTTTTGTACATTGTTTTGATAGTACTTACTGTTTTCAAATATTTTTTTAATTGGTAATATGTTATTTCATTATCAACATGCCAGCAAATCATCAGTGTTCTTTAAAAACAGTGTATGTTGAAACAGATATGATTTGCGAAAATCATTTGTTATTTCTACATACTCTGTTTTTAAAGAACGCAGACAAAATCTTTCTTTAAAGTTTATAGCAATGGCGGGAATGCTACTAGTGGCGCCGCGGTTGTGGTGCGTGGGGGAGAACTAAAAACAATGTCAACGAAAAAAGTGCCGAGTACGCCATCTATATTATTATATATATGTTTTATCTATGGTGTGTGTGTACCCGTTTTTTGTGGCGACGATTCCGGAGAAGCTACTAAAGGTATCGCGACGAAACTTCATATTTAGAAGTTTCATGGCCAAACTTAGAGCTGAAAAGCTTTCTGTTAAAAAGGGTCCAAAGGAACTGGAGGTTTAGTGTTAGCATTTTTGAAAGATTTTGTAAATAAGGCGGCATTTCTGGAATTTCGTCGAAATAGTTAAATAATAAATTAAACTAGAGGAAATTCTGAATAATTTATGACTATGACATTTTTTGGTACAATCAATAGTTTAGCTGCATGAGCAAATTCTATTTCATCGGGGTCGGTCGTACTGCATTAAAACTAGTAGCCAGGATATGTCAGATTAAATGTAAGATGTGATTTTAATGACGGTGTAGATAGTGTCAAACGCTAATGCTTTGACAATACTACTGTCAATGCAAGCTGCGTTCGGATATTGTACACCGTTAAGGTGCGTTTTCATTAGTGCTAATGGCAGTGGTAGTAGACGCCATTATAGTATTTCTAATAGAATTTGCTAGTGACTCAAGTTTATGTACATGCAAACTAATATGTGTCACCATCACGAATGTGAGAAACACTATAATTTCGTCTGCTACCACCGCCATTACCAACCATTGCCACCAATCGGAACGCACCTTCACACTTTGTACACCCAATAACACGTGTCATTTGGACGGTGTACCCGGTGTCAACGGAGTACAATATCCGAACGCAGCTTTAATCGACATATCTGTCTAGTTCTACTAGTTTTATTTTAATGCAGACATAGCCGATCTCGATCAAATAATATCTCATGCAGCTAAACAATTAATTTTATATATAGTATGATAAAGTCATGTGCCTGGCCACATCAGATTTTTTTTACTTTATTGTATTGTGTGGCGACGATTCCGGAGAAACTACAAAAGGTATCGGGACGAAACTTCATATTTAGAAGTTTCATGACCAAACTTAGAGCTGGAAAGCTTTCTGTTCAAAAAGGTCCAAAGCAACTGGATGTTTACTCTTAGAATTTTTTTAATTGAATTTTCCAAATGAGTCCTCTATATCTGTGATTTCGTCAAAATAGTTAAATAATAAATTAAAGTAGAGGAAATTCTGAATAATGTACGTCTATGGTTTTTTTGTAAAATTAATAGTTTAGCTGCATGAGCAAATTCTAATTAATCGAACAATAGTATCAAAATATCTGTCAAATCTTGGCTAACTAGTTTTATTTTAATGCAGACACGACCGATCTCGATCAAATAGATCTCATGCAGCTAAGCTATTAATTTTATAAATAGTATGATGTGCCTGCCCAGATTTTTTTTTAACTGAAAATCATTTATCATTTTGTTTCTGATAGTTAAAACATAAAATATATCTAAACTACAGTTGATATAAAAAAGTACTACCTTACTATTGTATACCTACAAAATTTTCCAAAAATAGATGTTCACAATGTTGACATCTTGAAAACAGTTTTCGTCACAAAAGTCGATAAAGTTGAATGACAAATGCTACCATCAGATTAAAAACACTTCTAAGTAATAACTTAGTGACAAATATCACACTGATGATTAAAATAAACGTTGTGGTTGCATAATATTATGTAATGACGTTATACGAAGAATTTCGAGTGAAAACACTAATTAGTAATTAAATTGTCAACATAGGTGACTATACCGTGTCCGGCAAAAAGTTGGACACATGGAAAACATGTTTATTATCAATTTCACAAAAAATTTTATTCTACATAAAAGTTTCTGGACTGTCTTAAACCTAAAGTGCAAATATTAGAATGTAATTATTTGCTTGCATGTACCGGATGTTACGAAAACTATGAAAAACACGTAAGAATAAAGTACCATCATGTTTAAATCTACACAGATAGAAAATTTTGTTTAATTCAAATAAACATGCATTCACTCCAAGAAATCTGTTTTTTTAATTTGCGTTGTTGTTTTGTTTTTTACCCCTGCTAAAGAAGCCAATAATTGGTAATTTTTGTTATTTTTTTTCCAAATCCGAACCAAACATCAAAAAAGCAATATTACAACATTTTGTATTGAGCCTTCATGAACTTGTGTAAAAAAAATGACAACAAAATATGAATGTTGTAATGATTTAACCGTTGGTTTTTTGAACATGTGAATGAGACGAGAATAACATATTTTATAGTCGTACGGTGCAGCCATCTGTTGGATAAACACCACATCATTTTCTTCGACCAATCAAATTCAAATGGTACAGTCTGAAGCAGCAGCATGAATACGTAGCCAGGGGAATCACAAACATTGAGCAATTTCGGCCTAACAAAAATATTGATCGCATGTTGACACGGGAGGTGTAGCGGCGCCGCGCCCGACAAACGAAAGCCATACGAAAAATAAATTTTACCGTGCTGGTGCTACGTAGATAGCAACGACTCGCTTATAAATTAGGACAGCATGTTCTTGCGGAAGTGTATGTGATCAACATGAATTGTTGAATTTCGACCAAAATAGGTTAGAAACCGAATACGAAAAATAATTTTTTGCCGTGCTGATGGACTCTACGCAGACAGCAAAGAGCGAGTTATAAATTAGGAGCGCATGTTCCCGCGAGGGTTTATAGTGCAGTCCCCGTACGACACACGGAACGAAGAATAATCAACAACCGCAATACTTACTTACAATGTTACAACTACTAAATAATTAATAGGAGTTAAATAAATTATTACTAAGGAAATGCAAGTAATTTAATTTTTAATCAGTCATTTATTTTTCGTCATAGAATTTCAAATATATTGGTATTTAGATTTAGAAAATAATATTAATACCAAACTCTTGTCGCTTGGCAATGCATTCAGGGCAATCGCAATCTATGTAGGATGGTTGGCTTTAGTTCTACTTGTTGTACAACAGACGTAGAACAGACGCTAGAAATATGGCAAATTAAAAAATCAGCTGCCTTTATGTGGCCCGCGTTCTAAGAACACTAATAACTTGCGAGAGTACCTGCGGTAAGTGTATATGTAGATATTATACGTGTAGTGTAATTCTTCGCTAATTAACTTCGCTAGTTAATTTGGGCAATACTCTCTTATAGGTGTAAGCGTGCCGGATTACCATATATGGCAAAAAACTTTTATAAAGGTGTAAAATATTTGAACATGTATCTATTATAATATATAATAAATGACTTATACATATACATAAAGCTGCCTGTTTTATCGAAATCGCTATTTTTTCTCATACCTACAATTGAAATAAAATTGAAGTACGCATACTACCAAGTCTATACATAGCAATAATAATTTTGAGTAAAATTTCAAAATGCAGTATCCAACTGTATCTAGAATTAAAATAGGAATATTATATTTACTAACACCTACTTGCGTCACCCGATAAAAATTTGAATTTTTATATGAGGTGTGTTTTACCTGAAAGTATCGATCTCTGCTAAGTACGAACGAGACATTCGAGATTATTGATGCACAAAGAAAACGTTAAATGGATTTAAATAAGTATCTGAGTACGAATGCTTTCACGGCCAGAGTCATTTAAATTTAGATGATAAATAGTTACCGGTTTATGCCGTGAGTAAAAATTCATAATTACTGTCTTCGCGAACCATGCTGTTCGCTTCTTCGGAGCTAACTGATAATTAGTTACTAATTCTAATAATAAATGTAAAGCAATAAATGATTTATGTAAGAAAAGCTGTCTGTTTTACCAAAACTACAATTTTTTTCAACATACAAAAGGTAAAATGTTCAACCATAGTTAGTAGTAAAATAGGAATGTTATAATAAAGCAATTAATTAATTTGTATCACTGTATTGTTTTGTGGAATTGTATTTATATTTAAAATATACAAGAAAAGCATTTCAGAACATGCGATAGTGACATACACAAAATTATTAGGAAACGGTTCGGCGACAGTCGACATCGCACGGCCCCTTTGATCTTCGCCGCCAAAGAACGATACCGCTGTTCCCCTCATCTAATTAGTGCGTTGCTTGCATTTTCTGCATAGTGTACAGTGGGCGCGGCTTGTTCCCTCCTCTCGCGCCTCAGTTTCGTCGAACTTTTGAGGCCGGTGACTAACATTTACTTTTAAAGAAATTATAAGTTTGTTGAAGGAATTAATGTGGAGCTATTATTGACTAGTGTTTACAGCGCCATCTAACAATACAGTTAGATGAGGTATTCACACAAAAAATATATTCATTTGAATCAAAGTATGATTTCTTTGGCGGAAGTAAGCCTATTTTTAAGCCAAAGCAAAAATATTTCTTTGAAAAATGTGTGATTGCAACAAGTTTTGCTACGTCTATGGCTTGTTTGTGGACAAGCAACACCGGTTACAATATTAGTACACCAATAAATCAGTGGTTGAGGCGTACAACAATTTATTTTTAAATATTCGGCTAGAACCGGAATGAAGGTGTAGGTGTAGTTTGTTCGACAATATTGAAGCTATGAAAACAAAATATGTTGATATCTCTAGAACTGGACGACCTTTTATACTCCGATGATATCATCAAATTTACCATAAGGTGGAGAATTGATATTTTTGTGCAACGAAGGTTAAACGTCGTCATTTTAAAACGCGTAAATGCATTGCAGTGCATGTAAATTTCATTGGAAATGGAAAGAAGCTTATAGTGAACGTAAAAAAACAAACACAGGTCATGGGGTGGTATAGTGCTTATTGGGGGGGGGGGGGTGAAAGTGGTTGCAATATATATTATTGCGTTTTCCGGCAAAACTTGGCGTTTTATCCAAAAAATGTCCTGTACAAAGTTGTAGATCTTAAAAAAATCTACCATATTCCTAAAGGTCACTAGGACCTCAAAATTTCCGAGAAAAATGCGATTGCCTACGCAAAAACGATTTTTCCGTTTTTTATTTTTCATTAACGCAAAAATAAAAAATTTTAACAAATAACACATTAACACATTTTTTACTTTATCATACGCAGTATGTAAAGTATTGTAATCATGCAAAAAAAAAATTTGAGATTTTAGCGAAAATATGTCTTTTTGGGTCCCCTGAACATTTTTGACCAAGGTACAAAAAAATGTCTCTGTGTGTGTGTGTGTGTGTGTGTGCGTGTGTGTGTGTGTGTGTGTGTGTGTGTGTGTGTGTGTGTGTGTGTGTGTGTGTGTGTGTGTGTGTGTGTGTGTGTGTGTGTATGTGTGTGTGTACCCGTTTTTGTGGCGACTATCCCGGAGAAACTACTGAAGGTATCGGGACGAAACGTCATATTTAGAAGTTTCATAACCAAACTTTAGAGCTGAAAAGCTTTCTGTTGAAAAGGGTCCAAAGGAACTGGTGGTTTACTCATAGCATTTTTCGAAGATTTTGCAAATGAGCCGCTATTTGTATAATGTCGTCAAAATAGTTAAATAATAAATTAACGGAGAGGAAATTTTCTATAATTTATGTATATGACATTTTTTGGTAGAATTTATAGTTTAGCTGCATGAGCATATTCTATTTCATCGAGATCGGTCGTACTGCTTTAAAACTACTAGCCAGGATATGTCAGATTTTTTGATTCTAATGACAGTAGCTAGTGTCAAACGCTAATGTTTTGAAAATACTACTGTCAATATAGGCTGCGTTCGGATATTGAACAACGTTACACTTTTTACACCCACTAACACGTAACTGTCATTTGGACGGTGTACCCGGTGTCAACGGAGTACAATATTCGAACGCAGCTTTAATCGACATATCTGTCTAGTTCTAGTAGTTTTATTTTAATGCAGACATGGCCGATCTCGATCAAATAGAGTCTCATGCAGCTAAACTATTAATTCTATATAGTATGATAAAGTCATGTGCCTGGCCACATCAGATTTTTTGTCTTAAGGTACCGTTACACGGCGTGTGGAGTGTCGCGCCGCCTGTGGAGTGCCACGCCTGGACACGCCGCCACGCAAGTTGGCGATAGCGATCACACGACCTGCGGAGTGGCAAGTGTCGGCATTTCAACATGTCCGTTCGCCGAAAACGGATGCTCGGTTGCGCAGCAGCGTGCTATATTTTGTTGGACAGCGATGATTTGATTTTTCTCATCCAAACATCATGCACAGCATTTCTGTCTTTGTGTTCAGTTTGTTTGGGGTTCCAAATTAATTGTTCTTGCTCGTATAGGCATAGAAATTCTGAAATTGCTTCGTTCGACCACGACATGTTGTCCCTTCAAGAGCTAAATATCAACTAAATCTAAAATTGACGTACACGCACGTCACGCCGTGTGACTGTATAGCACGCCACCCCACTCCGCGCGGCACGTTTGCTCGCCAGTCCACGAGTCCCGACACGCCGCGCGAAAATCGACGCGCCGACCCAATCACACGGCGTGTGGCGCGACGGTTTACACTCCAGGCGCGTCGCGCCACAGGCCGTGTAAGGGTACCTAAAGAATCAAAAAGTATCCAGTACAAAAGTTGTGGATCATGAAAAAATCTGTAACTTTTGTCACTACATAACATAACCTCAACATTTCAGAAAAATGCAAACAAATCCTTTGTTGTAGTATTTCTCTCACAGAAACACAGATAGAAAAAATCTGATGTGGCCAGGCACATGACTTTATCATACTATATATAAAATTAATAGTTTAGCTGCATGAGATTATATTTGATCGAGATCGGCCATGTCTGCATTAAAATAAAACTAGTAGAACTAGTCAGATATGTCGATTAAAGCTGCGTTCGGATATTATACTCCGTTGACACCGGGTACACCGTCCAAATGACACTTACGTGTTATTGGGTGTAAAAAGTGTAACGGTGTACAACATCCGAACGCAGCTTATATTGACAGTAGGTATTGTCAAAAAATTAGCGTTTGACACTACCTACTGTCATTGGATGAAAATGTCTGACAAATCCTGGCTACTAGTTTTAATGCACTACGACCGATCTCGATGAAATAGAATTTGCTCATGCAGCTAAACTATTGATTGTACCAAAAAATGTCATAGTCATAAATTATTCAGAATTTCCTCTACTTTAATTTATTATTTCACTATTTCGACGAAATTCCAGAAATAGCGCTTTATTTGCAAAATCGTTCAAAAATGCTAAGATTAAACCTCCAGTTCCTTTGGACCTTTTTCAACAGAAAGCTTTTCAGCTCTAAGTTTGGTCATGAAACTTCTAAATATGGAGTTTACACTACATTTTTTTGTACCTTGGTCAAAAATATTCAGGGGACCCAAAAAGACATATTTCCGCTAAAATCTCAAAATTTCTTTTTTGCACGATTACAATACTTTACATACTACGTATGGTAAAGTAAAAAATTAAAAATATACGGGCTGTTCTACTAGCTCTACTAGTTCTAAAGCTTGTTTAGGCCAAAAACCTTTTGCCTGAACATTTCTTTGAAATATTTTATGCTTGGAGAATTATTTAGGTGTTTCGGTAATTTTGACTAACCCTGTATACATCCACACAATCATGAGATAATTCTCAACACATCAGCGTTCTTATCATGGGTCCTTGGGTGACAAAAATTAAGAACAATATTATGCATGTTTACGAATAATTGATAATTTGTTGTAATTAAATTAATTAAATTTGCATAGATAGGCGTTTTCAATTTTGACCATCTGACCAATGACCATGTTTTGCCACTCCTGCTTTAAATGTGCGTATAATTTGTGAAGACAGTTCCTGGTATTTATACGTATGGTTCGTTGTTTTTCACTCAAGGTGGTTTACCTGAGTTAGATGACATCCTATAGGTTGAGAAACACGTTAGTGTATTCCTTTATTTTTCTGCATTCTTTGTGCGATGGTGAACTGCAAAGGTATAACACATAACCTATTATTTTTCCTAGTTCAAATTAATATTAATAATGTAATATTAATACATGTGTTTTAAATATTTCCAGTAACTTATTTCAAATGGACAACGTCGGTCATATTCCTGATATTAGCCATACTTTTATCGATATACAATCCACACAAACTACTTCTAGAAGAACGCTTAACCATGAGGCCAGGTATTTCTTATTTATTTATTTATTTATTTATATTCAAATAAGATTTTAATCTTTATTTTTTTTTCAGGCTTACCCGCATTTGATTGGTGGAAGACGCCACCGGAAGTGGTGAAACTAAGCGTTTATTTGTACAACATAACAAACGCAGAAGCCTTTTTAAACGGTAGTGATTCCAAATTTGATATGGACGAAATCGGACCAATAGTTTTAAACGAGATATGGACGCATAAAAACATTGTTTTTAACGATAATGGAACTTTATCGTATACTATTAACAAAACTGGAATTTACCATGAAGAAAATAATTATATAAACTTGAACGATTCCATAGTTGTGTTCAATTTTCCACTATTGGTGAGTATACAGGGTGACTCATTGGACTAACGGTGGTCGATACTGCATTTATCTTATCATTTTAACGGAAAATTATTTTTATTTATACACGTTGTATGTATAGGCGTGAAGGCAAAATATTATCATTTTTTTAAATTTAATACCTACTGTTTTGTATAGTAACAATATCACACTTTGCGACGATTATTATTGATTTGAGATTCTAGTTTGATTTATCCGAAATAACTGGAGGTTTGTTATATTTGAAATTACTTTAAATGGAACACCATTTAATTGGTTTACTGATATTTTTTTCCAAACCTTTAACTTTAAAAATAATAGTTCTAGGAAAATCAAATTTGGTATGCTTTAAGGCAGTGGCGTGCGGTCCATACGTGCAGAGCGTGCAGTGCACACTTTAAGACTTAGGAAAAAAGAAGGAAAAATATTAAAGATAGTCCAGCCAAAAAATGATATATTATGTATGTATTATTAGTGAAGATAGAGGCTATGTTTAAATTTGGCAAAGTTTCGTATTTTTGTGCTGATCAATTATCCGAAAAGAAATTTTAGCTATCATTTTTCATTTTAAAGATATCCGCAAAAAAACTCAAATGTTAAGATATAGTTTTTAATTTTTTATTCAAAACCAAACGTAGCTAGACATTTGAAACAAAAACATTCTACAGCGACTTTTTAACAAGGAATGCACTGTTAGTTTTTAATTTGAAATAACATCAAAGATGGCGGCGTAACCATGGCCAACTTTTGTTTTTCTTATGGGCGGCATGTTGAATTTTCGCATTTTCCGATAGTCATGTTTTTTCTCATTTCCGCAATGTATAACATGTTGGCATTATTTTTTAAAACAATGGCTTAATAATAAAAAAAACTTTCTTATTTTTCTCGTTGTTTGTCGTGCTTATTAGGTACCCAACTGGTGCTTGGTTACAGACCGCCGGCGCCGGACTGACCAGCGTTCTTTGGATTAAAAACATTCAGATTGTAAAAGAAGCAAGTTTATACAACAAAAAGCTTATTACTTTATCATACGCAGTATGTAAAGTATTGTAATCGCGCCAAAAAAAAATTTTGAGATTTTAGCGGAAATATGTCTTTTTGGGTCCCCTGAACATTTTTGACCAAGGTACAAAAAAATGTCTGTGTGTGTGTGTGTGTGTGTGTGTGTGTGTGTGTGTGTATGTGTGTGTGTGTGTACCCGTTTTTGTGGAGACGATTCCGGAGAAACTACTAAAGGTATCGGGACGAATCTTCATATTTAGAAGTTTCATAACCAAACTTAGAGCTGAAAAGCTTTCTGTTGAAAAGGGTCCAAAGGAACTGGTGGTTTACTCATAGCATTTTTCGAAGATTTTGCAAATGAGCCGCTATTTGTGTAATGTCGTCAAAATAGTTAAATTATAAATTAAAGGAGAGGAAATTTTCTATAATTTATGTATATGACATTTTTTGGTAGAATTTATAGTTTAGCTGCATGAGCAAATTGTATTTCATCGAGATCGGTCGTACTGCTTTAAAACTAGTAGCCAGGATATGTCAGATTTTTTGATTCTAATGACAGTAGCTAGTGTCAAACGCTAATGCTTTAAAAATACTACTGTCAATATAGGCTGCGTTCGGATATTGAACACCGTTACACTTTTTACACCCAATAACACGTAAGTGTCATTTGGACGGTGTACCCGGTGTCAACGGAGTACGATATCCGAAGGCAGCTTTAATCGAGATATCTGTCTAGTTCTACTAGTTTTATTTTAATGCAGATAGCCGATCTCGATCAAATAGAATCTCATGCAGCTAAACTATTAATTTTATATATAGTATGATAAAGTCATGTGCCTGGCCACATCAGATTTTTTTTTAAGAGGAATCACTAGAGGTAGTAGCGTACTACAAAACAACACTACATAAAACCAAACATCCTGAGCTTAATTGTGTGTTAATAATCACGTGTAATACATTAAATTATAGATAAAGGTGTATTACACCGGGTACGAATACCACTTTTTTTCATTTGCGTTGTTGTTTTGTTTTTTACCCTTGCTAAAGAAGCCAATAATTGGTAATTTTTGTTATTTTTTTGTCCAAATCCGAACCAAACATCAAAAAAGCAATATTACAACATTTTGTATTGAGCCTTCATGAACTTGTGTAAAAAAAATGACAACAAAATATGAATGTTGTAATGATTTAACCGTTGGTTTTTTGAACATGTGAATGAGACGAGAATAACATATTTTATAGTCGTACGGTGCAGCCATCTGTTGGATAAACACCACATCATTTTCTTCGACCAATCAAATTCAAATGGTACAGTAAGAAGCAGCAGCATGAATATGTAGCCAGGGGAATCACAAATATTGAGCAATTTCGGCCTAACAAAAATATTGATCGCATGTCGACACGGGAGGTGTAGCGGCGCCGCACCCGGCAAACGAAAGCCATACGAAAAATAAATTTTACCGTGCTGGTGCTACGTAGATAGCAACGACTCGCTTATAAATTAGGACAGCATGTTCTTGCGGAAGTGTATGTGATCAACATGAATTGTTGAATTTCGACCAAAATAGGCTAGAAACCGAATACGAGAAATAGTTTTTTGCCGTCCTGATGCTACGCAGACAGCAAAGAGCGAGTTATAAATTAGGAGCGCATGTTCCCGCGAGGGTTTATAGTGCAGTCCCCGTACGACACACGGAACGAAGAATAATCAACAACCGCAATACCTACTTACAATGTTACAACTACTAAATAATTAATAGGAGTTAAATAAATTATTACTAAGGAAATACAAGTAATTTAATTTTTAAACAGTCATTTATTTTTCGTCATAGAATTTCAAATATATTGGTAGGGTGAGGTGGGGCAAGTGCAGACCCCAAATGTCAAAGTTTATGTAAACGCAATGATACTCTGTTACAGTATTTTTATTTGAATTTCTTATTTTCACCACACACTCACAGATGCTTTAGTAAGATGCTTACACTCGTATTCATTGAAACTTACCATATATAATGACAAACAAAAATATTTTTTAATGCTATTGCATTGGGTCGCACTTACCCCACAGGATGGGGCAAGTGCATACTATGGACTGTTTTCTCGGTTGCAATGTGTTATCATGGTGTGTGGGGTAAGAACATATTACATCATTCATGCCGTGGAAAATACAGTTTTAAACATGAAACGAATTTGTTTCGTTCTCAAGTTATATACTCAGAAAATCATAAAGCGTTAACAAAGGATATGGGAAGGATACATAAAAGCTTGGTTTAGTTATGAACATAGAGTTTTATTGTCAACATAATGTATAAAATAAAGAAATCCGCAAAAAAATTGAAATTACTCAAACAATAATTGTTTATCATTAATTAATTACTGAACATTGAAGTTAATGAATGCTACTGGGAAAAGCAATTTATTTCTGCGGTCTACAGATGGTTTTGATAAGATACGGATAATTTGAGTTGTTTCTACCTCACAGTAATCTTCTCGTTCAGGATATGAGAATATAGTATTGGAAACAGTTTGGCCAATTTTCTTCACAAAATTAATGTTGGGATATCCATCAGGACTGATTGACTTGATCTCTCCGACAAAGTGTTTAACAGTTTTTTTGGTTGGATATTTAATTAAAACCCACTGCCCGACTTTGATTTTTTCATTCTCCATTTCTTCAAGTGCTTCGTCGTTTCTAAATTCTTCCGCAATCAAATCCTCAATATCTTCGTCATCACTTGATTTACTGATTATGTCTACATCACTTGCATCAGAGCTGTCTTCTTGCTTATATTTTTTTGTATTTGCATTATTTGCCTCTCTTCTTCCTTTAAGATTCTTATTTGGTTGTTTTTCAATTCTCTTCTCTTTTTCCGCTTCTTCTTCTTTTTTTCGGTTATAAACCTCTTCAGATGTGATGACTTCGGCACCAGTTGCGAGTTTCTTTTTCTTCTTTTTTATAGCTGAACTAGAAGCCTGTGTTTGCAAACAGGATATAATTAGTGCCTCAAAGGAACGTGTAGGGTAAGTAGTTGTGGAAGTGGAAGAACTCGTTGAAGGGATAGCAGCATTAGAAGGCCCAACAACTGATAATTGAAGGTCGCTTGAAGCATGTGAGGTGTGAAGCTCTATTTTGGAGGAATTAGGTTCTGTGTGCTCAATTTCAACGCCCAACTTATCTACGGCATCATTATGGAATGTGGACCAACGTCGCAAGGCATCAGGCTCAAACAGTTCATTCGGAATCACAGAATCGTTGAATGGTACGATCCCTGATTTTCTAAAGCCACTTTGTATAGTTTTCGAATTAATTCTTTCCACAAATTACCTATCATTTGGGAAAATACTCCTTTCGGTAACTTTCTTCCAATATTTCGCCTTTGCCAAGAAACAAGATTTTTGTCCCATTGTAGTTTCAGTGATTTCATCACAGCTACGTCGAGTGGCTGTAAAATGTGGCTTGAGTGTGGAGGTAATTTTAAAACGGTTACGTTTGCCTGGCGAGCCATTTCAACCATTCTCAAACCAACGTGTGTTTTGTGCCCATCATAAATAAGCAACTGGGGTCTTTCTTCCTCCCCTCCAAATGCATCTAACAATGTATTTTTGAAATAATTTTCAAAAACCCTGGACTCCATCCACCCATTTTCCGTTGCTGCATAAGACATTCCTGGAAAACCAGCTCCATCAGGCGCCATCCACTCATCCCAAATATTTTTGCCTTTGAAAATTATCAAAGGAGGAGCCTTCTCACCAGCAGCATTACAAGCAAAGAGCACGCTAATATTTTCTTTTCCTGGACCGCTTGTTATTCTTGTTGCATTGGCTCCTTTTACCCCAACGATTTTTGTCTTAGACGGGTCTTTACAAAAAGATGTTTCATCTAAATTCCATATTCTATGTGGCTTGTCCATTAGATCTAGATTGTCTAGGCATTCTTTAAGAAGTGAAAAATAACCTTTTACAATAAATGGATCGCAGCTCTTCTTTCTTGAAAATTCGAGATTTTCTGGTTTTTTTAAGGAAAGATTATGTCTCTTCTTGAAATTAATAAACCAATCTTTAGATGGTTTGCTGTCTTTGATTGGAGTTTTTATTTTCCTTTCCTTAACATATTCTGCTACTAAGTCTAAAACTTCGTATCTTGTGAGTCCATGGCCGTATTTTTCCAAATACTTAAGCGCTTCTGCCAACTTTAATTCGTCTTCGTTAGATATAGCAGTAGCTCTACCAAATGATTGAGACTTCAGACCTCGGCTACCTTTCAAGTGGTCAATTATTGTTGATTTTGGTATTTTAAATTGCCTAGCAGCCGCCTTTACTCTTCCACTTCTTACGAAGTCTAATGCCGCAAGCAATTCATCCTTGGAGTAGGTTGTGCCACGGTTAGTTTTCCTGATATAAGTGCGTACCATTATTAGCTGGCAAAAGAAAACACCAATAAGAAATAAATTGACATATTTCAGTTAAGTACAATTAAATCATAGATGGCTTGGAGATCGCACTTGCCACATAAGTGAAAACGCACTTTCCCCACCTGTATATTTGACAGGGGCAAGAGCGACACCCAGGTTTAAAATGAGGTTGACGAAGAAATTAAACAAATCGCGATATTAATAAAAATACAAGTTCTTAATGAATCAAAACACCTACCTTTAAAATTCTAGAAAATGTAAATTGAAGCAGGACACGATAATAAGAATACCTTTTCGAATTTAGCAGGTCTGCTGATCACACAGGTGGTACGTCCTCTTTGGCGTGTGCACTTTCAAAACTGAAAATCGATGCACTCAAACGTTCAACCTAATACATAGGACTCGTTCAAAAATGTACAACATGTGGCACCGTTTAGTGCAGTCACATACATGTTTTCTAACCAGGGGACGCACTTGCCCCGCAAACGCACTTACCCCACCTTACCCTATTTAGATTTAGAAAATAATATTAATACCAAACACTTGTCGCTTGGCAATGCATTCAGGGCAATCGCAATCTATGCAGGATGGTTGGCTTTGGTTCGACTTGTTGTACAACAGACGTAGAACAGACGCTAGAAATATGGGCAAATTAAAAAATCAGCTGCCTTTATGTGGCCCGCGTTCTAAGAAAACTAATAACTTGCGAGAGTACCTGCGGTAAGTGTATATGTAGATATTATACGTGTAGTGTAATTCTTCGCTAATTAACTTCGCTACTTAATTTGGGCAATACTCTCTTATAGGTGTAAGCGTGCCGGATTACCATATATGGCAATAAACTTTTATAAAGGTGTAAAATATTTGAACATGTATCTATATAATATATAATAAATGACTTATACATATACATAAAGCTGCCTGTTTTATCGAAATCGCTATTTTTTCTCATACCTACAATTGAAATTGAAGTACGTATACTACCAAGTCTATACATAGCAATAATAATTTTGAGTAAAATTTCAAAATGCAGTACCCAACTGTATCTAGAATTAAAATAGCAATATTATATTTACTAACACCTACTTGCGTCAGCCGATAAAAATTTGAATTTTTATATGAGGTGTGTTTTACCTGAAAGTATCGATCTCTGCTAAGTACGAACGAGACATTCGAGATTATTGATGCACAAAGAAAGCGTTAAATGGATTTAAATAAGTATCTCAGTACGAATGCTTTCACGGCCAGAGTCATTTAAATTTAGATGATAATTAGTTAGCGGTTTATGCCGTGAGTAAAAATTCATAATTACTGTCTTCGCGAACCATGCTGTTCGCTTCTTCGGAGCTAACTGATAGTTAGTTACTAATTCTAATAATAAATGTAAAGCAATAAATGATTTATGTAAGAAAAGCTGTCGTTTTACCAAAACTACAATTTTGTTCAACATACAAAAGGTAAAATGTTCAACCATAGTTAGTAGTAATATAGGAATGTTATAATAAAGCAATTAATTAATTTGTATCACTGTATTGTTTTGTGGAATTGTATTTGTATTTAAAATATACAAGAAAAGCATTTCAGAACATGCGATAGTCACATACACAAAATTATTAGGAAACGGTTCGGCGCCAGTCGACACCGCACGGCCCCTTTGATCTTCCCCGCCAAAGAACGATACCGCAGTTCCCCTCGTCTAATCAGTGCGTTGCTTGCATTTTCTGCGGAGTGTACAGTGGGCGCGGCTTGTTCCCTCCTCTCGCGCCTCAGCTTCGTCGAACTTTTGAGGCCGGTGACTAACATTTACTCTTAAGTAAATGTTCAAATTGTTCGCCATTTTCTTGAAGGCATAAAACCGAGCCAGCCTTTCGACATATTATGCTCTTCTAACTGTTCTTCCCGGAATAGCATTGACCGAATTTGTTATTCGATCCTCGCAGATCCTCGATATTTCTGCGAGTATCGTGATAAATTTCGCCGTTCACAGTTCCCCATAGAAACTAGTCCAGAAGATTTAAATCAGGGGATTTCGCAGGACATTGCACCATTCCACCATTACCAATCCAGCGAGTTGGAAATTGTTGATTCAAATAATTTCATACAACTGCAAAGTGTGACTTCAGCGAGGTTTGTACGGTTTCAACTTCTTTATTAGTAATGCTCTCCAAACACGTGCTTGCTGCAATTCCAAATTAGAGGCTACTTCCCGCGTAGAAATCCGAGAATCGTCATTTATCTAAATACCAGTAGTTGAAGCATTGCAAATTATGGTAGTCTAACGTTTACCATTTCCAAAATATTTTTTTGATCGTATTCAACAATTCCATGAGGATTATAAGAATTGCGGGGTTTACTAAACGATCCATGGTTCGCTAAATTTCTGTCCAATGTTAGGAGTTTTGTACGATTGGGCATTTCTATGAGAACAATAATAAACCCTTATCATATCACGCTTTTCGTTCTTGGTGAACAGCATTTTACATCCACAATCAACCACAATTAAGGTTTATTTGGTTAAATGGCAAACCCAACGCTGAGCGCGACACTTGTTCCAAGTGCATTTTGTTGACGTTGCTTGGCAACGAGTCCAGCGGTCTGTAACCAAGCTCCAGTTAGGTACCTTAAGGTTTTTTGATTATTACACCATTATTTTAAACAATAATGCTAACATGTTATACATTGCGGAAATGAGAAACGACACGACTATCGGAAAATGCCAAAATTCAACATGGCGCCCATAAGAAACACAAAAGTTGGCCATGGTTACGCCGCCATCTTTGATGTTATTTCAAATTAAAAAATGACACTGAATTCGTTGTTAAAAAGTAGCTGTAGAATGGTTATGTTCCAAATGTATAGCTACATTTGGTTTTGAATAAAAAATTAAAAACGATACCTTAACATTTCAGTTTTTTGCGGATATCTTCAAAATGAAAAACGATAGCTTAAATTTCTTTTCAGATAATAGACCAACACAAAAATACGAAACTTTGCCAAATTTAAACATACGCTCTATCTCCACTAATAAGCGAGATCCCCATGGTGAACCTCGAAATTGAATCACCCGGTATACCGTGTCCGGCAGAAAGTTGGAAACTAATGGAATTTCTTTTTATTATTAACCTTTTAAAAAGAATATTTTTAAAGCATTTGAATTGTCTTCAAGTTAAAATGCAAATTGTGGAATGTGATCATATGGTTGTATATACCGGGTGTTACAAAAACTATGATACAATTCTTAAGAGACCTTTGTGTTAAAAGGTATGCAAAAATGTTATTTGAAAAAAGTATTTACAAATATTAGAGGTCATCAAATACGAAATTAATATCACCTTCTTCATTGCATATACCGGGTGTTTCTATTAGTAATTAACATTTTTATTATTTCTCATAAAATTATATTTTTCATAAAAGTGTCTCGATTGTCTTTTACCTAAAATGCAAGTATTAGAATGTATGCATTTGCTTGCATGTACCGGATGTTACCAAAAGTATGAAAAACACTGAAGGATAAAATATCTTTATGTTCAAACGTTCAAAGCTATGTAAAAATGTTATTTGAAAATGCTTTTGAGCTATGAGTAAGGTTTAAAGAATAAACCGAAACGTAAGCATAAAAAAGTAAAGCCGTTTTATTTACGCATATAATGTACTATAGCTTGGTACGTGCATGCTGATATTCAATAAACTCTTTATTGCGCATATAAATCCCGCAGCAGTATTTAAACCCGATCATATCTACGATGTAGGTGTGATCTTCGCATAACTCCTTATTCAGGTAAATATGGTCCTTGTATTGTATCTGAAAGCAGGATTTGATGTTTAGTTGACGAGAACGATGCACGATGACTTACCAAAGTCGCAAAACATCACCGAAAACGTCATGCTGGCGTATTTTGATGAACAGAGCAAAACTATGAACGCCCCAAGCCTTTGGTCATACGAATGCTACACGCATGTTTAAATATGTATAGAATATCGATATTTAGCAGTTTATGCGATTGCAAGCGATTCTAAAAAGGCAGTTTGGTATTTTCGGTTTTGTGTATTTACGACCAATCTTAGAAAAAGTTACTAAAAATTGTGTTACAATTTGTTAATTGTTTCACCGAAAACAGTGTTACTATGTGGGCGTTGTGAATGCAGAGTAGAGGAAATATTTTTTGTATCTCTTAAGATAAATGCAGCATCGACAACTGCGCTTTAGTGACTCACTCTATTAATAAATGGCGATTTTGTTTATTTTTAGATGGCAGCTTCTTATTTATCAGATTCATCATTCTTCCTAAAAATAGGCTTTAATAGTATGGTCAGGATACTGGATACCCAACCTATAGTAACTATGACAATATACGATTATCTTTTCAACAATTCCGATGATTTTCTAAAAGCTGCAGGCTCTTTTCTACCTTCACTTGTTCCTTACGATAACGTGGGTTTAGCCAAATTGGTAAGTTAATTAGTGAACAAAAAAATACGGAAAAAACATAATTTGTTCAATTGTACCACTGAAAAGCTCTGTTTCTAACTGGGATACGAGAGCAGAAAGTAGTTCTTAACCTCACACAAGCTGGTTGTCATAATCAATACTCGAGCTGTATCGCATATTACGTGCTCGTGATAGATGATACTACTGAAAAATGACTCGTACGTAATATGCTAGTTACAGCTTTGTAGTGGCTTTGTAACTAAGTATGTAATGTAATATTTTTGGGTTATAGCTGTACTGGAACACAGAAGATAATATTACTATGTTTATTGGTAAAGATCACGGAGATAGTCGATTTTCAATGATCGACAAATACAATGGAAGTCCGTATTTTCCTGGATATAATGGTAAATGTAAAGTTAATTTAACAAAAGCTACAGAATTCATGATGCTAAGCCAAAATTTGAAGACAACGGATGTTTTTTACTACACGAGGAAAGCTGTATGCAGACTTATAGAGGTTGTTTATAAAGAAACGACATCAAGATACGGACTTCCTGCTTATAAATACCAAGTTAAACCGAGTTGTTTAAACAGAACTTATCCCGAAGAATCAGACTGTTATAAAGGAAACCCAACGTTGCCAAATGGTCTATCGGACTTAGCAAAATGTTGGGGAGGTATTTATGAATTTAACCCTAAAATTCACTTAAAATATTTATATTTTTATGCTTTTTTTGTTTTTAAGATCTACCCCTCGTGGCTAGTTTTCCATATTTTGAATATGGAGATGAAGTTCTGCAAAATTACGTTAATTTTAACGTAAATACAACCAGACCACTACCGTATATTATAGCTGAACCGGTAAGTTTTACGCAACCCGTATATTCTTGTATCATCTATTTTCTTCCCTTTTTTTTAATATTATAAGGGGGATTGCGTTTTTTGCGCAAAAATTACAGGATTCTTTGGGCTTTTTATTGACTGCACCATGCGATTGGTTGATTCCAAATTTGGTACACCAAAAAAACCTGTTTCGACGAAAACGCGTTTAAAGTTTCAAGGTCGATTTTACACTTTTAGCTGATCAAAATTATTTTTTTTGGGATTGAAACTTATGTTTGGCGTGAAAATTCTGAAATATTGTAAGTATGATAATTTGATATCTGCAAATACCGGAAGAACAGTAAACAGAATCTAGCAAAATCTAACAATTTTCATCTCCTTAATCTACCGGAAGTAGTCATAACCGACCTCAGTTTCAGAATTTCAAATTAAAACCTAGGTGGTGTGTGGTATTATTCGATAGATATTTTAAATTAAAATATCTTTCGCTGGAAGGAAATCTCACTCAATCATATGGTTTACACAATAAACCATATGATGTCGGATTGGAAAAGCATATGTATATGGAAATTGGAAATTATTTTATTATTATTTTATTATTATGTCGATTTCTTATTGATATTGTGGAGTTGATAAATTATTCTAGCGTATTTTATTTTAAATAAGGAAAACGAAAATACCCTTTAATATTGATTCCTTTCACGAAAATGTAGTTTTGTTGAATGCTCTATAGCAGGGGTGGCCAACAAGTCGATCGCGAAGCTAATTTTGGTCGATCGCTCGCGATGTCTTGACTTAAGTGGCGGGTCCAACAGCTGATCGACAGAGGCTTGGCTGTTTTTGATAAGTTTAGAGAAATCAGTCGAGAATTGGTCTTTGCGTGGGGATGTCGACGTTTTCGCTAAAGCTACTTTGGAACAAGATAGACTTTGATGACGTGCGGTCAACAGTATATGATCTAACGTCTTTAACGCCGTTTCAATTTATTTTTACACACGTAAGCAGGCTGTCTAGTGATTTTACAACGTTACCAACATAACATGGTAGCTCTAAAAATTACTGTGATAAATTGTTGACATAACCGTGACATAACCTATGTGGAGAATGTGAGATATTTATCATATATTTATATGATAAATAACTTCAACATTTGTCTACGGTTTATGAAGTGATATATGCAAAAACACACGTACTATGAATATGTGGAATATTTGAAAGTGTATCGAGATTATGCGCGCATATACATTTATACCTCCTAAAAAACAAACCCCGTACCAATAACTTTGGTCACAGATTACTTACTCTTGGTACGATAGATTATGCACTCATTTCTCAGCCGATAATACACTTATGCCTAGCTACTGAAAAACAAATACATATCGACCCATGCAACGAAGACTATCGTAACTAACAAACTCAATGTAGTTACTATAGTCTTTGTTGCATGGGTCGATATTACATATGTATGTACATCCACAGCACAGGGATCTGATGACGTATAAGAAAAACAAAACAGTTAATAAGTTATTCTTTATTTACCAATTTGTAATTCATATATTATTTATAAAAGACAATTCGACTACATAAGCTTTATAATATTATATAGCTTTATTAATATTATATTATAATATCAAAATCACAAAAATGTTGATCCTCGCTATCATGAGACCACACGCATACGGGTCGTAATGCTTGTTCGGTTCTTCGGGGCTAATTGCAATACTATCTGCGGTTTGTTGTGTTAAACGTAATTCTCCATACACTTTGCACTTGAGAAGAAAAACATCTGGAGTCAGTGGTTGACAAGTCGACTATGTCCCATTATACATTTCTCATATAATGTTATAGACGTCTTCCAGTAATATTACCAAAAAATTTGATAAAAAATCGGTAATCTTCAGCATACCTCGATAATTTTATTGTCAGTTCATGGAAATTATGAAAATTAGTAATCACATCTCTTGCCTAGAAATCCTCTTCGATCAACAAAATAGTACGTAAGGATTTTGATTCCTCGTAATGTGATTTGAATTACAAAACCCGTAATGATCTTCTGCATCATACCATACTTGGAGCTTGAATTCTCTGGTAGTAGAATGGATAAAACAACACTGTTTATATGTATATTCTGCTAACTAACCTAACAATTGAAAAGGAAATTTTAAAAAACAATAGTATACTTCTTTAGGCACAAACCTGATTGATGTCTGATATAATAGTAGAATTTTTATGTAATCTCCTAATTTCGATTAGAATACTTCTTTGTGCAGTGTCCCCAAGTTTTCTACATTTTCAGATTATATCGGATTTGTAGGTTAGAACTCTCGAAATCTGTCCCAGTAAATATAAATGTGAATTTTAGCGAGTAACAGCCTTTTTTTGTGGTATATGGTAGATAGAGATAGACCCATTACTATTATCTTCGTCTAATGACGACTAGTTCTCGAGAACATCCTAGATGGACACACTGTTCAGACTCGGACATGGATGGAAAAATTGGGAAAATACGACGCCGATTCTTCAAAGGTGTGGCTTTATTTCTTTTCATTTATTGGATTTTTTTCAAATTACTACTTACTACAAGAACTACTGCGGCGCATCGCAAAAATACATAATTGAAATGTTATTCCTGAAATCAGGATATCACCCGTCCTCCAATTATACGTCTATCTTTGAGCAGCAATTGTATAAAATTGGGCACGGGTATAATAAATATGGAGATGTGGCGCACTAGAATAGTTAATTCAGATTGTTGTAATCTTATAAGATGCTATCATTATTCAATAATTAACCCACAGGAGCATTGAACTGTTTGAATAATTGGACCAATAGGGGACCACCCGAGCTGAGCAGAACAGACCTGAAGTTAGGCTGAACCAGCCTCTTAATGTGTGATGGTGGGTTTAGTCATCCTTACGTAGTAGCAAATAAGCCTTTAACCCTATTAAAATAACGGTTGTTAACTGATTGCCCAATATACTGCTTCAACAGTGACGAATCTTTGATTTTCTCCCTAAGTATATAACCCTATAGTTAGCGAATGTGGAAGATGAAAGATAGTTTCGAATCAAGTTTCGATCTCACAGAACTGTTCGTTTACCGATAGCAGTTCCTCGCTTATCGCATTGTAACAAAAACCGTTAACAGTAAAAAGTGAGTCTAGCTACTCATGTATTTACACATAAGCGTGTTTATAATCTTCTATCACTGGCCCAATATCTTAATTAATCCAACAAATAAAATAATTCCTAACACGGCCAATCCTGGCTATAGCTTTGCTCTCAAAGCCAGTCTCCAGAACTATTGTCCTCATTGATAAACTTGGTCCCAGTAACTTATTCAAACTTCCATTCGACAATTCATAATTTGCCGAAATTCAAAGGTGTTACTCATTCAACAATAATTAAGTTGCCACCATGTATTTCTTTTCGTTTTGCCTTCAAGACACTAAAATTTTTAACTCAAAACATAGTCAAATAATTGCAAAAAGCAAACCACCTTTCAGGTCAGCTACATATATTAGCATGTTAAGCCCAACAAAATAAACAAATATTTGCAAGGGATCATCCTTTCAGCTCATGAACATAAACAAATAAGCAAAGGACTAATCATTCAGTTTAACAAGATAAATAAATATTAGCAAAGGGTCGACCTTTCATCTCCAACAATATAAACAAATATTATCAAATTGGTAACATTTCATCTCAACACGATAAGCAAATATTAGCAAAGGGCTCATCTTTCATCCCAAAAATTAAACAAATATTATCAAAGGGACAACTATTCATCTCAAGAACATAAACAAATATTAGCAAAGGGCTAACTTTTCAGCTCAACAAAATAAATTACCTACCACGCCAGTAAAGGGCTGACACAAATATGTATTCGCAAAAACCTAATCTTTCAGCTCAACTAAATAAATAAATTTTAGAAAAGGGCTAACCTTTAAGCCAAACAAAATAAATTAACATTTGAGTAAAGAGCTGACCTTCAGTTCGACAAGATAAACAAATATTCGCAAAGGACTAACCTTTCAACTCAACAAGGCAAAAATATAAGCAAAGGGCTACTAGCCTTTCAGCTCAAACCCAAACAAATATGTTAATATTACTCGTAGATAAACAACGTAGGTAGATAAACAAGTTGTACAAGTTGTAAGTACGAAATGAACTCCCACGATCCATTGATAGATTAACAAAAATCTACATTTTTTAGAAAATAAGTGTAAATATCTTCAGTGATAATTTTCCTGGAAAAAAAGTATACGAAATGTTAAAATCAAAATTTCATGAAAAGTAGAGTCAGGAAGTAGAGTCAGGTCAAATAATATGTTAATATGTTCATGAATTACTTTAAAATGCATCGAAAAAATTATGAAAGTCGGTCAAAGATTACAAAAGTTACTTAACATCAAAATTTAGCAAAATAGATGCTTCTTGAAATGTGTCGGTCGGTGTGTTTTTCCTCATAACCGTATCCTCAAACTTGGCAAATTCTGTTGTATTGAAATAAACTTTTTCTTGTACCAAACAATGTTATTTATTTTAAATAAATATAGCAAAACAGTAAATCACTAATAATAATGTCGAGTATTCAATGATATCGTTGTTTCAACAAATATGTTTTGATCCCAAGCACAAATATTTAAAGGCATATATAAACGAAAAAAAAATCTGTGTATCCAACCAAGCTAAAAAACATATTAATAATAATAATCAATATTCTAGAATTTGTCGATTTTCGACTTTTTCGACTTTCACTTTTCATCTAGTTTTTTTGTTTAATTGTAAGCATTGACATGCTTCGGTCCAGTTGCAGTCATTTAATGAAGTTGTTTGTTGTGAGTAAAATTGTTTATATTTAGGGGACAATGCATCTCGATATCAAAGTACTTCACATATTTGCAAGTTTTAATTTGTCAAAGATAGAATAGTTGCAGCTAAGTGATTATCCTGGCCAACAATGAACAGCATCGAGAAAGTGAAAACTATTTTTGCTAGGGGTTTCTCCATTGACTGTTCGATTGTGTTTATTGATGGCAATTAGCTTAGATTATTGTATTTTTTGACAAATTAAGCATCTACATAGAAATATGTGAAGTGCTCTGACTCATAAGTTAATTGGTTATTTTTCTTGCCTAAGTTAATAACTGTAGGTTATAAATTTATTGTAGTAAACAAAGCAAATAGGTAACTATTATCAACAGTGGCCGGACAAAAATGTATATTTTCCAGTGTCGTGCATGACACGTGATGGTGGGGACGCGGTAGGCTTCGGCTCATGGTGTACATACCACTACACCTGCTTTAGCGTTGATCGAGTAAAGTCGCTTGCCTTGTTTAAATTTCCGCTTCGTCGAGAGATAATTTGAGCAGTTTCTTTCAATTGTGTTGTTTCTTGAAATTTTGTGTGAATATCTGTTTTTATTTTCCATTTCGAATTTGTTCTTCTGTTTTATACTTAGAGTTGAATTATTTTTTTATTTTATAGTTGTACTTAGTTTGAAAATCCTGCAATGAATCGTTTGCTAGCTGAGTTTGGCAATACTTTCACGTTCGTTAAGAAAGGGGTTTGCAATTTCTGCTCACGAAATTTAATTATTCGTAGTAAACAATGTCTTCGGGCTCATGTAAAAACAAAAAAACACATGGAAAATATATCAGGAACGTCAACTAAAAACTTTTTTGATGATTTATGTGAAACATTTATTTTTGCTAATATACCTTTCACAAAAATTAATAATCCCGTTTTTAAAAAAATTATCAAGAAGTATACTGGACGAGACTTACCCGATGAATCCACAATTAGAAAGTATTACGTACAAGGGCAATATGACAAAACAATTTCTAAAATAATATCAAAACTATCCGATAAATATATTTGGGTTTCTGCAGATGAAACTACGGATATGAAGGGTAGATGTGTGGTCAACGTCGTTGTCGGATTGTTGGACCCGCAAGACTTATATAAACCCTATTTAATATCTACTCAGTTTCGCTGTACCGTCAAAGCTGAAGAGATATGTACAATAGTAAATGACGCCATAAAAAAAGTAGGAATCACAGACGCTACCAAAGTATTAATGTTTGTTTCTGACGCTGCTGCGATTATGTTAAAAGTTGTAAAATTACTTAAACAACATTTTTCAAATATTCTTCATTTGACATGTTTTGCACACGCTATTCATAGAATTTGTGAATTTATTCGGGAAGAATTTCCAGACGTGAATACGCTAATAAGCACATGCAAAAAATTTTTATTGATAGCTCTTTCCAGATTGTCTCTTTATAAGGAAAAGTGCCCTAATGTACCTTTGCCACCACAACCAGTTATTACGAGATGGGGTACATGGTTAGAAGCGGCAATTTTTTATGCAAGAAACTTTGATATCATCAAACCCTTCGTCTTAAATTTGCCTGATGAAGCAGTTAGTATTAAAGACTGCAAAAAAGTACTAGCATTACAAGATTTGCATGAACAATTAAAATTTATTGATACAAATTTTGCGCAAGTATTGCCAACCATAAAGTTTCTAGAACAACAAAATGTTGAACTTGCAAGCAGTTTACAAAGGATTGAATCTCTGTACGAAAGGTTTACGAAGCATTGAAGCACCAATCAGTAAAAAATTACAAAAAAAATTGATGCGGTAGGTACATAGAAATCCGGATTTTAATATTTTAAAACAAATCTCTACGAATTCATTTACGGATGAAGGAATTTCTCAAAAATATTCCAATTTGGTGTTGGTTTATTCTTTTGCGCCTGTGACTAGCTGCGATGTAGAACGATCATTTTCAAGGTTTAAAGACATTTTAACATCTAAGCGAAATAATTTTACTGAAGATAATTTAGAAAAATATGCAGTAATACAATCGTTCAATGCATATCCAAGAACTGAGTAAAATATTTCGGTGGGCACGTGTTGCATATAGTTACGACAAACATTTAATATTAAATTCACTCGGTTTACTACCGACCGCCAGGCGCTTCGCGCCTATGGATATCAATCCAATCGACCGCGTAAGTCGTCATTGACTCATGCGTGCCCGCTACGCACACTCATAGCTGGGCGACTTCTAGCACTGCGAGGCATATATTTTTGTCCGGCCACTGATTATCAATTTTCTTTAAAAATACATAGCCAGAAATCTTTAGAAGGAAATATTTGTTTAAAAAAAGTTGACATATTCATTATCACCACATAAATATAAATTCTACAGTTAGAAATTAAAGCAAAAATGCTGTAAAAGAAGAATTCGCATTGTTTTGACAATATGTACCTATGATATTGAGATATTCCTGTAAAATTACAGCATTATCACTGTAATTTTACAGGATATATTTGCAATTTCACATGAAAAATACAGTAAATTTACAGTGCTTTAATGTAATTTTACACTAATTTTTTTCTCTAGTTTACCGGTCTTCCATATGAGCGAATGGCTTCTGTACAGTTGAATGTCCTTGTAAAATCATTACGTGGATTTGATGACAGGTTTTCGAGGTTTGGCGATACAGTGCTGCCAATCGGCTGGACAGAATGTGTAAGCGTAATTTTTAAGATCAATTACCCAATTTATTTCTCAACGCTCTTTTTTTTTTCAGTCAAGTATTGAATTTCCCTGGAAAATGATCATCCTACTCTACATTTTGTATGCTGTTTTTTATCTGCAGATTCCTTTGATTTGCGTATTATTCTATTTTGGATTTAGTCTCATATGTCGAGATGTTATATTTATAAAAGCCAGGAGTATTTTTAAGAAGATAACTAAAGGAACATCAGAGAAAAATAGACTGGATACAGAAGAAATTGAGATTACGAAAGACGAAATGGAAAGAAATACATTGTTATGAATAAGCAATTAGTTCTCAGTGGTAATCTTATTTGTCTGTGTCAATTACATTAATAAAGTTTGTTTTTGACTTGTCGTTATCATTACACACTGCATACTCCGTATTTTTTCCCAATTTTACTCTCATCCATGTCTCGGTATAAATACCAAAACATTTCCTTACGAAATCTTATTAATATTCAATCAATTTATGTGGATGTTGTGTTATAAGTGCTATAATAACAATGGGACATAATGGACTCTATCGTAAAATACATAAAACAATTCGTAAGTTGGTATTTATTACTTACTCATATACAAAGTGATCTTTAAAAAGAAACAAACCTTTTAAATATTTGAAAGTTTGGAACAAAATGTTACTTTAATATCAAACAAAGCCTGCACTAATAAATTTATTCCAACACTGATGATGAATAACTGTTAAACTGCAATTTTTGTGCAAGTTTTTGAAAAAATTCTAATATAAATAAGCCATTTCAAGTGTTTTATTTCATCATACAACTTTGTCAGACAATCACCAAAACCAGTAGGTAAATGCTGAAAAATTTAATTTCCTATACAGGGTGATCCGATCATTTCTTTACATTTTTAAATGGCTTTTTCTTGATTTTTTTAAATAACCCTTTATATCTCTCCAATTTATATCTAACGTGTCGTACACCGAATATTATTAGTTTTTGTGATATTTGCAATTTAAAGAAAATGTAAATATAACCTTAATATTCCTCTGTATACAGGCTATTCGATAGTTCGACGTTAAGTCTTTAAGATATGATAGAACACGTAATTTACAACCTATTTATCCAGATTTATTCTATACCAAGTTTTACGGTTATTAAGATATTAACAAAATTTTATATGAAATTCATTAACTATCGTGAAAATGTGTTTTTTTAAATCACCTATTAACGTAATTTCGAGTTGCCATAACAACCGTAGGTAGGGGCAGCCTTCCTCTACCGTTTGATGTAAATATTGTCACGATCGGGTGAAAAGAAATGACTTATGCAAAATTTTTTATGAAGCGCTGTTCTGCTTAGGCGCTCATCCGATAGTAAAAACGTTCGTTAAGTTCGTTAATTTTTTTACATCACTAATTAGTATAACCTTAAGTTGCCATAACTATGGGAGTTAAAGCGACGTCTGGGCTTTCGATTGCTGCAACTACTGATATAATTCGTCAAACTATTTGCGGAGTTATGAGAAAGTTATGAAAAAAATTACTTTCTTTTCAATGTTTGAGGTAGTAATTATATTTGATCCTGTTGCCATAACTACTGTAGACTCAGCACGATGTGAGCTTTCCAAAAATGTATCGTTTATTGAAATCGGTTGAACACTTAGGTATAGAGAAAATTAATAAAAGTCGATGTTTTTGACACATTATTGTTTCCAGTTGCATTTGTTTGGTGTATAAAACCAGGAATATTATTAGCAATAGCAATGCTTATGTCTTATTACACACCATACGAACAAATATTAAAGGAAAGATTACGAATGCGGCCAGGGTTGCCACCTTACGAAATGTGGAAATCATCACCAGATATAGGAAGATTGAGCATTTATTTCTTCAACATAACAAACGCTGACAAATATTTATCAGGGGAAGATTCAAAGTTAAAAATGGACGAAATTGGACCCATAACTTTCAAAGAAGTTTGGAGCTACAAAGACATTAAGTTTAACGACAATGGGACCTTAACATACACTTTAAAGAAAACAGGAATTTATGACGATGCCAACAATAATATAAACTTAAATGACACAATACAAGTTTTTAATTTTCCATTGTTGGTAAGTTTGTTTCAATAATTATTATGTATCTAAATTAAAATTCATTGATTTGTTCTTTTTTGTTTGTAGTTATCAACGTCGTATTTATCTAATGGCATGGATATCACAAAATTCGCTTTCAACAATTTGGTTCGAATTCTAAACTTGCAACCTATTGTAACCATGACAATATACGATTATTTGTACAACAATAGAGATGCTTTTCTATCAGGGATTAGCACATTTTTACCATCACTGGTTCCGTTTGACAATGTAGGCATGGCCAATTTGGTAAGTTTGTGAATATTCTATATAGCCCAGTCTCAAACTAATAATTAAAATAATAATGTTTATTTAGATGCAAGAAACTAATAATCACTATAAATATGCTTTCCTTACTACTAAAACTATAAACTACTTAATAGTAGGCAATAAAAAAATAATCCAGTGAAATTGTGTTTTACCAGAAAAGTTGTGGGGTACCTAGTCTTCCTAATCTTTATGTCTTTTGGGGTGCTGAATCCAAATTTTGCTAATAAAATCTTGTGTCGCAACATTGAGAAATTAAAAAAAAAAGTAAAAGATCCCATTTTTGATTGTTTTTGGATTACAACTCGAAAACTATCAACTTTTCATAAATAACCTATTACTATACATATCCACTATTTAGGTTTTTCTCCGACAAACCGTTTCGGTTCAAGCGATAGTCTGTTTCCGCAAAAACTCACTTTCTCCACTCCAAAACACTAATTTATTATTAAAGACTAGACCTGGCAATAGAGATTTTTTCGTGACAAAAATAGTATCAGCAAGCCGACGGTCCCAGGTCACGTGGAACAGTCCGTAGATGTATTGTGATGTTTTTTCGACTCGCAAATATCATTACTTAATTTGTTATAAACAAAAAAACCTCAAAAAAACGTGCTTTTCTTCGTTTTTCGCTTGTAGAAGCTGAACCGATGGAGCAATCTTGATGCTTTCAACAGACGAAGTGTAGAGAATGAAAGGACGAAAAAAATAAACCCTACACGGACTCGATCGCATTAAAATTAACGAAGGAAACTTCGAAAGACCGGAAAAATCTGCGTTTCTTCAAAAATTCATAACTCCGCCATTTTCAAAGTTGTAGCGCAGGCTTTTCGCGAGAAAGTAGCGATTGATGGGTACTTTAAGTGTGCACAACCCAGGCATTGTCCGATGATTAGTCTTTGCACATATGCGATTTGAATTTTTTTAATGCCATATGGTTCGGCGAGCCTGGATGCGCCGGAGGTGGTCCGATTTTAATTTTTTTAACGTATTTCAAAAGTAGAAGTATTGTGCTATTGTCTATTCTGGTTTTGCGTTAAAATATTGCGAAATAGGTGAAAAATGCTTGCAAACTTGACCGAAATCTGCGGCACGCTCCAAACCGGTCGAGTAGTGGGGGTAGGCGGCCGACGCGGGGAAGCGCGTATCTATAGTAATCCCAACGCGCTGCGCGCTTCCCCGAGTCGGCCACCTACCCCACTACTCGACACCGTTTGAGCGCGCGGCAGATTTCGGTCATGTTTGCAAGCATTTTTCGCCTATTTCGCAATATTTTAACGCAAAATCAGAATAGACGTTTTGTAGCACAATACTTCTACTTTCGAAATACGTTAAAAAAAATTAAAATCGGACCACCACCAACGCATCCAGGCTCGCCGAACCATATTGCATAAAAAAATTCAAATCCCAATTGTGCAAAAACTAATCATCGGACAACGCCTGGGTTGTGCACACTTAAAGTACCCATCAATCGCTACTTTCTCGCAAAAATCCTGCGTTACAACTTTGAAAATGGCGGAGATGAATTTTTTAAAAAAATGCAGATTTTCCGGTTCTTCCAAATTTCCTCCGTTAATATTAATCCGATCGCGTCCATGTAGGGTTCATTTTTTTCGTCTTTTCATTCTCTACAATTCGTCTGTTGAAAGCATCAAGATTGCTCTATCGGTTCAGTTTTTACAAGCGAAAAACGAAAAAAGGCACCATTTTTTGATGTTTTTTGTTTATAACAAATTAAGTAATGATATTTGCGAGTCGAAAACACATCTACGGACTGTTCCACGTGACCTGGGACCGTCGGCTTGCTGATACTATTTTTGTCAGGGAAAAATCTCTATTGCCTGGTCTATACTAGTTTCTCCGGAACCGTCGCCACAAAAAAGAAACGGGTACACACACAGACACAGAAATTTTTTTCTACCTTGGTCAAAATTGTACAGGGCACCACAAAGGACATATTTCCGCTAAAATCTCTAAAAGATTACAAGATTACTTTAGATTCGGCAAGATTACAATACTTTGTCATACCACGTATGATAAAGTAAAAAGCATTTTTAAAATCATATTGTATTCAAATTCTGTGCAAATATAATTCCGTCGTGTACGTCTTCACATTTTATTTATTCTCTCCCAGTCTTCCGCAGCAAAAAAAAACAGCAAAAAAATTAAAAATTTTACGTTTTTTGCATTCTCTTCAATGTTTTGTCGCAAAATATGGTTAGCAAACTTCAGATTCGGATTCAGCACCCCAAGAAACATATAAAATGGAAGAAATCAAAACTACCCCACAACTTTCCTGCTAGGGGCCTTTTTGAGGACAAATTGACTGCATTAATACCGGACATGATGATTAGGGGTTATATCCAGTCTGATTTTTTCTCCATTTTTTTAATTTGCTTGAATGGCGTAAAAATATGTCAATAATACTGTCTGACATCATCCAATGTTGAAAAAAAAATTTAAGTGTCCCTAAAAGACAAATTTTGGAAGCAAGTCCGAACGCTTCAAAACAACAAATTAACTTTCGGGGTGAGTTTCAGTATATAATTTCTAAATGAGGTACAGATGGCGTTAGTTGGCAGTTTCAAGTAAATATTGAACATATATTGTGGTGCCTGTGTAGCGAGCGTTGTATGGGCAGTTTTCTCGACACCATGTTTTCAAAAACTGCTAGCAGTAGAACTCGCGTAATTATTGTCCGATTGGCTTGAAATTTGGCTGTACCCTCGTAGACAGATTATTATCGGTAGAAGTACACAGGAAGTTTTATAAACAATTACTATTTTTATAGACAAATGAAGGCCGATTAGTTAGTACTACTAGTACTAACTAGTAAAACTTTAGGGCTGTTTTTCTTGATTTTTTGCTTATGTAACCTATTCACAATTTTATACTATCAGAAATTGATCTACTATGACCATTCTGTATATCTTATCAATATAGTATGTTTTTTACTTTATCATACGCAGTATGTAAAGTATTGTAATCGCGCCAAAAAAAAATTTTGAGATTTTAGCGGAAATATGTCTTTTTGGGTCCCCTGAACATTTTTGACCAAGGTACAAAAAAATGTCTGTGTGTGTGTGTGTGTGTGTGTGTGTGTGTGTGTGTGTATGTGTGTGTGTGTGTACCCGTTTTTGTGGAGACGATTCCGGAGAAACTACTAAAGGTATCGGGACGAATCTTCATATTTAGAAGTTTCATAACCAAACTTAGAGCTGAAAAGCTTTCTGTTGAAAAGGGTCCAAAGGAACTGGTGGTTTACTCATAGCATTTTTCGAAGATTTTGCAAATGAGCCGCTATTTGTGTAATGTCGTCAAAATAGTTAAATTATAAATTAAAGGAGAGGAAATTTTCTATAATTTATGTATATGACATTTTTTGGTAGAATTTATAGTTTAGCTGCATGAGCAAATTGTATTTCATCGAGATCGGTCGTACTGCTTTAAAACTAGTAGCCAGGATATGTCAGATTTTTTGATTCTAATGACAGTAGCTAGTGTCAAACGCTAATGCTTTAAAAATACTACTGTCAATATAGGCTGCGTTCGGATATTGAACACCGTTACACTTTTTACACCCAATAACACGTAAGTGTCATTTGGACGGTGTACCCGGTGTCAACGGAGTACGATATCCGAAGGCAGCTTTAATCGAGATATCTGTCTAGTTCTACTAGTTTTATTTTAATGCAGATAGCCGATCTCGATCAAATAGAATCTCATGCAGCTAAACTATTAATTTTATATATAGTATGATAAAGTCATGTGCCTGGCCACATCAGATTTTTTTTAGTTATACTGGAAATCAGAGGACACAGTTACTATGTTAATAGGTGAGCAAAATGGTCATGAAAAATTCTCCATGATCGATAAATATGGTGGCAGCGAATATGTGCCAGGGTTTCAAGAAAATTGTAAGGTGAAATTAACAAATGCAAGCGAGTGTTTTATGTTACACCAACACATGAAGGAAAACGATGTTATTTATTACCTTAGAAAGAAATTGTGTAGGCTAATACCCATATACTACAAAGGTTTGTTGAGCATGTGATCAATAATAACAATTCAAAAACTATATATTGACTAAAAACTTTTGTTTAGAAACTTTAAATAGATTTGGACTACCAGCATATTTATACCAAGTAAAACCAAGCTTCTTGAATCGAACACATCCTGAAAAAGATGACTGCTATAAAGGATTATCAAACCTACCAGATGGAATTTCAGATATGTCAACGTGTTGGGGTGGTAAGTACCTATTTTTTAACTGAAGTTAATATTGATTCCCTACAAATGATCTATATAAAAAAAAAAACAAGACAAACTTATAAAACGATTTAAAAAAATCTGATGTGGCCAGTCACATGGCTTTATCATACCATATATAAAATTAATAGTTTAGCTGCATGAATTTCTATTTGATCGAGATCGGCCATGTCTGCATTAAAACAAAACTACTAGAACTAGACAGATATTTTGATTATATTGACAGTAGGTATTGTCAAAACATCAGCGTTTGACACTACCTACTGTCATTAGAATCAAAAAATCGCACAAATCCTGGCTACTAGTGTTCATGCAGTACGACCGTTCTCGATGAAATAGAATTTGCTCATGCAGCTAAACTATTGATTGTACCAAAAAATGTCATAGTCATAAATAATTCAGAATTTCCTCTACTTTAATTTATTATTTAACTATTTCGACGAAATTCCAGAAATGGCGGCTTAGTTGCAAAATCTTTCAAAAATGCTAAGACTACTAATGCTAAGACTCCTGTTCCTTTGGACCGTTTTCAACAGAAAGCTTTTCAGGTCTAAGTTTGGTAATGAATCTTCTAAATTCACGGTCAATTGATAATCAATTGATAAAATGAAGAAAATAAATCTGGGCGACACTGTATCATAAATTCCGATGAAATGCCACCTGGTGATTTCATTATCATTTTCACTTTCAAGTGGCAAAGTAATTATGGATATTGCAACAAGTATGTATAGCTATATGTGTTGTCAATGATGCATTATCCAGCCTTATGAAGATTATGGAGGTACTATGTATGAGCATCTAGCCCAACTGTAATAATATCTGCGCGAAGGCTGACGCAAGGCGCATCATGTTTTCAGAGTCATCCCTGACTGATGCTGCAAAACAGGCCCGTCTGTCGTCAAAATCAAACAGAAAGAAACAAGAGGAGGAAAATGTTAATTTGAAAAGATAATTATATGGTCCAGGCTTCGCTGACTATAGTAAAATATAATAATTCTATACATCAAAGTTACACAATATTTTAAACGGTGTTTTCTCAAAACCGCATTTTTCAAACTGGCCGGAACGATAACTTCAACTGATCTTCGTCAATTCACTTGAAATTTTATATGCAGCTTCAGAACAATATTATCTAGAGAAGTACGCACGGATTTTACGATAAGTTCGAAACTTTTTTTGTTATAAACAGTTTTTAACCTAATTTTGTACCTAAAAGTGATATTTTGTGTTCAAACGTCCGCCATTTTGTTTTAAAGCGGAATTTTCTAATTTCCGTACGTACTTCCCGAGATAATCTTATATAGAATCAATATTTTTTTTGTTTCTATGGCTAGTGAAACACTGTGTGCAAAATCTTTCCGGCCGTACAACCCTATCCGCCGGAAGAGGTTTCCTTTGATGTGCTTTAACGCTGCCATTTTTTTATTTATTTTAATTTTTATTTATTGTGAATATTCCTCAAAATATGAACAATAAAAGGCTTTAAAGAGATTTTGTAATTCATTTACTATATTGTAAAAATATACCTACAAAATCGGCTATTTTTTTCTCGCGCTAGAGTGGCATTACCCCTTAAGTTAAATAAGCCAAATTAACAAAAATAACTAACATAAACAAACAATTTATTGATTTCTTTTTATAGTTTTCCTGTCATAGATCAAATCCAAATTGTATTGTAGTGATATGTAGAATTTTTTAACTTTTTTCTAGAAGCTTTGATATTTTAATTTTTGTTTTGTTTCTTCTGTGATGGAATTTGCCAACTCAACTTGGCATATTTTGTTGTATTATTCAAAACTAGTAAATAAGAACATATGTTCATGATCTTCTTGAAATATAAAATATTTATTAATCTTTCGTCATACCTCCAGCCAGTGGCGGCTCGTGGTACATTTTGATGGTAGAGCCACAGAGCATGAAAAATATGCCTTGGTTTTTAAATAAAGAAAAAACATTTTTTAAGGTTCATAATTTCAAATAGTTTTTATTAAAGTAATACATATGTAGTTAGATAGTAAGTATAAAAAAATAAGTGAAAATAAACTCGAAGTTATATTTTGCGATATATAAAGTCCATTCGACGTTTTTTTTTACTTGCAAATAAATCAATCACACGCTTATTGAAATCTTCGATTTTTACGAGTCAACGCATTAGAGCTTGAAGATGTTGCCACAGTCTGTTTTTTTTCACAATGATCAAATCAGGTAAAGGCCTACCTAACTGTTTAATTTGCACTTTCTCCTCAATAGTATATGTTAGAAAAGGCTTATTCTGTAATGAAGTAATTTGATTCATTGTGTATGGCGCGGAGCGGAACTTTTTGTGTTAGATTTAGACGATATGAGACGTGAAATGCGAGTAACACATGCACGCCGCACTCGATTGAGCCAGCTAGAGTTTGGCTCCAAATACGCATACAGAAGGCGACGTCGCTATACCCCACCCACCCGCGCACCACCCCGCGGTTTATCGATCTGCCGGGCCAGAACTAAGTTGGCCCGGTTGGCAGTATGATAGCACTGTTAACCGCGTAGTGTTGGGGAGAGAAATGCGTTGCGATGTTTCACTACTCATTAAACTTACGCAGGCATTGTTTAACATATAAAATGAAAAAAAAAAAAGGTTTTTTTACAATTAAAAATTAAATTAAATTAGAAAATAAACTGCTTCCGGGTTATGCCGTGTGTCAAGATTTGTTAATGCTGACGTTTCGCAAACCATGTTGCCCGCTTCTTCAAAGCTAATTGAATACTGAAGACCTACCAAGAAATTCTCCCTTATATACCTGAATTTACACCTCACTGCGCACATCTGGAGCTACCGCTCCATGTGGTTTTCCATCTGACCGCGTTAGGATCGATTTCCAGACCCTACTAATGTCAGTACCGTCCTCGCGATTGATGTTGTCAGGATGTTTGTAAATTTCGATGGCTTCTCTAATAAGCCTTCGATGATAATTACCCACCCTTGCCAACATGTTCGCGTCATCGAAATCCATTGTGTGTCCCGACTCGTGGCAGTGTTGAGCAACAGCGGACTGTTGAATCTTGCCTAGCCGGGTGTCCCTACTGTGCTCCTTGATTCGACATTCGATGCTTCGTCCTGTCTGTCCTACATAGCATGTTCCGCACTCACATGTTATCTTGTATACCCCTTCGTTCTTCAGGAGTGGTGTGATATCCTTTGGGTTAGGCAAAAGATCCTTTACCTTAGCTGGTGCTCTGTACCTTACCGTGATACCCGATTTCTCTCTGATACCCCACTTACGTATGGTAAGCAAGCGAACCCCTTTGACTCTTGCGGTTCCTCTGAGACTTGAGGTTTTCTTTGTGTGACACCCCGTATGTCAGACTTGGTGTATCCATTCTGACGTAGAGCCAACGCCAAGTGTTTCCGTTCGTCGTCCAAGGTGCTAGAGTCGCATACCTTCTCCGCTCTGTTGAACAAAGTGTTAATAACACTTCTCTTCGGTTGGGGGTGGTGGTGTGATTTGGCGTTCAAGTACCGATCGGTATGTGTCTTCTTACGGTAGACTGTATGTCCAAGTCTACCCGTTGACGTTCTGTATACCAGCACATCCAAGAAAGGCAGCTGATTGTCCTCTTCTATTTCCATCGTGAATTTGATGGAAGGACTAACATTGTTCAGGTGGTTAAGGAACTCAGTAAGTCTATCTCTACCGTGTGGCCAAACCACAAAGGTATCGTCGACATATCTGACCCAGTGCTTGGGTTTGAAAGGACTTGACCGAATGGCTTTTTCTTCAAACAATTCCATGAAGAAATTGGCGATTGCCGGTGACAAAGGTGATCCCATGGCTGCACCCTCTACCTGCTCATACATCGCTCCCGCCCACTTGAAGTATGTGGAGGAGAGACAATACTCTACAAGATCCGGTACATCGGTTGGTAGACCTAGGGGGACAAGTGTTGTCCGAAGGCCTTCGACTGCCTCCTTAACCGGAACACACGTAAAGAGTGATGTTACGTCGAAACTTACGAGTATATCCTGAGGGTCAATGACAACTTCCTTCAAAATCTGAATAAAATGTTCAGAGTTCTTGACAAAAGATGTAGTTTGTCCTATAAACGGTTGGATGGTTTTCGACAAGTATTTTGCCAACAAATAGGATGGGGAGCCTATTGCGCTAACGATTGATCTTAAAGGTACGTTATCCTTGTGGATCTTTGGCAAACCGTAGATCCTAGGTGCCCTAGGGGCTTGAACAAAAAGGCTTCTTTGTTCCTGTACGGGAATCGATGATGATTTAACCAATTCCTTCACTCGCCTTCCTATCTTATCTGTTGGGTCCTTGGAAATTTTACGGTACGTATTCGGGTCCAATAGATCGTTCATCTTCCTGTTGTAGTCCTCCTTGTTCAATATCACCGTTGCATTCCCTTTGTCCGCTGGTAGTACTACGTACTTACTTAAATTAAATTAATTAAAAATTCTTGCTGAGGTTGAAACTACAGGTAGTGCCATGACTCCTTGGCTCTATATAACGAGCCGCTAGTCAAACTTATACTGGGGTGAAATATTGTATACTTCAAAGAAATAAGTTACTTCATTAGAGGCAACAATATATTTATTTCTTGTGAAAGTGTATTTATACATTCACTAAATCTATTTAGTATCAAAGAATATTTTTAAATTCGAAATTACAAAAAAAAAATTAAAATTCAAGAAGTTGATAAGTTATCAAATTGAGTTTTCTGTTTTCAAATCAAATGAGTTATCATAAAGTTGATATAAAGTTGCCTTTATGGACCTAATATATCACAGAAATACTTAAACAACTGAAAAAACCAATTAGGTCTACCGCAAAAGGCCTAAACTTTCCAATTTCTTAAAAAAACATTACAAACGTTTATCTAATTGAAATAAATATGGCAAAACAAAGAATATCTACAGTGTTTGGTGTAAAATAATTATGTTTTGATCACAAAAACGGTAAAATCATATGTGTGTGTCCAACCCAACTCTAAGTCATATTGATATTAACACAAGTATTTGGCTCTAATTACTACCCCCCACCCCACCCCGCTTTGCCTCAATCAAATTCTGGTCATCTTCGTTATTCCGCAGTAACGTGTCACACCCGTCACGCCCGTTTAACGACTATACATAAGCAATGGGCGCTTTTATTATAATTTTGATGCAACATTATAACAAAAAGACGACTCATCTTTTAGAATTGTTGTAGATAGATGTTCAAACTGATAAGTTTTATGAAAAACCTTTTTAAATAGCCGTGGCGGTCGTTACCAGCACAGCGATCTCTTGGTTTTGGTAACCTAAAATTAAAAATTCGCGGAATGACCCTAGTGTAAAGTTACTATTCTAATAAATTTAATAAATAATTCTAATTTTTATGTAAAATTTAGGCTAGCTACTATTATATTGATTGCATCATGTGTAGTAGCTAGAATAAGCATATAAATAAGCCACTAATCTTGTCAAAGACATTAATAACAATAATCGGAGGTAAAATCAAAGTACTACCTGACAATGTCACACAAACATTTTCCTAATTATATGTAATTATTGTGACATCACAAGATGCCAGGTTGGTATTTTTAATTTTAGAAAGATATGCAAATTTATGAAAAAGAAGTTCTAACAAAATTTTCTGACAAAATTTTGGTAGTAGCTTTTAAAGTACAGCCTAGCTTTTTAAACAGCAAAACTCCGAAGTTAAAACTATGCCATGAAATAAAAACTTAAACTTTTTTATATTTCCTTGTAGTACTTATTTCAATTCTACATGCAAATTATAAAATTTCAGATTATTTTTTAGAACCGATTGATACAAAGGTTAAAACCAATATCTGCATCAAGACATACATAACCTCTAAAACATCAAGAACGTGACACGTTCTTTAATGCATTAGTTCTATTAAATTATTATATTATTATTATTATTAGATTCAACTATATGTGCTTTTACTAAATCGTTCGAAATGAATTCTAGGTTTACCGCTAGTGTCAAGCACACCATATTTCGATTACGGAGATACCAAATTAAGAACTAAAATCGCTTTCAATGTCACAAAACCAGCACCACTACCGTCCATTCTAGTAGAACCAGTAAGTCTGTAAGTCGATCTACAAAACATCCTGCATAAAGCACTTTTTAAAACGTTTTAGATTTCTGGTGTTCCATTCGAAAGAAATGCTTATATACAACTAAATGCTTTAGTGAAACCTCTCACTGGATTTGACAAGAGATTTGATAGATTTACCGATACGATTTTGCCTTTAGCGTGGGTACGATGTGTAAGTAAAAAAATTGATAAAAAAGCAAAAACAAGCCTTATTTATAATCTTTTTGTTTCAGTGGAACGTTGATATACCATGGGATTTGTTAGCTGTGCTATATTTAATTTATATTATTTATTACGCTCAGTGGATTGTAGTTTGCTTGCTTATATACTTTTCTTTGCGAATAATTAGGAAAAAATCAGTTGAGATAAGTGGTAAATTAATTAAAACTGTAGATGGGTAACTGTTTTATAATAATAAACATTAAAAAAAGACTCACCCTGTATATTTGTTTCTCCTGCATTCCTTTTCCATGCAACAAATAATCCACAGTTTAAAGTTAGGTTATGTTCTTGAAGTACTCCCGAAACATCACTAGAAAACACTTACACAAATCACTAACACACAAAACACGTCACGGTTATTTTATAAACACCCCTTTTCACATAAATTTAATCAATTATCACAATAATAACCCGTATAACAACACAAGCAAACGTTAACATAACCCTCCATTTTACCTTTACCATTACCCGACGCGGTATAAGAAATTACTGCGCGATGAGCGATCACGTGATTCGGTCCAGCTCCCATAGTGCATCGCGCGCGGTCCGGCTGTCATGAGCTCCCGCTGTGTTTACTCCCGAATTTCTTGATTTCTCGGTAAGAAAAAAAGCCGCATCCGGTACGGAAAACCGTCGAGAATGACCGGAAGGATTCATTTTATCGTTTTTTAACAACCGCCGAAGCGGGTCAGTTTCGCTAAGTCGAAATTAGCCCGGTTTCTTCCCGTAGACATGGGTAAATTTGGTTAGGTATGCTGGGACTCGATCGGTTCGGTTCGGTTTGGTTCGGTTGGTCGCCGGTCGGTAATGCAGAGCGTGTCGGTATGTACCGGCGTATTGAAAACCTATGTTGTTGTTCAGTGTTAGTTCTCGCGATTTTTTGATTTCTTAACGTAAAAATGACGCGGTTGTGTGTGCGGTAGTGCCTAGTGTTTACGGGAGGATATATTTTATCAAATTTATACTACTTTCGAGCCAGATGGATTCGGGTAAGTCAAGTTTTCTACTGTTTTATCTCGGGAGAACTCTGACCCGTGTTTGGCTATTTATATTTTTGACAGGTGACATTATCAAAACATAAAATTGGTATGTTTATTGCTGGTTCTGTAAGGTAAATGCCCCTAATCCAGACAGGTTAAGGACTTTTGATATTACCTTCAGAACGTATGAGGCTATTAATTTCCAAATAAAAGGGATACTAATTATTTAAATTATATTATTTTTTATGACTGACTTTTGTCCTGGACACTACGCGTATATTTTGATCCGAAAGCCGACACCTCAGTGAACCTAATTCAGACAGTGATCCTAAATCATACAGTTGTGGTACATTATTCCGACAAATATAAACATTCAAGTCAATACTAAGTGTTCTAAATATTGTTAAATAAGATTTATTATTAAGAAATGTTAAACATGTATGTTTTACCATTTTTAATGAATCACAGTATAAAGTAAGTCCTTAGTCTTCTTCAGTCTGCCCTCTCTACCTCATCTGTAATTTAATGTTTCTTGCATCTGGAATTTTTAGTGTTCTCTTTTTCTTGGTGCAACTTTTTTTTCTGTTCCTTTTTTGCGTCTTTTCCTATTTCTGTAGAATGATTTTCCTTTGTGCTTCCTTCTTTTTTATTAACAAATATGCTCTCCAAACATTAAGCCGGGGCTATAATATTCGTATACTTGCCAAATATCAAATATTTCCCACATGTTAAATATTTGGCAAATATATTTGCCACGCAAATCGAAAATTTTTGTTATTGATTTGTCTAAACGATGCCATGAGTGATTTATTTTTCTTTTTAAGTTCGTTCACCGAATATTTTTCATCCATCCTTGATTACCGGCTGAATTTTATAAAACTCGAAAAAATCTATGACATACCAACAAATTTGTACAATATTCGTTTGTGATTTCGGACCGACAGAGTTGCACTGCAACAGTAAATGCATCGGACATTCATGCATCGCCACATAGCATTTTCTAATACGTGAAAATCTTCTTTGAGGACTTGCTACATGTGCGTACCGAATGGGCTCTAGCTATTTTTTGATTAGTTTGCCTTATTTGCACATTAGCTTTTTCAAATCTAACTGATAATTTGATTACGAACAAGCAAGGTTTTATTTTATAATGCCGACATATTTTTAATTACATAAGTGCAGAATTCACTGCGTACTAACAAGGGAATTTTTGTGGAAATTTACAAAACAAATCTTGACAAAACTGTTTGTTTCATTTTAATGATTTTGTGTTGAATTCATCAGCTTTCTGTATTATTAATTCGCAGCATCTAGTTTTAACAGACTGTAAAACAATACAATTAGTCATTTGATGTGAACTTTAAATAAATTATTATTTTAATGAGAAAAATATGTATTTTTTTTATTAAATTAGGAAGATATTGCCCATAAAAGAAATGTTAGATATGGTTTCTTATATAAATTATATGCAATGACTCAATGGAGTCATTGCATATTTATTTAATTTAAACAACATTTTCTATGTGTGTACTAACTGAAGCTCTTTGCTATTCGTAATTTCTAATATTGCGTTTCAAAAAATGCCGCAAATCAGTAAATATATTAAGTGAACTTACTTAAACCTCATTCTTGAATAAATTTCGCATTGAAGATACACCTTGGGTAAATCCAATGTCTGCATAAAGATCAACATAACCTAACAGGCGAGGGTGTTGAACAAATCACAAATGTCTATTTTAAATGCGTTTATTAAAAAACATATAAAGAAAATCAACAATAATTAACAGGAATAACAAAACAACTAGTTTACTTTGAACGAATATCACAAAATCCTACTACTATCTATATATTTACAAAATTTAGCGTAAAAATCATTTTTTGTCATCGATTTTTGTACAAACATTAATAATAAAATAATCTAAAAAGTACTAATGCTAATTTAGTCTTTAAACAGACTCAATAAGGACGGACGTGTCTATGTTCTAAAACGATATAACATATAATATATCTCTCTACTTAATATTATTTAATTTTAATTAATTCAAAATAGAAAATTTCTATACTTAACATAATAATTATTGTCTTATGCGTCAGTCTCTTTTTTAAATAATATCGTTTTATGTAATGTGTTTTTTCTGTCCTAATTTTCAATATAAAAAAACCGCATATTAAAAAAAAACATTAAAATAAATTATATTTGATGAAAATCGATTTAAAGTTTGCAATTGCAGAAAATATTAAACGAATCTACCTTCTGCTCCGTTATTTGCCCTAGCTTGGCAAGTCTCTTCAATTTTAGCCCTCAAAATGATGGAAATAGCTGTCATAGTTAATATAACTAAAATTAGGGAAACATACTTAATGGCTAATTCTAAATTTCTAACAGTAAAGGTAGACGCATTTATTATTTGGATTGTTTCTTCTGGCAGCTTGTCTTCGTCTACAGTCTGTAAAGAAAAAGAAGAATTAATAAATTTGTTTTTTGTTTGACCATTTTGCATATGACAGTGTAAAAACAAACAAAAAATGCACGTATTTTTTGTAGGTAGTTTCTTTTTGACACAAGATTGCCACATATTGTAAAATGCTTCTGTTAATCTGTTTCTAACAGTTTTAAAGCATACTAAATTTGACTTGCCTAGAACTACTATTTAAAAAGTTACAGGCTTCAACCGTTGTAGTCTCAGAAGTACCAAAACAGTCTCAAATGTCGAAGAGCAACATACAAATATAAAAATTTGATTTCACGTCACTAATTGTAAGATAATTGATTTAATAAATACGCAAACTTACGATTTCGAACCAAGCAACTGGTAACATGATCTCTTCCTTTAACATGGGATATCCAAAACCCGGTTTCGCCAACAAATTAAGTTGAAACGTAGTCCTGCCTCCTAACGGATAACCCATCTTAGGATGCATGTTGAAGAAGTTTTCCGCTCGTGCGTAAGTTGGCCTCAGACCGTCAACTTTGATATACTCCGGATCCACATTATAGAAATGAGGTAAAGACATAAACAGCGGCGTTTCCAGAGCGCAGTGCATCAAGTCGTAAAAACCTTGTGGTGGACAGGTGCCTTTATCCATGTCGCAAAACCATTGGTTGTCCGGATTTTTATCAGCACTGTCGAACACGTTGGTTGGCATGACATATTTGTAGGCTGAAACGCTGCCATTGAAAACTCTCAGAGCCTTAAAATATCGCATTTTAACTCAACCAATAATTAATTCGTTAATTTAAAAAATTATAATTCTTTCACTCAACACAATTATAATTATTTGAACTAGATAAATCGCGTTCGCTATAATATACAAATTGTAAATTTTAAATGAAAACATAAGTTGTTTGACACAAATAAACGTTCTTTCTACCAAACAAGTATTTCAAACAAATGCATTTTGATCCGCAAAGAAATATTTCTTTGCCTCTATTGAAACACCACATCTCTGAAGTTTTTTGCCTTACGGAATTTCAAATATTGAGTTTCCAAAAATGCCTTATATCAGTAAATATATTAAATGAACTTACTTAAACTTCATTCTTGAATAAATTTCGCATTGAAGATACACCTTGGGTAAATCCAATGTCTGCATAAAGATAAACATAACCTAACAGGCGAGGGTGTTAAACAAATCACAAATGTCTATTTTAAATTCGTTTATTAAAAAACATATTATAAAGAAAATCAACAATAATTAACAGGAATAACAAAACAACTAGTTTACTTTGAACAAATATCACAAAATCCTACTACTATCTATATATTTACAAAATTTAGCGTAAAAATCATTTTTTTATCGATTTTTGGACAAACATTAATAATAAAATAATCTAAAAAGTACTAATGCTAATTTAGTCTTTAAACAGACTCAATAAGGACGGACGTGTCTATGTTCTAAAACGATATAACATATATATCTCTCTACTTAATATTATTTAATTTTAATTAATTCAAAATGGAAAATTTCTATACTTAACATAATAATTATTGTCGTATGCGTCAGTCTCTTTTTTAAATAGGATCGCTTTATGTAATGTGTTTTTTTCTGTCCTAATTTTCAATATAAAAAACCGCAAATTAAAAAAAAACAAAAATAAATTATATTTGATGAAAATCGATTTAAAGTTTGCAATTGCAGAAAATATTAAACTAATCTACCCTCTGCTCTGTTATTTGCCCTAGCTTGGCAAGTCTCTTCAATTTTGGCCCTCAAAATGATGGAAATAGCTGTCAGAGTTAATATAACTAAAATTAGGGAAACATACTTAATGGCTAATTCTAAATTTCTAACAGTAAATGTCGACGCATTTATTATTTGGATTGTTTCTTCTGGCAGCTTGTCTTCGTCTACAGTCTGTAAAGAAAAAGAAGAATTAATAAATTTGTTTTTTATTTGACCATTTTGCATATGACAGTGTAAATATAAACAGGAAATACGTGTATTTTTTGTAGGTAGTTTCTTTTTGACACAAGGTTGCCACATATTGTAAAATGCTTCTGTTAATCTGTTTCTAACAGTTTTAAAGCATACTAAATTTGACTTGCCTAGAACTACTATTTAAAAAGTTACAGGCTTCAACCGCTGTAATCTCAGAAGTACCAAAATAGTCTCAAATGTCGAAGAGCAACATACAAATATACAGACTTGATTTCACGTCACTAGTTGTAAGATAATTGAGTTAATAAATACGCAAACTTACGATTTCGAACCAAGCAACTGGTAACATGATCTCTTCCTTGAACATGGGATATCCAAAACCCGGTTTCGCCAACAAATTAAGTTGAAACGTAGTCCTGCCGCCTAACGGATAACCCATCTTAGGATGCATGTTGAAGAAGTTCTCCGCTCGTGCGTAAGTTGGCCTCAGACCGTCAACTTTGATATACTCCGGATCCACATTATAGAAATGAGGCAAAGACATAAACAGCGGCGTTTCCAGAGCGCAGTGAGTCAAGTCGTAAAAACCTTGTGGTGGACAAGTGCCTTTATCCATGTCGCAAAAGCATTGGTTGTCCGGATTTTTATCAGCGCTGTCGAACACGTTGGTTGGCATGACGTATTTGTAGGCTGGGACGCTGCCGTTGAAAACTCTGGTCTCTTCGCTGAAGACGTATGGTAGTTTTCTGCAGGTGTCTCGTAGGAACAAGTTGAATGGCTTTTTCTCGCGGATTAGACGTGGTGGGAACATGGTACCTTCGGAGCCGTGAACGCTGAGAATTTAAAGAAAAGAGTGGTTTAATACGATTGTTTTTTTTTTGTGGTAAGGAATGTTTGGACTTACTTGTCACATTCTTCTGTGGACCATTTTCCGAATGTTTCGTAACCATTTAGGGACTTGACTGTTCCGATGTTCTCGTAACCATTTGCGCCTGTTTCCATTGTTACTACGTGTTTTAGGGTGCCGTTTCTCTGAAAGAAAAAAAAATGACTTTTAATTTGTGTGTCTATTATTTCACTTATGTTGAAAAACTGTGATAGACCAAGCAATATAGATTTTTTCGTGACAAAAATAGTATCAGCAAGCCGACGGCCCCAGGTCACGTGGAACAGTCCGTAGATGGATTGTGATGTGTTTTCGACTCGCAAATGTCATTACTTAATTAGTTATAAACAAAAGACCTCAAAAAATTATGTTTTTTTTTCTTTTCGCTTGTAAAAGCTGGACCGATGAAGCAATCTTGATGCTCTCAACAGACCAATTGTAGAGAATGAAAAAGAACAAAAAATAAGCCCCATACGGACTTGATCGGAGTAATATTAACGGCGAAAGATCGAAAAAACCGGAAAAATCTGCGTTTTTTTTTTTAATTCATAGCTCCGCCATTTTCAAAGTTGTAGCGCTGGCTTTTGGCAAGAAAGTAGCGATTCATAGGTACTTTGTGTGTGCACAGCCCAGGCGTTGTCCAATGATTAGTTTTTGCACATTTGCGATTTGACTTTTTTTTATGCAATATCTTTCAGCGAGCCTGGATGCGTCGGAGGTGGTCCGATTTTAATTTTTTTTAACGGATTTCGAAAGTAGAAGTATTGTGCTACAAAACGTCAATTCTGATTTTGTGTTAAAATGTTGCGAACTAGGTGAAAAATGCTTGCAAACTTGACCGAAAATGGCCGCGCGCTCGAAAGTGGTCGAGTAGTGGGGGTAGGCGGCCGACGCGTGGAAGTCCTGTCTTGCTTTTATTGATCGGACAACAATAGATAACTTTACTAAACGTCTAGATCTTTTAATTGTCTACAAAAAATATTGTCTATACGTAATTTAAATACAAGTTGGCGCTTTCAGGTTATGCGTCTGAAAATACCTCAAAAGCACGTAACAGTAACAATGTATACAGGGTTAATCAAAATTACCGGAACTCCAAAATAATTCTCTAACCGTAAAAACATTTCTAATAAATTTCCAAACAATAGTTTTTTGGCTTTAAACAAGCTATCGTTTAAACATATTTTTAATGTACTGGATGTTCATTTTATTATAAATATTTAGTAACCTTTCCCATTTTCAAATAGAACACCCTGCATATTTTAAATTTTTTATCTCTAAAATTAATTCTAAGAATTTTTTATAGGAATAATTTTTTTATAAAATGTATCATTTTTGATTTACAGACTATTAATCAAATTTAGGCAAAATTACTGGAAGATCTAAATAATTCACCAACAGTAAACAAAAAATTTGTCAAATAAACGTTTTTTGGGCTTAAGCAAGCCTTCGTTTAAATATATTTTGAAGATACTGGGTGTTTATTTTATTATGAATTGCAAACCTTTCCGTTTTCTACTAGATATATATTTTAAACATTTTTAGTTCTGACATAAACATTTTTTTTCAGTTCTGAGTTCTGATTACTTGCTTATAACTAAATAATAATGCGTTTGATAAAAAAATGATTCCAACAAAGAATACGTATAAAAAAGAGTGTTCTATTAGAAAAAAAAGATTTTTTTAAAATTTTTTTTAAAATTTTTGTTGGAGAATCATTTCGGTGTTAATAATTTTGATTAATAGCTTATAACACAAAAATGAGTTTTATAAAAAGTTCTTAGAATTATTCTTAGAATTAAAAATATGCAAAAATATACAGGATGTTCTATAAAAAGAGAAAAATTACCAAAATTCCATAATAAAATGATATTTTAAAAATATATTTAGACGATAGCTTGTGTAAGCCAAAAGACATTCGTATGAAACAATTTTTGATTTTTTTACGGTTGGAAAATTATTTAAGTGTTCCGGTAATTTTGACTAACCCTGTATATATTTGTATGCTGGGTGATCCACCACGCGTCCCAAGTATTTGAAAACATGATTGAGTATCATAATTTATAATAAGAAAACCAATAGCATTTGGTTAAAACGTGACCATTTCCGAGATATGTCCTTCAAAAGTTGTTATATCTACGCTAGTAAAGAACGGTAGTTTTGAAAAACTTCCATAAAATACAAGGATCTAATTGGTTTTCTTGTCTTAAGAAACATAAACCGAGTTTCTCAAAGATCAGAACACAAATTTCTTTCACGATTTTTAGGGTTATCCAACGTACATTTCTAGTTAATTTAAAAAAATCTGATGTGGCCAGGCACATGACTTTATCAAACTATATATCAAATTAATAGTTTAGCTGCATGAGATTCTATTCGATCGAGATCGGCCATGTCTGCATTAAAATAAAACTAGTAGAACTAGACAGATATGTCGATTAAAGCTCCGTTCGGATATTGTTCTCCGTTGACACCGGGTACACCGTCAAAATGACACGTGTAATTGGGTGTACAAAGTGTAATACAATATCCGAACGCAGCTTATATTGACAGACGTTATTGTCAAAACATTAGCGTTGTCATTAGTGTCATTACTGTCATTAGAATCAAAATTTCTGACATATCCTGGCTACTAGTTTTAGTGCAGTACGACCGATCTCGATGAAATAGAATTTGCTCATGCAGCTAAACTATTGATTGTACCAAAAAATGTTATAGTGATAAATTATTCAGAATTTCCTCATCGAAATTCCAGAAATGGCGGCTTATTTGCAAAATCTTTTAAAAATGCTAAGACTAAACCTCCAGTTTCTTTGGACCCTTTTCAACAGAAAGCTTTTCAGCTCTAAGTTTGGTTATGAAACTTCTAAATATGAAGTTTCGTCGCGATACCTTTAGTAGTTTCTCCGGAATCGTCGCCACAAAAAACGGGTACACACACACATACACACACAGACATTTTTTTGTACCTTGGTAAAAATGTTCAGGGGCCCCAAAAAGACATATTTCCGCTAAAATCTCAAAAAATTTTTTTGGCATGATTACAATACTTTACATACTGCGTATGATAAAGTAAAAAGAAATCCATTTTTGTCCAGCTAAAACTTCAAAATCGCCTGCTGTGCGCTTTTGAGAAGTTTTACATGCCCAAAACAGTAAAATCAGTTTAAATTATCAGCTTTAAATTTTACAGATGTCAAACCAGCATCTTTAAATATCACAGAAAATAAGTTTCAAACAAATCCAACAGTTTTTGGACATTAGGTTGACATTAAAAAAATTATTCATAAATAAAATCGTTTATTGCTTACATGAGCCAAAACGCCAATATCCTCCTGTACAGTAGAATCCTGAAGTTGCAAAAATCCTTTCACCAAACTATAACTAGTGTCCTCATATCCCCAAATATATCTATCAGCAGCTTTCCTCATGAACGGTGTCTTCAATGACATAGTTAAGGACATAATACTATGCAAACCACTCATACGATTAGCAGTGGACTAAAAAACAAAACAAAAAACACTTTTATTATAAAGAAAACACTATAAAAAGAGGAAAAAGCAACTTACAAATGAGATCAAATCTGGTACCATAACGACATCATTCTGTCTACCTTTTGATAACCTCGGTATGAATTTATGAGCAATTTTCTCTTGGAATGAAATAGTCCCATCCTCATGGAATTCGGGGTTGATACGTTCTTTTGTTTCCCTAGAAAAAAAAGAAAAAACATCAAATTTAATATAAGAAACTTTAAACGCGTTTTACTCGAAACAGTTTTTTTTGCGACTGGTTGGCGTGATATTATAAAAAACTATTGGACCGATCAATTTGAAATTTTTACTGCGGTTTGGAATTAAAAATTGATAATATACTTACTCGTAAAAGTATGGGCCCAAGTCTTGTACCTTGAGGCGTTGCGCGCGACCAAGTTGAAAATCGTCTATGTTCGTATAGTTGAACAGGTGAATTTTCATCGATGTCTTGAATTGTGGTTTAACGAAATTGTTAAAGGCGTCGTTGTTTGGTTTTATGACCAAATGCTGCAAGGTAAATTTTGTTAGTCTTGTTATTTTTATTTTGTTGTAATAATTTGTTTTGGACTTACGCTTAAGACAAATTGGTCAAATGAGTCGGTGAACCATATCATAGAAGCTGCGAAACAGCTCGTAAAGAATATCAAAAACAATCCCAGCAGTACTGAAAACAAAAAAAAAGGTAAAATTAAAAAAAAAAACAAAATTAAAAAATATGATTTTTTTATTCATATATATATATATATATATATATATATATATATATATATATATGGGACAGTTTGACAGTACACTTAAGTTTTTCGTTGGTCCATTGTTATGACCATTCGTAAAGTGTCTCAATAACTTTTTATGAGGTACATTAAAATAGTGAATATACACACAGAAAAGTGATTATTTGGAACGAGAAAACATAATTTCTTGAATTTATTTACTAGATTCAAATGCATATTTACTTGGATGTAGAAAGTTAGGTATATACAAGAAATGCCACATACTCAATATAAGTAAAATAATTTCTCAGATAAATGCTGTCAACAAATAAATTCTTTCTTTATAAGAACCAATATTGTATTGAAAGGAGTAATTGAATTTTTCGTCCCAAAAATGTTAATTTCTCAAACGAAGTAATAGTAAATCCATCCAAGTGCGTAGTTTACTTGATCCAAGAAAATATAAGACATTTAATATAAGTAAGTATTGTTTACTGAATAAGAACCCACCAATTATTTAACTGAAGTGATTCTCACTTCTTTCAAGTAATCCCTTTCTCTGGAATAAATATGCGCACCGTGAGCCTAACCTAGTACGCAAAACAACAACAAAGTACCCGTAGGGGATGTGCCTTGTGATTTATTGGGGATGTGTATTGTGATTTATAGTGTACAATAAACGTTTCAACACGGAATAGTTTGATGCAACGCACGCAACAGTTTAGAACGAGTAAGTAAATATAACATATCTTGTTAATTAGCAATAGAAAACGTATTTGTGCCAAATCTTTCAAATTCTTACATTAAGAGTAAATGTTAGTCACCGGCCTCAAAAGTTCGACGAAACTGAGGCGCGAGAGGAGGGAACAAGCCGCGCCCACTGTACACTCCGCAGAAAATGCAAGCAACGCACTGATTAGATGAGGGGAACAGCGGTATCGTTCTTTGGCGGCGCAGATCAAAGGGGCCGTGCGGTGTCGACTGGCACCGAACCGTTTCCTAATAATTTTGTGTATGTGACTATCGCATGTCCTGAAATGTTTTTCTTGTATATTTTAAATACAAATACAATTCCACAAAACAATACAGTGATACAAATTAATTAATTGCTTTATTATAACATTCCTATTTTACTACTAACTATGGTTGAACATTTTACCTTTTGTATGTTCAAAAAAAAATGTAGTTTTGGTAAAACAGACAGCTTTTCTTACATAAATCATTTATTGCTTTACATTTATTATTAGAATTAGTAACTAATTATCAGTTAGCTCCGAAGAAGCGAACAGCATGGTTCGAGAAGATAGTAATTATGAATTTTTACTTACGGCATAAACCGGTAACTATTTATCATCTAAATTTAAATGACTCTGGCCGTGAAAGCATTCGTACTCAGATACTTATTTAAATCCATTTAACGTTTTCTTTGTGCATCAATAATCTCGAATGTCTCGTTCGTACTTAGCAGAGATCGATACTTTCAGGTAAAACACACCTCATATAAAAATTCAAATTTTTATCGGGTGACGCAAGTAGGTGTTAGTAAATATAATATTCCTATAAAAAATTCTAGATACAGTTGGATACTGCATTTTGAAATTTTACTCAAAATTATTATTGCTATGTATAGACTTGGTAGTATACGTACTTCAATTTCAATTGTAGGTATGAGAAAAAACAGCGATTGCGATAAAACAAGCAGCTTTATGTATATGTATAAGTCATTTATTATATATTATATAGATACATGTTCAAATATTTTACACCTTTATAAAAGCTTTTTGCCATATATGGTAATCCAGCACGCTTACGCCTATAAGAGAGTATTGCCCAAATTAACTAGCGAAGTTAATTAGCGAAGAATTACACTACACGTATAATATCTACATATACACTTACCGCAAATACTCTCGCAAGTTATTAGTTTTCTTAGAACGCGGGCCACATAAAGGCAGCTGATTTTTTAATTTGTCCATATTTCTAGCGTCTGTTCTACGTCTGTTGTACAACAAGTAGAACTAAAGCCAAAACCATCCTACATAGATTGCGATTGCCCTGAATGCATTGTCAAGCGACAAGTGTTTGGTATTAATATTATTTTCTAAATCTAAATACCGATATATTTGAAATTCTATGACGAAAAATAAATGACTGATTAAAAATTAAATTGCTTGTATTTCCTTAGTAATAATTTATTTAACTCCTATTAATTATTTAGTAGTTGTAACATTGTAAGTAGGTATTGCGGTTGTTGATTATTCTTCGTTCCGTGTGTCGTACGGGGGGGACTGCACTATAAACCCTCGCGGGAACATGCGCTCCTAATTTATAACTCGCTCTTTGCTGTCTGCGTAGAGTCCATCAGGACGGCAAAAATTATTTCTCGTATTCGGTTTCTAGCCTATTTTGGTCGAAATTCAACAATTCATGTTGATCACATACACTTCTGCAAGAACATGCTGTCCTAATTTATAAGCGAGTCGTTGCTATCTACGTAGCACCAGCACGGTAAAATTTATTTTTCGTATGGCTTTCGTTTGCCGGGCGCGGCGCCGCTACACCTCCCGTGTCAACATGCGATGAATATTTTTGTTAGGCCGAAATTGCTCAATATTTGTGATTCCCCTGGCTACGTATTCATGCTGCTGCTTCAGACTGTACCATTTGAATTTGATTGGTCGAAGAAAATGATGTGGTGTTTATCCCACAGATGGCTGCACCGTACGACTATAAAATATGTTATTCTCGTCTCATTCACATTTTCAAAAAACTAACGGTTAAATCATTACAACATTCATATTTTGTTGTCATTTTTTTTTTCACAAGTTCATGAAGGCTCAATACAAAACGTTGTAATATTGCTTTTTTGATGTTTGGTTCGGATTTGGAAAAAAAAAATAACAAAAATTACCAATTATTGGCTTCTTTAGCAAGGGTAAAAAACAAAACAACAACGCAAATGAAAAAAAGTGGCATTCGTACCCGGTGTAATACACCTTATCTATAATTTAATGTATTACACGTGATTATTAACACACAATTAAGCTCAGGATGTTTGGTTTTATGTAGTGTTGTTTTGTAGTACGCTACTACCTCTAGTGATTCCTCTTAAGTAGCTAAAAATATTTACCGGGAATAAAAATATACATTTCATTGAAGACTGTTTACTTACTTCACCAGAGTAACCACTTCCTTTAATCGAGTAATTATTCCAAGAAATAACATTTCTTGGTGAAGTCAATAATCTCTCGCGTATATACGAACCTACCAACTACTTCAGCCAAGTAATTCTCTCTTCGTTCGAGAGATCACTTTTCTGTGTGTGTTCTTACATGAAATCCAAATTTCAAATAGTCACGGTTGTATTTTCTTGATTTTGAAACTTGTATTGTAAGTATAACATGAAAGAGAAATAGAATTCTACTTTTAAAACAAATAATATCTTCTTCACACAAAATTGACGGGTTAAATAATTTGGAACTTTACGTAAATAAATAATAAAAATCATAAATAATTATTGACGGGTGCTGAAAAAACTAATTCTTGGATGATCATAAATTGTTCGTTTGTGTAATTCATTTTCTGGCTCGTATCTCCTGAATTTTTTTCACTTTAAATTAAAAATCATGCGTATTACTTGTTATTTGGGTTGGGTTAATTATCTGCTATTACAAATTGGCTGACGATAAACAGATCTCTGTTAGTTGTATTAGATAATTAATCGCCAGAAAAAAAAATAGTCAAAACATTCGGATAACTTGTTTGACCTAAAACTGTCGGATATAACATTCAAAAATATCGATAAGCAAAGCAAGCGCCATTTCGACTGACAACCAAATACAATAATTGCAGTAATATTAATGATAATCACACCACATATAACCCAATTATCGATAAGCCAATTATCCAAATGAAAATAATATTTTTTGTGTTTTTGAGTTAGAAGAAATTGCACAATTTATGTATGTATATGATACATTTTAAAGTTAGATAAATATATGATAATAAAATCCATAAAATTTAATTTGGTGTTAAGCAATTATTTTGATATATGTCTGTAGATATGAATTTTGTATTTTCTTTTATAATGATAGGGATTCCTCATTTACGTAAGTAATTAATAATGTGCTGTTTAATTTATTATTGCAATAATCAATAAAATTTTAAATCACTTGGTGCAAGAGATTAGGGAATACCCGTAATAAATTCGATAATATATTACTTAATAAATCAATTAAATTTGTTTATTTGTTTGTTTATTGATTCTAAATACACTGCTCAAAAAAATTTGGGGAACACTTTTTTCGAAATCTGTAACTTTTTAAATAATAATTCTAGGCAAATCAAATTTCATATGCTTTACAATGTTATAACTCTTAGTTACTTCTAAGTTACACTTAAGCCTAATAGCGAAAGCCCCTTCTGTTATTCAGCGTTTATGGAATCGGTTTCGGGAGACTGGCCAATATGTTAGAAGAGCTGGACAAGGTCGAAATCGAAAAACTACTCAAAATCAAGACCGATTTCTTGTCCTTTCCTCTCTACGTCAGCGTACTGCCACAAGCACGAGACCTCCTGAACGACCTAAGACGAGCACATCGAATAGAAATTTCTGATCAAACTGTTAGAAACAGATTAAAAGAAGCGAATTTGAAACCAAGAAGACCTGCCCGCGCACCACGCCTTACGCAGCATCACAAATAAGGTTTGCTCTGGATCACAGAGATTGGCCACTTCGTCACTGGACGCCTGTACTGTTTACAGGCGAGTCCAGATTTCGTTGAACTCGTTGCGACGGTCGAGTACGTGTATATAGACATCCTGGTGAACGCTACGCAGCCGCCACTATACAGGAAGTGGATAGATTTGGTCGTGGATCTGTGATGGTTTGGGCTGGAATCAGTATGGACAACAGAACTGATCTTGTTGTGGTTCCTGATCGACTAAATGCTATGAATTACATCGAAAACATCTTGGAGGAGCATGTGGTGCCTGCTGCATATGGCGTCGGTCAAAATTTTATCCCATTGCAGGACTATGCAAAGCCACATACCGTCGGCATCAGCAGAAACGTTTTATAAGAACCTGGAATTCAGGTCATGGAATGGCCGGCGTTAAGTCCTGAACTGAATCCTATTGAACACGTGTGGGATCAGCTTGACCGACGTGTTCGCAAGCGCCCTAATCCACCACTGGGAAACCTCACCAATCCACAGAAAGCCCGACCGTTATCGAGTGTACTTAGAAGTACACTTAAACTAACTTAACTTAACTTAGAAGTTACTAAGAGTTGTAACATTGTTTTAGTAATTTTGTTTAGTTAAATATATGCCGTTGAAGTATACCAAATTTGATTTGTCTAGAACTTTTATTTAAAAAGTTACAGGTTTCGGAAAAAATATCCCCCTAATTTTTTTGAGCAGTGTATACGAATTAATAATATTATATACATTTAATTAATAATACTTGCTGAATTAGCAGAATTACATTTGTGTAATAAATAATGTTGTTTTCAGTAATAATATAACAAGAGAGTGAGAATAAATTGAAAATAATTTGACAGATTGTTTGAAAACTTTTGAAACGTTTGAAAAAATAAAGTTTGAACAAAATCTGTCAAATTATTTTCTAATTTATGGAACTCTCGAGTTATATTTGACTAGATTATTTTTTGATTCACAAATTTTTACAATAAAAAAGATCAATAAAACTATCATAAAATTATTGAAAAATTTAATTTAATTAATTATTACTTACAATATATGAAAATATCGTTGACACATTGTGAATATATTAAAAGAATTAACAATTTAAATTAGTACAATGAAAAACGCAATTATTAAAAATATTTCGAGACTCATTATTTATTGAGGATTTGGAATTGCTTGTTATATTAAGTGTTTCCTCCTGCGTATTTTCTCTAAAATTATTTATTATATTTGAATGATGTTCTTGGTTCAATTGTAAGTATGGTTTAATCGAACTTGCAGAATTATGACCAGTGACCTTGATTAGTTCTGGTTCTCCTACACCAGCTTTTGAAAGGTTACTTACTGCACTTGATCTGGCAGAATGGTTAGTTATTTTTTTAGTAACTGTGTCTAGACCTACTTTTTCTGCGGATTCTTTCATCCATTTTGAAATGGAATTTATTCCCACAGGAACGTTTTTATACCAAAAACCATGAGTTTGCCAAGCCGGATTTGGAGTAAGAAACAAGCGTTCGGTTTTAATATTTTCTTCACGTTTACTCATTAGTTTTTCAAAAAGACGAACAGGGCAAATATCTGGGTTATTTATGTTTGGAGTCAACCATTTACTATTAGCGCACCTTTGTGCTCCACCCTGTGCAGTTTTTGTAAAGACGGGATTGTATTCAATGCGGCCAGTATTTAATCTTTTTATGTCGGTTTCTTTTTTAAAATAATGAACTAAACATTTCGTAGCTTCTCCTCCCCTCCAAGCTAGTTCATACGATGCAACGTGAAAAAACTTTCTTTGCAATCCACAAGGTGTATCTTCGTCCCAATAGTTAAAAATTTGCAACAATTCTGTATTAGAAAGTGCCACAGAACTTTGTTTGTGCTTTTCAGGATGTTTTTGTAAAATTTTTCTTTTTGCATCTCTTGCATTCCGAGCATTTCTGAATTATATATCATGGAAAGGATCAAAGGACCTGTTATACTTATTAAAGTAAAGTTCTTGAACTAATTTTGCAGTTTTATTCCACATTGTCTTTATTACTGCTTCTTTATAATCATTTCCATCTTTTCTTTTCGTGTTATAAGCCCAATCTTTTAAAATCAATGCCAGAGTAGCTGTTGTAGTAGATTGATCCAGAATATAATTTCTATCTTTGGCGAAGGTCTTAAATTGTCTCCATATAGACTGATTACTTATTAGAGTATTTTTCGAAGTAGTTTGTAAAATCTTTTTTGTAATTTCTGCATTAGAAAAGGTACTAAACCGATGACTTTCACCCATTTCGCGTTGACACAATTAAGTAATTATTTTGACAAGTATCTGACAGTTGCTAGGCAAATAAAAGCTACAGTGATTATTCCCGAGAATAATCACAAGAGATTTATTCCCACTACAATAATGACATAATTGGTTGAAACTTACCCTTGTGACAAATAAAGAAGCATTTCATTGGTTTTAAGAAACGTCAAAAAATAATCACAACAACTTTATCGTATTTATCAAAATAAATTGACAAGTGAAACAACGAATAACATGTCACTTATGTCATTCCTTACATAATAATTAATTTTACAGCACCAATAAAATTAATCAACCGTTCAAAACCCTCAATAAATCAATTGAATTTGTTTGTTTGTCCAAAATATATCTATAATTATCATTCATTGATGTCATAATGCAACATCAGCTGATTTTTTTTTGTAAAAGTATTTGTTATTCTTCTTGCCTTTCGAACAAATAGACAACTGCTTTGCTCAATATTAAATAAGATACCTTCTCAAAGAGAAAAACGTGAAAAGCAGTTTTTAAGTAACCAGGTACAAGTCTGTAAAGAAACGCAGTTCAATGATTGATGAAAATTACAGACTACTGTGAAATTAAAGCACTTTTGCTGTGAAATTTAAACAATGTCCTGTAAAAATACGGTGGTACTGTTGTAATTTTACAGGAGAATGTATGTGGAATATGTGAATTCTGTAAAAACAATACAAGAATATAGCTGGTATCCAATAACCAGCGATGTTACAGTTAATTCTTCTTTTACGGTTTTTTTTTGGTAGATTATTACATTAATTTTCTGTGACATTGCAGATATTTCTCTCTAGGTACAAACTTATTTGTTCTTTTTAGTTCCTTCAAGTATTACCAAAGGAAGGAAGAAGAAAATACAAATCAAACAATGCGAAAACGAAGAATACAAAAAGTACCTTTTACAAATAATTAAATAAATAAATTCAGCATAAATTTAAAAAAAAATGATTAGTCAAAACACAAAAATTAAGAAACATTTATTCTGAGTAAAGAGTTTCATATGGACCTATTGATAACAAGTTAATATTCCTTCAGAAGTTAGAGCCATTAAAAATACTGTTTTATTCATATTTTAGTATTTTTTAAGGTATTGAAAAATAAATAAGTCCTAATGAAACATTTTAGTCGGAACAATAATTACGTTCTGAGAAAGAAAGTGTGGGAATAAACACCCAAGTAGAAGATATTTATACATACTAATTGTAACTACGTATAACAGATGATACAAGGTAATTTATAACTCGAAGTGAAAATTAAATGCAAAAACATACCAAATTATAAATAAAAATATGTGAAGCACTTTTAAATTTGTTTCATTGTCAAAATTAGTACTTACTTCAATTTAATTTAATTATATTTTGTTTAATTAAATGCAGTCACGAAATTTTAAATTACACTTTAGTTTCCTGTCCACATAAATTTTCATCTATAATTGCAACTCACTCTGTATATTTATTGATTTTCTATGATGAGGACCGACATAATTTTTGTCATAGAAGTTCAGAACTTGTCTGGTGACTGTTCATCTCCTAAAGTACCATTATGAGCAGCAGATTCAAATTATAGTTGTATTTTGTCACTCATTTGGATAATTTTGTAACATTTCCACCGAAGAAATATGGTGAATACATAATTGTTACAAAAACCAATTCAGCAAATATCGTTAGAAAAGCAATTATTAATACTTATTCTAAAAATAATCTGATGCAACTTAGCTCCCAATATTAGCAATAAATCATTCAATAATAATTATTTATTATAAGCTATGTTCGCAAGTCAATTTTTAGGATTCTCCCTGATAACTAGAACTCTGCCACAACTAAATATCAGATAAGACGTTTGTAATATATGAATGAAGCATACAGAAAGATGTGGTGTGATCACTTTAGGTCAAAATGTTATCAAAAGCCACTTGGAAAATAAAAATCTCAGGGAATTATCGTCAGTTTCAAAACTGGTATCGGTCTGTTTTGGCTCTTTGCGTATGTATGACTTCGCAGACATGTTTTCGTTGGTTTTTCAACAATTATATTGCAGATTAACCGTATTGACGAACATAAACAATATGACAATGTTGTAATACGATAACGCCATATACATCATGTTGTACGCACATGAATTTTTATTTTTGTTATCGTATGATGTTAAGATTCTTTAACATTGGATTAGTTTTATATAGTTTTATTTATTTAAATGGTGTAAGATAACCCAATAATTTGAGTTCAGAACAACATTCACGGTACGGCAATAGAAACATCGCATTTCTATCAATTTCGGTAATTGGTATTGGATACATAAGGTGACAAGACGTCCCGCTTTTTCACATTTTGTCCCGCGTCCCGCGGAGTTTTAAAAATGTCCCGCTTTTTAAAAAATTTTATTTTTTTTTACAGAATTTTTAGAGGATTACTACGAAAAATGAACTATATGCTATTCGTTCAAATACTCTTTTTCAAATCGTGCGTTAAAAGCCAGCAAACTTTTTTAAATTATTAAACAACATTTTGGGGTCGAAAACCGTTGTTTCACAATTGTATTTTTTACAAAGAAAAATATGAATTACTCATTTTAGGTAACTTACATACCTTCCTGAATATAAATTAATATTCATTTTTGTTAACAACTAGACTCTAAGCCAAATGACTACAAAGCAGTTCCTTCAAAGCAGTCATTTACAATAAAAATTGCACTATTTTAACAATTTTAACAATCTTTATGATTTTCAAACTTTTATTGGCTGCTGACCCTGTCATTTAGTCGCAAAGCAAGAATATAAAGAAACTTAATAGAAAACACAGAATCTTAGCAATACACCACATTACAGGTAAAGAATATACAATATTCTATTCTGTCCAATGGTGGATATTTAATATTTTTGTACGTTTTTGAAAAATCGTAACTGAAATCTGTAAAAAGAATTTATGGCTTTTTGCATTGTTTTACGAAAATCACAGGACAAAATTAAATTGATTTAGAAAACCAACCTACCTTTTGCTATACGTGTATAAAATTTCGCTAACACGTAGCAACATTTGATATGTCGACTGACCGGCTTAAACAGTAAAAAAAGTTAGGTAAACTTTGATATTCAATAACTTTTGTAAACTTTAACCCATTTTCATTATTTTTTCGAGACATGTAAAGAAATTTATCAGATTTATCATATTAATATACATTTGATAATTAAAGAAAATAAGATGTTCCAGCTGATTATTTATTCTGGGAGATCAAAAATAGTATTTTTGGTCTAAGTTTGAGACATCCTGTGGGATAATTAAGGAACTTGTTCTCTCCGAGGTTGGCAACTAGGTACTCTCTTACAAAACCACATCAATTCTCAACATCTTGCTTTCTAATTCATCTCAATATCTGAATTTTTGTAGAATATACAGTTTGAAGCAAGATTTTGTATTTCAGTCATAATCTAGTAACATTTGGTGCAAGGTTTAACAGCAAATTTAAATTGCTAAGTTTTATTTGAAATTGTTTATCTTCTACAAAATTCAGATATTGGAATGAACTAAAAACAAAATGTTGAGAATATGGATGTCTTTTCAACAAAGCACTTTAAAATTGGCTCATGCTCCGCAGTTATTTCACAGCGTGTATCGAAAGAAGATCAAAAACATCATTATGGTCTGTTTTTCAAAAATTACAAAAGTTTAGCAAAATAAGCGTTCCTTTAATTGTGCCGGTCAGTGTATTTTTTTCTCAAAACTGTACCTTTAAACTTGGCATATCTTGTTATGCTATACAGAGTCGTTAGATTAGAACATGTTTGTTATTTTTTTACCTTAAGATTTATTTATTATACAGGGTCCTGCAGCTCAGCTCCCGTCTTCTGTAGCTCAGTTGCTCATTAAGCTAAGAGTTTGACCTTTTGCAAGCTTACCCTGTACTTCAAGGTACATTTCAAGAAATTATTTTTGATTATACAGGGTGTCCCAAAAATGTGCAACGTCAACGTGATATATTTTTTTAAATTGCATGCTATAAATTTTTGTACACATTTGGAAGCCTGTTATGGTTGCCTACATACTACCAAAATTTTATTGAAATCGGTTGAGTGACTGCAGCGCGAAAAAATAAAAACAAAAGAAAATTGACTTTGCATCGTTGACTTTAAAAATCAATAAAAACCACAAATTGCACCTCGTTAAAAAATTTTTGCGACGTCCTTATTAAGTTAGATCTAGTAGTCTCGTTAACCAAGCGTCATTGATCCAAATTATACAGGCTGACCAAAATCTAGTGTGAAACTTGTCAAACTTCAAAGCGTGTTATTGTTCTTATTTTAAATTGGAACCCATACATTTTTGTAGGTGAAACGATGCAGAATTAAAAAATAAACATTGTTTCTAAATACAACCCCATCACAATTCCCAATGTTTTAAAAGTTATTCGCCAAAAACTCATTTTTCAACGGTTCCAACGGCAATTGTAGGTAATAAATATCGTACGTGGCGTTGAAAAACAATTTATTTCATAAAATATAACACAGAGAAGTATTTTAGATTTGCGTGTACTTAATTAAGTAGTTGTTCGAAATGTCTTCCGTGCTCTTCGAGGCACAAACGAAGACGAGTATGAAATGACCTCGCCACTACTCTTAATAGGTCGGGCGTAATAGTTAGAAATGCATCTTTCTTGCATGTTTTTTGGTGTTGTTGGAGGTTCAGCATAAACGATGTCCTTAACGTAGCCCCACAGGAAGAAATCCAGTTTCGTTAAGTCCGGTGATCGAGGAGGCCACGCAACTGGTCCTCCTCTTCCAATCCACCGATTTGGGAAGATTTCGTTGAGCTGGTGCCTGACATGTAACGAGTAATGTGCTGGAGCTCCATCATGTGGCAGCCACATTTCCACCCTTACCGCTATAGGTAAATTTTTAAGTAAATTTGGCAATTGAACAACTACTTAATTAAGTACACTCAAATCTAAAATATTTGCGTTATATTTTATGAAATAAATTGTTTTTCAACGCCACGTACGATATTTATTACCTACAATTGCCGTTGGAACCGTTGAAAAATGAGTTTTTGGCGAATAACTTTTAAAATATTGGGAATTGTGATGGGGTTGTATTTAGAAACAATGTTTATTTTTTAATTCTGCATCGTTTCACCTAAAAAAATGTATGGCTTCCAATTTAAAATAAGATCAAGAACACGCTTTGAAGTTTGACAAGTTTGACACTAGATTTTGGTCATCCTGTATAATTTGGATCAATGACACTTGGTTAACGAGACTACTAGATCTAACTTAATAAGGACGTCGCAAAATTTTATTAACGAGGTGCAATTTGTGATTTTTATTGATTTTTAAGTCCAACGATGCAAAATCAATTTTTTTTAGTTTTTATTTTTTTGCGCTGCGGTCACTCAACCGATTTCAATAAAATTTTTGTGGTATGTAGGCAACCATAACAGGCTTCCAAATGTGTAAAAAAATATATAGCATGCAATTTAAAAAAATTTATCACGTTGGCGTTGCACATTTTTGGGACATCCTGTATAATCAAAAATAGTTTCTTGAAATGTACCTTCAAGTACAGGGTAAGCTTGCAAAATGTCAAACTCTTAGCTTAATTAGTAACTGAGCTACAGAAGACGGGAGCTGAGCTGCAGGACCCTGTATAATTCATCTTTCTTAGTCCTTCGTACTATATTTATTAGTTTATAAAAACGTTTTTAAAAAATATAAAACTTTATTTAGAATATTTATTTCGTGCAAAGGGATATATTTGAAGAATTTATGTTAAAGGGAAGAGTTAACATATCCAATTTTAATCCCTATAATAAACGATAGTGAAATAAACTTTATCTTGTATCAAACAATATTTTTTTATTTAAAATAAATATGGCAAAACAATTAATCACTAATAATGCAAATAATGTCGAATATTGAATGAAGTGTGTGTGATGTGTGAAAACAAACAAATATGTTTTGATCACAAGAACAACAATTTAAAGGAGTATGTGTGATGTTGCTTAAAATACAAAAATCTGTGTAACCAACAAAACTAGAAAAACTAACTGATAATAATTTTTGTGTTTATAAAAATCCTAGAATTTGTCTATTTTCGAGTAAGATATTTTGAAAATACGGTCCCGCTTTGCTACAATGAAAATCTGGTCACCTTAGGTATGATACACTTTATTACAATTTGTTTTGTTCGGTAGTTTTAGAGTTTTGGGCCTTCAAACACAGGAGTCAATATTATAGAAACGAGAGATGGCAGTTTGCACTACATAAATATAAATTCTCCAATTCAAAATGTAACAAAAATGCCTTAACTCAAACGATTTTCTTATTTAAATTTCGACTTACCCCACAACTGTTTAGTTCTAAGATCAAATCCGCATATATAAGTTTTCTTCGCAATTTCTGAATTCTGCATGCGATTGATGAGATCCTTGTTGATCGAAGATGCCCTCTGAAGAATCTGATCACATTGTAAGTGTGGTCTAGGTGTTTGTTGTTGGGCAGCAAGTGCCCTGGTATGGTCTTCTAAATTTGGATAAATTCGCGACATTTTCGTAGCACCACTCTGTATATACTGTTAAGCACAAATGTTAAAAGTTGACTGTTCTCTCTTCGATAGCTTGTAAGTTAGTTGCTGGCAATGAGTCGGGTCTAGACTTAAATATCTGTAAGGTTATCAGTGTTGCACCATTTTTTTAACTCTCAATGAACGTCTAGAAGGCTTAGATAACAAACTGGGATGTAGTATTCTTCAATATATCTGACCGACAAATAAGAAATATTAATTACATGTCAACGTGTATGTCTTTTTTGGTCAAAATAAATGTACAGCTCTTGTTGAGTGTAAACAAGGATGTCTGGGATTTCAGACGTCCACACGAGTTGTTGTGGTGTTTGTTTCTGATGTTTTTGGCGAAGAAAGTACGGTTACTAAAAACGGTAGAAGCTAGAATTGTCCACATTTGATCAGATATAGCTTGTTTTGAATAAAAAAAAAAGGTTACATAGTTGTGCTCAAATTACGTATTTTTAAATTACACTAAAATAAGCGAATTGGACCACATAACTTCAAAATGGTACTTCTTAGGCATATAAAAGTCTACATATTCTTGGTGTATTCGTCGAGAGCAATCATTTGGTGGTGGGTAAATCTCTCTATCGCCAAGGGTTGCAAAGTTCAATTTTTTCTATCTGAATGGGCTAAATTTAGACTGAAAGAAAAATTAAAATTTTTTGAAGCTAGAGCGTTCTAATGTAGTCATGTTTATGCATTGGGACGTGTTGAATTCAATGGTGAGCTTGGTTTTCCCGTAAAGCGTACGGTTCGCTCAGAAAATGTAAAACTATGATTTTCGCGGTTTTTAGCGATTTTGTCGCGAACCGAGCATCTTAGAGCAACGCGGTCATCAGAAATGTTTTCCTCGGCCAATTTCCTATCCAGTAACGTCGAAATCGTTAAAATCGGATAGTTAGATCAAACACAGTTCGCTTTAACATTTCCAAATATAGTGAAATGGTAGTATTTTGCAGTTTTTGATTCTTTGGCAAGTCAGAACTTCCGTACCGTTCGATATACAAAAAATCCCATTACTCCAGCTTAATCAGCGTCAAAAACTGTATCATGGGCCAAAATTTTAATTGGATGGGAAGTAGTTTTGTTTTTGCCAACTGGATAAAATTTTGATAAAAATCGTATTTCTATAATTTTAAATTTGAAGTAGCGCACCTAATTCGAAATCTAGGCCCCGTGTGGATATGAAACCTTCGCTATCTTACTAAAATGAGTGCGCTGATTACGAATTTACATAGAAGAGGTCTCTATCTCTACTGGTTACAGAGTTATGCTCCAATTACGTTTTTTTAAATAACACTAAAATAAGCGAATTGGACCACATAACTTCAAAATGGCACTTCTTAGGCATATAAAAGTCTACATATTCTTGATGTACTCGTCGAGAGCAATCATTTGGTGGTGGGTAAATCTCTCTATCGCCAACGGTTGCAAAGTTCAGTTTTTTTCTATCTGAATGTGCTAAATTTAGACTGAAAAAATAATTAAATTTTTTTGAGGGCTAGAGCATTTTTATGTAGTCATGTTTATGCATTGGGACGTGCTGAATCCAATGGTGAGCTCGGTTTTCCCGTAAAGCGTACGGTTCGCTCAGAAAATGTAAAACTATGTTTTTCGCGTTTTTTCGCGATTTTCTCGCGAACCGAGCATCTTAGAGCAACGCTGTCATCAGAAATGTTTTCCTCAACCAATTTCCTATCCAGTAACGTCAGAATCGTTAAAATCGGATGGTTAAATCAAACACAGTTCGCTTTAACATTTCCAAATATAGTGAATTGGCAGTTTTTTGCAGTTTTTGATACTTTGTTAAGTCATAACTTCCGTACCGTTCGATATACAAAAAATCCCATTACTCCTGCGTAATCAGCGTCAAAAACTGTACCATAGACCAAAATCTTAATTGGATGGGAAGTAGTTTTGCTTTTGCCAACTGGGCAAAATTTTGATAAAAATCGTATTTCTATAATTTTATATTTGAAGTAGTGCACCTAATTCGAAATTTAGGCCCCGTGTCGATATGAAACCTTCGCTATCTTACTAAAATGAGTGCGCTGATTACGAATTTATACAGAACAGGTCTCTATCTCTACTGGTTACAGAGTTGTGCTCATATTACGTTTTTTTAAATAACACTAAAATATGCGAATTGGACCACATAACTTCAAAATGGTATTTCTTAGGCATATAAAAGTCTACATAATCTGGATGTACTCGTCGAGAACAATCATTTGGTGGTGGGTAAATCTCTCTATCGCCAACGGTTGCAAAGTTCAATTTTTACTTTATCATACGCAGTATGTAAAGTATTGTAATCGTTTTTGACAAATCTATTACTGAATCTGGCATCAAAAATTGACTATTTTGCGTTTTTTTTTGTACGGAGAACATACGGCTAATATTGAAAAAAATAGTCTTAAATTTCCATCGATACCAGCAATTGAATCGTCAACATCAGAACAACCGATGTAACACAAATAATGTAATTTGTCAATTTGAGTTATTTAACTAATTGGCCTGTAAGGTTTGTTTATCGTTTACTTGTATCAATATAATATTACGGTGGTACTTTTTTCTGGCGCATTGATAGCCAAAGTCGCCACTTAGACGTAAGATTTGTTTTCCCATTGATGTGAATTCACGCAATATCGATAATGCTGCAATTATGATTAATTACCAAAACATTCCCACTCGATATGACGTGCGCTAACACTAAATCAAAAGCTTGGGCGTCATTTTTGCGTATGCGTCTATATTAATCGCATTTGCGTTCAAATTCGTGATTTTTTTCTATCGAATTTTGCGTATTTAATATTATAGCCCAATCAAATTAGACAAAAAAAAATGCGGCAAACTTCGAACAATATGGTCAAAGATAACCGAATTGTTTTTTTTTTGTAATAACATCTTTCTTGCTATCTATTCTACTACATGTTTATTGCTTTTTTTTATCATATAACGTAAAAAAGACCTAAAAGCGTATAATTTATATTTTAAGATTTATCATTAATAAATGGTAAACATTTATGTTTTACCATTTTTAAAGAAACAAATTACAAAATAAGTCCTTAGTCTTCTTCAGTCTGCCCTCTTTACCTTATCTGCATTTTAATTTTTCTTGCATCTGGATTTTTTAGTGTTCTCTTTTTCTTGGCACAGCTTTTTAACCTGGTGCTTTTTCGCTTCCTTTCTTATTTCTCTAGAATGATTTTCTTTTGTGCTTCCTTGTATTTATTAACAGATATTCTCTCCAAGCATTAGAGATCGTGTTACAGATGAACAGTTTGTTTTTACTTTATTTAAGTGTTTCAGACCAGAATAATGATTTTTTTAATGGAGATGGCATAATTTAAACTTTTATCTCCAAAGATGGTATATCAATGCCAAAATCGCTACTCTCTGGTGCTAGTGTTGCATCATTCTATCTTATTTCATCATCTCCTATGATGCTTGTCGATATTTATGACGGAATTAGGAACTGTAAGGATTGATGATTATAATTCCGACACCCTGTAATAATTAGGGATTATTGATGTCTGTAATTCCGACACTCGTGTCAGAATTTGGACAAAATGCGTACAATTAATTGTAATGTAGCTAACGATGTAAAATATGTAATTTTCTTGTGTAAGGACAGGAATAGAGCCATATGTATTACTTCTAACCATGTACACAATTCCGACACACATGTCTGATTTACGGACGTGCCATATTTACATGTACCTAATTCCGACATCCCTAAATTTGTAAATAATAGTGGTCAAAACTAGATATTTAGGAAATTAGAACTAGAATTTTTAATCAGCCTATATAGACACTCTTACAATTTTTAGTGTGACACTGTAGCGATGTAAAAAAGCAGCCGATTTACCTTATAATGAAAAAGCAATATAGCATAACACTAAATTATCAAGATCAGTCAAGGTTATAAGGTTATATTCTGACTCCATATCTACAGTGTGTCCACGAAAGTCCGCACCATTGGAAAAAAATTTTATTGTGTATTTCTCAGAAAATTTTATTCTTTATAAAAGTTGGCGGCTCATATGAAATCAAAACTGCAACCATCAAATATGTAAATTTCCGTGCCATATACCGAGCGATTCAGAATATATGAATTTGTGATAAGAGTAAAGTACCTTTATTTTCATTATTATCGATAAACTTTATTTAGAAATGTTGTTTAGGAGTAAAAATTATATTCAAATATGAAATCAGAGCCACCTACCTTGAAGAAAAATATTTTCAGTTTTTTCCTTAATTATTACTCTTGTGACAAATATTAGTAAATGCCAATGGTACTAAAAGGTTCTTTTTAATCTATTTTTTGGAAATTTGAATACTTTTTTTATATTTTTTGTTATTTTGGTATGATAACTAATGTTTATTTGGAACTAGCACAAAATTACTCATTTTCTTGGTGCGAAGTTGATATTTCACCCTGTAGATATTAATATATCATACAATAACTAATTCAGCTAATATATAATATAATATATATTATATATAATAATACTTATTCAGTTAATATTAATGACTGTGGATAGGTTTATAATAGTAGTTATCCATCTACAGCGAGCGATTCTCAAGTGGTGAGACGCGCGGTACTACCACTTATGAAATTTTATTTTCACTGATAATATTTGAATAAAAATAACTAAACCATCAAACACCTATTGTTTCTTGAATTAATTATGACTGATTTACCCGTTATTAAGTTAATAACTATTATGAATATGTTAATAATGCTAATTTATCATCTATGAACTTATTTTATTTCTACTACTTAAAATGTTGTATAGTTTCCTCTAAATGATTTATTCTCTAAATGGTCGGTGTTTGTATACGTTATTTTTTACGTAAACCCACAAAAACAAATTTAACGGGGTAAAGTCGGGGGATCTAGGTGGGCAGGATCTTGATTCCTAATTTCTGCCTATCCAGCCATGGCCAAATTTATGATTTAAAAAGTTCTAGACACAGTTTATATTGTGTATATGGGCGCACCATCTAGCAGGAACCAAATTAACGCCCGTTGTATTAACGGCAAAAAAAGTGACAACTCTCTGTTCAGGAATTGAAGATATAAATATTTGATTATTCAAGATACCGCACAGCACATTAGTCGTCATGGTACTGATCTCGGCATTCTACTGTAAAGTTCGGGTTTTCATGTGCCCACCACCGGCAATTTTCTGAAGAAACAGTCCCATTTGACGTAAATGTTGCCGCATGTTGTCCAAAGAATATTTAAAAAAAAACTATGTTCTCTTTCATTTTCACCTCAAACCAGATGGTATAGTCATACCTGATGTCGAAGTCTATTTCTTTTAGTGTACTTATAAATTTTGATTTATAAGGTGATACTTGTTTAGTTTTATTATTTTATGTACTGTTGATTTACTGCATTGGCTGTGTGAAGCAATTTAGTTACTTCTTGCAACACGGCAAACTTGTTTCCTCATTTTGGCAACATATTTTTGTGGGGTTTCTTGAAGCTATTTTCAACAGACCCAGTCTGTTTGAATTTTCTCATTATCCAGGAAATGGTTGAATGGGCAATTTGGTTGTGTGGATGTCTTGAAAATAGCAGCAACATCTCGGTGCGGTCTAGTTTTTCCATGTATTAAAAGAATTTCAAGTTTTTGTTGGAGTGTAAGCATGGTTTTAAAAGTTACACCGCATAAACTAACGTAAACTGCAGTGAGTACGATTAAATGGATAATGTCTGGATAATGTTTTTGATTTTGCATAAAGAAAATAAACTGTTTGGTTCATATTCTTTATTTTTTGTATCATTGGGTTGCCTATACAAGAACCTATACTTAGGTGGTTATTGGTGCGTTTTGTGCTGCTGTACATAAGAAGATACATTCTTGTATAAAATAATTAATTCAAGACACAATTGATTGAGGTTTCAGTTATGTTTATTAAGATATTATCAGTGAAAATAAAATTTCATAAGTGGTAGTACCCCGCGTACCACCACTTGAGAATCGCTCGGTGTAGATGAATAACTACTATTATAAAGCTATCCACAGTCAATAATATTAACTGAATGAAAGGTAAGTCACGCTCCTGAATTAGTTATTGTATGATATATTAATATCTACAGGGTGAAATATCAACTTCGCACCAAGAAAATAAGTAATTTTGCGTTAGTTCTAAATAAACATTCGTTATCATACCAAAATAACAAAAAATATAAAAAATGTATTCAAATTTCCAAAAAATAGATTAAAAAGAACCTTTTAGTATCACTGGCATTTACTAATATTTGTCACAAAAGTAATATCTAAGAAAAAGCTGAAAATATTTTTTTTCAAGGTAGGTGGCTCTGACTTCATATTTGAATATAATTTTTACTTCTAAACAACATTTCCAAATAAAGTTTATCGATAATAATGAAAATACAGGTACTTTACTCTTATCACAAATTCATATATTCTGAATCGCTCGGTATATGGCACGAAAATTTACATATTTGATGGTTGCAGTTTTGGTTTCATATGAGCCGCCAACTTTTATAAAGAATAAAATTTTCTGAGAAATACACAATAAAAAATATTTCCATGTGGTGCGGACTTTCGTGGACACACTGTATATGGCCAGGCAAATAGCTTTTGCCTAGGCAAAAGACTTTTGCCAGAAAGAACCATTTGCCTACTCCAACACTTTTCTAAACAACAAAACAAACAAATTCACAAAAAATATTTATTATTATTTTATTTATAATACATTCAACCATATTTTTGCTTTACTGGACGGAGTAAAATGGACGTACCTACTTTAAGACTTTTTTGTACAGAAAATTCGCACGTTTAAAGACTAAATAAAAAATTCTTTCCCTATAATAAAAACTAGAATAGACTAAAACTTATAAAATCATAAAATAGATAAGGAGTCCTTAGAAACAAATAATTGGTCGTTCCCATCACATGTCCTTACAGGAAATTGAAAACAAAATGTACAAAATATAATAAACAAAACAATTGTTCGACAGAAAAATTATATATGCAGTGTGTCTCCTGATAAACCTAACTATACCTAGAGAGTATACCAATAATTCGAAATTACAAACACATAGAAAATGTGTTTCTGTTCTGGATAGTTAGCTCCATCTGGGAACACACTGTATATGGAAGAGTATCATACATAGATATAGACAAATATGTACTTAAAAACTAGCGTTGTATACAAAGAAAACTGAGCAAATAAGTTTTTGTAAAATTATGTACAATTTAATAAGGTTTTGATATTATATAGTCAGTATCAAAATTGTTAAATAGTCAAAAAGACCTTGGCCAATGCGATTTGTTGTATCTGTTAAACAGCAAAAATGTCAAAAGTAAAAAATGCTCTTGATAGTCAATGTACGTACGAATTTACTATTTTAGCAAAAACATCAAAAATCTTGTATATGTAGTGAACTATGTAAATAGATCCAGGATATACAAATTATTTAAACTGTTTGATAATAATTGCTGCTATAGCATTACAGAAATGATTAGATTTTGATAACTATTTATTGTTTCTTTCCCAACTTTTAACATTTTCGCTGTTAAAAAACTACATTGACCAGCACAATTAATTAAACGCCTGGTACATATTTTGGATAACTTTGATGTTCAATAACTTTTGTAATCTTTAACCGATTTTAATCATATTTTCGGGATATTGAGAAGAATTTTATCAAAATTATTATATACCATTGTAAGTTTGAATAACAAATTTGTACACCTGATTATACCGAGCGAACCAAAGTTACGTTTTTGTGGTCTCTTTTCAAACACCCTGTGGGGAACTTAGGCAAATTCTGAAGTACTCTGTTACAATTCTCAACATTTTATTTCTTGGTTCTTTCCAATATTTAAACTTTTGTGGAACATACACAATTTCATGTAAAACCTTTGCAAGTTGAAATGCGGTTAAACCTTGCAGATGTTATTTTGCAACATTTGCAACATTGCAACATTTGCAGATGCAAATGTTATTTTATTGAGAGTGTTAGACTATTGTTTTTAATATTAGCAATGATTTAACATAAAATTAATGACAAGAAATCAACAAATAAACTGATAAAACTGGTAAAAAAATACATTTTTATAAGTGAAACTTAAACCACCCGATGTAGATGGCGCTACTATAAACATGTCTGTTTTTATTTCGTATTTATTACATTAATTGACGTATGGTATAACCTAAAGAAATTAATGTAGGTATTGCTTTCTATTTGTACAAATATTCAAACTGGACCGTGTTTGAGTTTTCTAGTCGATGATATAGTACTTTCACAATCGTCGTTATTGTAAACATGGTTTCCAACTCACTACAGACACGTACTACAATACTCCAGAGTGCAAGTCTAGAGAAGTTCAGAAGAAAATAACTTGTGCTCTTATATAGTTAACATTTAGTTATATTTTATAATGTATTACACAATGGTCGACAATGCTCAGACACAACTGCCATCGGTAAGCATTTCTATATTTGTACTCCTATATTTGTGATATTACCTATATTTGATATTTAAATGATGTTGTAGGTAAATTGTAGACAGGGCTTTTATCATTGGAAATGGTAAAGGGGCTTATAATGAACGTAAAAAGAATCACGGCTGGGGGTGGTAAAGGGTTAATTTCGTGGGGTTGAAAGGGGATGCAAAGTATATTATTGCGTTTTCCGGCAAAACTTGACGTTCTATCGAAAAATGTCTTACAGAAAAGTTGTAGATCATAAAGAAATCTACAACTTTCATAAGGGTCACTTTTTGCTATGACCACAAAATTTCCGAGTAAAATGCGAATACCAGTGCAAAAACGATTGTTTTTTGTTTTTCATTGTCGCAAAAATAATCAATTTTGATGAGATTCTGTGAAAGCATGCTTTTTTATGTCTTAAGTAGGCATACATTTCTTATATACAAAAACCAATAAGTTTTTGAGATTTTCAGTTTTTTTTCAGTCAAAAATAGTTTTTTGTTCAAAATTTAATTCTGTGGTTAAAACTCATTGTACTGATTCATGCACAAAATGCCAGGAACAGTGTTCAAACATAAAAGAAAAAATAGTGCAAGATTTAAATGATTTACAAGAAAGTTCCACTGAAACCTTTACCCAGGAAATGAGTTGCTAGCTGAAAATTTGCTAAAAAGACAAAGATTTTCATAGTGTTATTTTTTAAATTTTTTTTTGTAAATCTGTTAATATACATATATTGTAAAAATTACTGTTAAAATGATTATTAGATATTATTAATTATTAAAGTATGGTTTCTACTGTTGTGACGGTAATACATTTTTAACTACTTTGCCAGATTTTTAAAAAAAATTTGATATTTAAGACAAAAAAAGATATACTTTCAGAAGTCTGACAAAACTAAGTTATTTTTGTTGAAATTGAAAGTAATAAATACTAAGAAATAGTTATTTATATACCAAGGGCATTAGACGGATGTTTATGCCCCGAGGGTGACAGTTTAAAAAGCGCGTCCTTTTTAAGTCGCCCGAGGGTATAAATATCACCTAATGCCCGAGATACATACAAAATTGTATGTCCTACAATGGTTTTGTTCCTCCGTTTGAATAATATTAATAAATATTTTGACGTTATCAAGTGACATGCGTATCTACGGAGTTGAATAACAATACACACAGTTCGGAGTTGAGTGACAATACAGACAATTAATTGTCAAACTTATAACCTTAATCGCCAATAATTGACATCGACGATTTTGAAATTTACAATATGAATGAAAAATAGTTGATATATTTGACATATAACCATGGCAATCCTTTATGCCCTGCGGTGCAAAAGGAATCTTTATTGCCCTAGGGCACAGAAAGAAGCTGTTTTCGTCCCGGTAACTAAGATGTAAAATGTCACTTTATGATCATGTAGGACATAAAAAAATTTGTTCGTATTTTTCTCTGAAGTTTTGAGGTTTTCTCAAATACTAACTTCTACAAAAGTAGCAGATTTTTTTGATAATTACAATATTTTTTATTGGATACTTATTGATTCTATGACAAAAGATGATTATTTTGCTTACTTATGTGATGCTTGAAATACAATTTGTATTTTTGTTTTTTTTTCATACAATTGAATGGTGTGATCAACTTTTTATTTTTCTTAAAAATTTAAATAAATTATGAACAATGACTGAAAAATTCATTGTTGCTAAAGTCATTTTTGTGATTTTTTCTTCTATTTTTGGGCATGTTGTTAAATAGGAACTATTATTTTTGATTTTGTACCAAAAAGTACATGTAAGTAATAAAAAAATAAGCACCAGAAGAACTCTGTACGATGATTTTCCACCACATAGTTTTGAAAAAAAAAGCAGTTTTTAGACTGAAAAAAAAACTGAATATCTCAAAAACCTCTTGGTTTTTGTATATCAAAAAATGTATGCGTATTTAAGACATAAAAAGGCAAGCTTTCACAAAATTGCATCATTATTGAATTATTTTTGCGATAATGAAAAAAAAAAATTGTTTTTTTTGCATTGGCATTCGTATTTTTTCTCGGAAATTTTGAGGTCATAGTAAAAAGTAACTCGTATGAAAGTTGTAGATTTTTTTATGATCTACAACTTTTCTGTAGGGCATTTTTTGATTAAACATCTAGTTTCGACGGAAAACGCAATAATATATTTTGCACAACCTTTCAACTCCCTAAATCAACACTATAGCACCCCAGATCTTGAATTTTTCACATTCATTATAAGCCCCTTTACCATTTCCAATAATAAAAGTCCTGTCCACAATTAATACTAGCTTTGCCTTCTAAATCAGTTAATTTCCTGCATCGCAAAACTCAGTTCTACCAGTATTTCTTGAAGAGAAACAATGCAAAATTTTACTTGAAACTAAGTATCTTCTACTTCTAATTCACGTATTGTGATGAATGGCTAAAGATTCCAACAGTTATTCCACATCAAAACTTTCGCTAAATTGGTTTAACCGTTCCTTTAATTGTGCTGGTCAGTGTCTCCAAAAAAAATTATCAAAATTCTTATATAATTCTCAAAAATTATTGTTTCATGGCTCCCATTGGTATATCAGGTTTTGACGGTGTTGTTCCAACATGTCCAGTGGCTAATTGCAACGAACTAAGTCTGTTGGCACCCCTGATAAGTCGCCATATGGCTATGATGAGCAATAGGCCTCCAAGGGCGACCAAAATTGCTGTGAGTGCCGTCCTGGCGATTGGTGGTACTTTGGCTGCTAAGTTCATGAGATTCGTGACATCTTCTGGTAGACCGTCGATGCCCTGGAGATAAATAAGATGTTATTTGGTTGGGTTAATGTTTAGAGTTATGTGTGTTTATAATTACCTCTTCAAACCATAGGATTGGGAAGACTATGTCTGGGAACGTTGCTACTTGTTTGATGTCGACGACTTGGGAGACAGCTAAGTTGATCTGAAGTCTGGCTTTAGCTGAAACTGCCGCTCCCATCAACTGAAAGAAGAAAATGGGTTAAATGACTGTTTATAACTTACTATATGGTTTTCTTTAAGTCAACCTCAAAGATAGTGGAGAAACTATTAAATTTTAGAGTAATGGAATTAACATTTTCTGGACTATGACTCATCACACCGCTTCAAATCAATAGATATTTAGATAAATAATTAAATAATAATAATTTAGATAATTAGATTTGTATGGTACCATGAAGAGAATTAATTGATCTATCATAATCAGTAAGAAAAAATCTGATGTGGCCAGGCACATGACTTTATCATACTATATACAGGCTGTTCCTAAATATCATGTAAATACGGAAAGGGGTAATTCTTTGGCTTATTTAATGACTAAAAATTCATATAAACATAGGTCCGCAAACGCTTCATTGCCGATCTACAGGGTGTTGAAATTTCAAGACTTTTTTTAGTTTTTTCTTTATAGCTCTTGTAGTTATTTAGCTCTAATTTGGAATATGGTTTACGCAGTAGGACTTACATCATTGGGCATACCAAATGGTTTTAAGAATCTACAGGGAGATATTTTTTCAGGGGTCATGCCCCCTTTTCTCCCCATGAACCTTTTTTCGGTGCGCCGCTGGTGGATTCTAAAATACAAAATGCATTTTTTGTTTTGTTCTAAAGCATTTTAATCTCTTGTAGTTTTTTCGTATTTACGACCGTTATCGAGAAAAAAAATAAAAGCTTTTCTGTGTTTCGCTAGATGAAATTAATTTTTTTTAATAATTGGTCTAGTATGCCTTGGCTTGATTTAGATAACCTTTTGTTTGTATTTATTTTGACATTTTATTCGCCACCAACTGTTAAAAATTAAAACTGGGATACAAGAGCTATAAAGAAAAAACTAAAAAAATCTTGAAATTTCAACACCCTGTAGATCGGCAACGAAGCGTTTGCGGACCTATGTTTATATGAATTTTTAGTCATTAAATAAGCCAAAGAATTACCCCTTTTCGTATTTACATGATATTTAGGAACAGCCTGTATATAAAATTAATAGTTTAGCTGCATGAGATTCTATTTGATCGAGATCGCTCGTGTCTGCATTAAAATAAAACTAGTTAGCTAGGATTTGACAGATATTTTGATTCTATTGACAGTAGGTATTGTCAAAACCTGAGCGTTTGGCACTACCTAACATACCTTCATTAGAATGAAAATATCTATCAAATCCAGGCTAACTAGTTTTATATTAATACATAGGCGACCGATCTCAATCAAATACAATTTGCTCATGCAGTTAAACTATTAATTTTACCGAAAAGTGGCATAGACATAAATTATGCAAATAGAGGAAACTATTTTGACGAAATTACAGAAATTGCGGCTCATTTGCAAAATCGTTGAATCATGCTTAGATTAAACCTCCAGTTCCTTTGGACCCTTTTTTTTTTTTTTGGACGGGTACACCGTCCAAATGACACTTACGTGTTATTAGGTGTAAAAAGTATAACTGTACAATATCCGAAGGCAGCTTATATTGACAGAGTATTGTCAGAGTATTTTCAGAGTATTGTCAAAATATTAGCGTTTGACACTACCTACTGTCATCAGAATCAAAAAAATCTGACAAATCGTGGCTACTAGTTTTAATGCAGTACGACCGCTCTCGATGAAATAGAATTTGCTGCTAAACTATTGATTGTACCAAAAAATGTCATAGACATAAATTATTCAGAATTTCATCTTCTTTAATTTATTATTTAACTATTTCGACGAAATTCCAGAAATGGCGGATTATTTACAAAATGTTTAAAACATGCTAAGACTAAACCTGCAGTTCCTTTGGACCATTTTCAACAGAAAGCTTTTCAGCTCTAAGTTTGGTCATGAAACTTCTACTGTTCGTTTCAGTTAAGTTGAGCGGTCTGGGGTGGGGCATAAATTCGCGGTGGCGTAAAATCCATAGGCGCGCCGTATAATTTTGTGATGGGTACCGGTAAAATTTAAGTCAATTATAAACAGACAAAATCTATGGTTCTCGAATTATGTCAATACTCGTCAATACTATATTGTTAAATAGAAATCTAAAACATTTAAAAACTGTACCTAATTGCAGATTTATAGTACATAAAAAATATATATAAATGTCAAAGGCAAAATGACAGTTTGATGTTAAATAAATAAAAATACATACTCAACACAACATTTGTTATTAAAAACGAATACATATGTGACCAGAAACGGACAAACCGCCGTAGTAATAACAAAAAACGATTTTGACGGAATCAGGTAGCTCTTCCTATTGGCAAACCGATGCAGACAAAATCAAAAAATTGTTTTTTATCACTAGGGCGGTTTCTCCGATTCAGGTCGCATATTATAACAGTAACAGAAAATATATACCAACAATACAAATGCTTAAATGATTAATAAAACTTATTTTCAATATAACTCTTCACGGGACTTCAAGGTCGGAGTCCTGCAAAGAATCTTGGTAGGAAGAGGATGTCCAAAACGGTTCATCTCAATACTTCGACAACATTATCTTTTTTCCAGTATACATTTTCAATACCAATCACATGTTTCACGTACCCCTTCTACTTTTCAGGCGTAATTGTGACAGTTGCATGCTGTGTTAGATCTTTTAAGGCTGTTATGGATAACTCGCCAGTCGTGTTATGGTCCCGAATATAACGCTTTACGTCCGCCCAGGCAAGTTCATTCGGATTTAATTCACACATGGCGGTAATCGTAGAGGAACGTGCCCTTCATTTCTTATAATCTCATCAATTTTATAGTGTTTTTCTCTATCCTGACTGGTCCCCATGCGAATTTATTTTGGCCATCAAATCAGTCTTCGTTAAGGATAGATCGTGAGGAACATGCATCTTTTGCAACCATGAACTCATGAACCCAAAGTTGCGACATTTGATATAATTTCACGGACACAGCTACGGAGAATTTGACCCCGTTTTCCTGGCATTATTACCGCCGTGCCGCTACTGTGGTGAGTGACAGTTCTCGATGATTTATTTTGACGTATGTCAAAATAAATCACAATTGCCCAATAAAGCTAAGCATATAACATCTCGGCATAGTCCTACATTCGAACTTGTATGAATAATTGGACGTTCACTAGCAGGAGTGAGCGGAATCGTTTGTACTCTTTCTATCATTGTTCTAAGATGTATAGAAAAAAGTGCCGCTTCATAGCATAGGTGGACAATGTTACATTCCTTAGACCGCTCAACTTATCTGACACGAACAGTAAATATGAAGTTTCGTCCCGATACCTTTAGTAGTCTCTCCGTGAACCGATTTTGCCCATTCACGAACTTGTCCTTACTTTTTAAGAGATAAGCTTGTATACCAAATTTCAGATCAATTGCTTCAAAATTACGGCAGTTATCGTGTACACAGTCGGACACATGGACAGACAGACGGACATAGATCAAACTCAATAAAAACTCACCGGTTGAACATCTAAATGCATCCCGTGCAATTTGGGGTCTGCTTCGCTAATTCCGTCAAAAGCTGTACGATAACTGTCATTTCCTAAATAGAAATGAGGGAAAGACAACAAAACAGGAGAATCTGAAACAAACAAAAATAACATTATTATCAGTGGCCGGACAAAAATGTATATTTTCCAGTGTCGTGCATGGGACACGTGCTGGTGGGGCCGCGAGCGTCTAGCCGGTCTGGCTTTGGCTCATGTGGTGTGCATACCAGTACACCTGCTTTGGCGTTGATCGAGTACAGTGTTTAAATTTCCGCTTCGTCGATAGATAATTTGAGCAGTTTCTTTCAATTGTGTTGTTTCTTGAAATTTTGTGTGAATATCTGTTTTTATTTTCCATTTCAAATTTGTTCTTGTTTTATACTTAGAGTCGAATTATTTTTTATTTTATAGTTATACTTAGTTTGAAAATCTTGCAATGAATCGTTTGCTAGCTGAGTTTGGCAATACTTTCACGTTCGTTAAGAAAGGGGAAGTAGTTTGCAATTTCTGCTGACGAAATTTAATTATTCGTAATAAACAATGTCTTCGGGCTCATGTAAAAACAAAAAGAGACACATGGAAAATGTATCAGGAACGTCAACTAAAAACTTTTTTGATGATTTATGTGAAACAGTAATTCTGCTAATATACCTTTCACAAAAATTAATAATCCCGTTTTTAAAAATTTATCAAGAAGTATACTGGACGAGACTTACCCGATGAATCCATAATTAGAAAATATTACGTACAAGGGCAATATGACAAAACAATTTCTACAATAAAGTCAAAACTATCCGATAAATATATTTGGGTTTCTGCAAATGAAACTACGGATATGAAGGGTAGATGTGTGGTCAACGTCGTTGTCGGATTGTTGGACCCGCAAGACATATAAATCCTATTTAATATCTACTCAGTTTCGCTGTACCGTCAAAGCTGAAGAGATATGTACAATAGTAAATGACGCCATAAAAAAAGTAGGAATCACAGACGCTACCAAAGTATTACTGTTTGTTTCTGACGCTGCTGCGATTATGTTAAAAGTTGGAAAATTACTTTAACAACATTTTTCAAATATTCTTCATTTGACAGGTTTTACACACGCTATTCATAGAATTTGTGAATTTATTCGGGAAGAATTTCCAGACGTGAATACGCTAATAAGCACATGCAAAAAAAAATTTATTGAAAGCTCCTTCCAGATTGTCTCTTTACAAGGAAAAGTGCCCTAATCTACCTTTGCCACCACAACCAGTTATTACGAGATGGGGTACATGGTTAGAAGCGGCAATTTTTTATGCAAGAAACTTTGATATCATCAAACCCTTCGTCTTAAATTTGCCTGATGAAGCAGTTAGTATTAAAGACTGCAAAAAAGTACTATCATTACAAGATTTGCATGAACAATTTAAATTTATTGATACAAATTTTGCGCAAGTATTACCAACCATAAAGCTTCTAGAACAACAAAATGTTGAACTTGTAAGCAGTTTTCAAAGGATTGAATCCCTGTACGAAAGGTTACGAAGCATTGAAGCACCAATCAGTAAAAAATTACAAAAATAAATTGATGCCGTAGTCCATAGAAATCCGGATTTTAATATTTTAAAACAAATCTCTACGAATTAATTTACGGATGAAGGAATTCCTCAAAAATATTCCAATTTGGTGTTCGTTTATTCTTTTGCGCCTGTGACTAGCTGCGATGTAGAAATACCATTTTCAAGGTTTAAAGACATTTTAACATCTAAGCGAAATAATTTTACTGAAGATAATTTAGAAAAATATGCAGTAATACAATCGTTCAATGCATATCCAAGAAATAAGTAAAATATTTCAGTGGGCACGTGTTGCATATAGTTACGACAAACATTTAATATTAAATTCACTCGGTTTACTACCGACCGCCAGCCGCTTCGCGCCTATGGATATCAATCCAATCGACCGCACAAGTCGTCATTGACTCGTGCGTGCCCGCTACGCACACTCATAGCTGGGCGACTTCTAGCACTGCGAGACATACATTTTTGTCCGGCCACTGATTATTATTCAACTGTATACTTATTAATACACTTTTTCTACTTTGCGTTCGTTATAAACTCATAACAAAACCGCTTTCGGTGTTGTTATGAAAAAACTAGATCATAAACTTTAAATAACTTTTAGTTTTCCAAGATTTATGATATTGACGTCAAGTGTCAAATAAGGCTGACATCTCTATTGGCTCACCTCAATCGTATTTTTGAATTTTACCACAACTACCATCTGTTGAAAATCAAATTACTCTAGATTGAAAGATGACAACCGCAATTTTCAAAATTTCTGTAAAATTTATGTCGCAAAGTAGAAAAAATAGTATATAACACTCGTTTTATAAGACGTATTGGCGCACTCGTTCCATTTGGACACTCGTCGCTACGCTCGTCGTGCACAAAACAACTCGTGCGCCAATTTTTGTCCTTTAAAACTTGTATTATAATATAATATTTTCTACTTTGCGTTTGTTATAAACTCATAACAAAGCCGCTTTCGATGTCGTTATGAAAACACTACACCTTTTCCTGCTGTTATTCAGAAAGTAGCAACTGATATTCATCTATTCCGAATTATTTTCAGAAAGTAGCAATTGATATTCATCTATTCCGATTTAGTATCAGAAAGTAGCAGTTGATATTCATCTATTCCGAATTATTTTCAGAAAGTACCAATTGATATTCAGAAAGTAGCAAATGTAATTCAGAATTCTCCACATTTTTTTTAAGGAACTTCTCTATACAGTGGGTCGCATACAGGTCAAATGGATTGCACATGAGAGAATGACAAAGCGTATTTTTATATCATGCACGCTAAACAGAGACACATAGTTAAAATATACAAAGTTATTTGATATTTTATTTTTAAAAATTGATACTTAAAATTGAGGACTTACATAAGCACAGAAAACAAAATAAAACATTATTTCAAAACGTAAAATTGTACATTATTCTATGTACACCGAAAGAAAATAAGATTTTAACATGCTTGCACCTAGCGTACACCAAACGTAGGTCGGAGATTGTCGGTCGTCGGATACCTACCTGCTAAAGTCATAAAACCAAAGGGTCACTTTTTTTTCGTTTCGTTTTATTTTTCTGTATGTATGGAATGAAATCGAATTTCGTCTATTTATATATGTTTCCGATATCCGAACCTGACAAAAGTGCATTGTAATATTTAATGTATTTTAAAATACACAGTAAATTAATTCTTATTGTAAGTAGGTATACCGACAATTTCAGTCGGTATACTGCCGTTATAGTTCTAAAGGTCGTATCTGCAAATTTGGTGAATATTGTGTAAAGCACATTTTGAAGTCCTTGATCATCAGGGCGCCGCCAGCCGGCGTATGTCTAAAACACAAAACCGATCATTATAGCCGGCGTAAATAATTTTTAAAAAAATTCTACATATTTGCATTTAGTTGAAAATCTTATTTGTCCCGGTTTCTACTTTGCTGCAGATATGCCCTTTAGAACTGATACTAGTGTTGTTCGGCATTTTAGTTTAATTATAGAAATGTTGTTATTTTTGTGTTTATTAAAATTATATTTTGACGTTCTATAATAGCATCCATACGCAATTTTCTTTTATGTGTGATATGTAAGGGCAGGATTTACAATCCAATATAAATGATATCACATCAGAAGGATATGTCGATAACTTTGAAAAAATTATAAAATTGAAATTATTTAAATTTCAATCTACTTATATTTATGTTACTCAATCGTTTCGCCGTATTGCAAAAGTTTCAAGTCCACAAGTTCCTTGTATAATATTTTGTATTGCGGCCGACCTACCACAATCAACCACAAAGGTAGATATTTTTATTACACTTTGGGTCGCCTTTTCTTCCTTAATTGACTTTTTTGCTGGAATAGGCAAATATTGAAAATATGTATCACATAACGTTGTGACTTCGTGCCATCGACACACAATTTCGAAGAGTTACAATGCCCTACCTGTCTGTTGAAGATCGTTCACGAATTGTCACGCTTTGGGAACTTGGCAGAAGCTAAGGAGAAATCGCGAATGATTTAAATATATCGGTAAGTTTGCTTTTGTATTGTATTTTATGATTAAAATTATTATTCTAGTGCATAGGGTATGAACACGTGTATTTTAAATATCACAGTGTACTGTTTTGTTAAAATGTTTGCGTGCTATTGGTTTTGTTGATTATTTTATTATCATTAAATTGTTATTTACCTTAATATTAATTAATCAATTGAATATATTATTTATTATGTAAGGTATGGAAACGACAAAATCTCTGGAACGGATTGCTATTTTAAAAAGCCTCCAACTTGTCAATTTGTAATTATCAAAATATACATAGCTATATTAAATTCAATGTCCAACCTTCAATTGTTTTTACTTATGACGTCATCGATAGCGTTTTAATGGCCATTCCCTCTTTTCTTACTGATTTTGATATATGTATCGCTTAATTGTCTTGAAATAATACATTTATAAATTTCTGTAATAAAATTTACGAGAAAACATTAACTCAAAATTATAAGAAATTGATAACATATTTTGTGAGTGGATTGTGAATATCGTAAGGATTGTTTGTATGATTTATATTTGATTTTCCAAGTATTCAGCTTTGATTTTTGTGGAAAAGACGTGCAGTCAATTCATCGCAAATTTGATTTTTGTATTGATAAAAGAATTTATACCGTCTGCTCCAATATTCTAGAAACCTCAAAAGGGTTCCTTAGAAACCTTAAAAAAACATAAAATGGTTGTATTCAAAGTTATCCGTTGCTGCATAACAATTGGTAATACAAACTCGGTTAAATTACAAAATCAGCAATACCCCGGAAATTATATTTTAGATAAAAATTTATTTTGCTAATATTTCAAGTCTGTTGTAACTTTTTAAGGATTTGAAAAAACATTAGGTCCATATGAAAAGTTTTACTCTGAATGACATTTAGTTTCTTAAAATATTTTTTGCGGGAAAAAATGTGAGACATACTAATTGTGAATATTCCGTATATAATATATTTTAAACACTTAAGTAAATATATGTGGAATACAGTCTAAACCTCTATAAATTATAATGAACAGCTAAAAGTCGTTAAATATGTCCATTAGTTTAAGTAAATTGCAATTTAAAAATATATATGTAATTTAAAATGAAACATGATAAAAATGTAGTGCGACCTAAAACTAATATTTTATGCAATACGTTCGACAACCTGAAACAGTTGTTGTGGGTTGATGGATGTCTTTGCATAATACATATGTATATTATACATAATATATTTGATCATTTTTACGATATAATTTTCAAATTAAAGCTCACTGATAGTAAATGGTACAATTTAATATAATAGTAGATATTAACAATATTCAATAATAATATAACTTTACAACCAGCACATAAAGTATGGAAATATGACAATATGGAACTCTACAGCAACACGACCAAAATATTGAAATCTTGGATTTGAATATTTTCTGACTCAGCAAACTCAACAACGAACGGTTGGAAAATATATAAATCCAAAATTGTGCTATTTTTGGTTATGCATTTATAGGGATTCTGTCATATTTACATACCTAAACTGTTCAGTCGCCAAAAGCAAATATTTTTATTCTTGCTGTGCGATTTCATTAAATTTTTCATAGAAAGACATAATAAATTGTCTCTAATGTTTAGGAAAGAAAATTGATACATTTTTATTTATTCAAATTAGTAGCCAAAATAATTAAAAATTCATTTATTTAATATTTTTTAACTTGCAGCGACCCCCTATATGTTTTTATATTTTTTACTTTTTTATATTTTCATCGAGGTATAACAATTTGACTAAATTACCCTTCGTCGCAAATAATACTTAACTTCTAAAGCATGATATTCATCAATGTCAACATAATTTCTAATATAATATACAATTTCAGCGCCAAACGGTATACAAGTGGTATACGGTATACGTCGGCATACACCGACGTAGCCATGATAATGAAGTATTTTAATATTTGCATAATTCAAATTTTTACAATTATAACTAACGTTACTATGTATTTTAGTATATATGAAATAATATTGCAATTGCATATCGAAACAAAAATATTAACGAATCAAGCTTTACGAAACCAGCTTTAGCTACGAGCGGCAGTTTCGCTCGTTCCGAATATCGAAAATATATTATATAAATACGAAACTCATATTCAAGCCATCGATCGATATATATACAGAAAACTTAAAATGAAATGAAACAGAGGTGACCCTTCGGTTTTATGACTAGCAGGTAGATTTACGACGACCGACAATCTCCGACCTACGTTTGGTGTACCCTAGCTGCAAGCATGTTAAAATCTTATTTTCTTTCGGTGTACATACATACATACATAGATTAATACATACATAGACCTAAAATCATGTCAGGAAATAACTGTTGCTAACAATATATTTATAATTTCCTCAGAAATGGTTGAAACGAAATATTAATACAGTTATAATTATTTAAATTTACTGAATATCATTTGTCAATTTCTGAATTTCAAATGACATATTCTGAATATCAACTGCTACTTTCGGATACTGAATGGGAATAAATGAATATCAACTGCTACTTTCTGATACTAAATCGGAATAGATGAATATCAGTTGCTACTTTCTGAATAACAGCAGGAAAAGGTGTAGAGCACTAGCTTTTAGTAACTTTTAGTTTTCCAAGATTGGTGATATTGATGCCAAGCGTCAAATAATGCTGACATCTCAATAGCTATTGGCTCGCCTATGGTATTTGTCTGTTTTACCACAACTACCAACTGTTGAAGATAAAACTACAGTAGATTGTAAGATGACAACCGCAATTTTCAAAGTTTATGTAAAATTAATGGCGCACAGTAGACAAAATAGTATACAACACTGGTTTTATAATATACTATTTCAGTACATACCAAATTGGCATAGGGAAACATTGAAAAACCCTGAAGGCGTACATGGAGGTCCTTGCGGGCAGAAACAATCATTTTCAGGATTTTCTTGAGGACTTCCAAACACGTTATCAGCCGGACCAAACCTATACGCTGGAACGTCATTAGGTCCAACAATTTCTTCCCTGAATCTAAATATAAGATAATTTAGATAAATTATTAAATAGTTATGGATTTAATATTTTGGGGGTAAAACTTACTTTAGGGGCAACAATCTGCATAAGTCTTTATCGTATAAATACAGGGTGGTATTATGGGTGATATGTGGCGGGAAAATAGACCCATCAGATCCCATAAGCGAATTACATTGGTCAGTTTTCCAATGAGCTAACTTCTTGATTCCATTGACATTGTCAATGAGTCCAAATTTTGTGATATCCGTAGCTCCTGTGAATAACGTTACTGTGTCCTTGGATGTTCCATTTTTCTATGATGAAAGTAGGTATTAGTTATAATATACAGTGCTTCCCAAAAGTAACGGATAAATTCAATAAAACCTTAAATAAAAATATTTCAGAAAAATGCTCTGACACGTCGATTTTTATTTTTAAATTACTATCCTGACATACACTTTTCAGCCCCCCACCCCTTCGCCCCTAAGGGGTGGCAACCCCAACTTTAAAAATTCAAATAGCAAAGTACCCCTTGCGATACCTCGATTGATACGATTTTTTTATTCTGAATACAACGAAAAAATGATTATCAAAATCAGTTGATAAATAACCGCGATATTTACCAAAATGTATTCAAAGAAGAACGTCAATATTCGAGTAAGCGCTGTTGAAGCGGGCATAGCAATATCGATCAAACAATTGCAACTTGATTTTACTTATGTCAAACACAATTCAGATTTTTCGTCATTGAAGAAATAGTAGCAAAATGAGATTTACAGAAACCGAAAGAATCGAAGTTTTAATGATTGGGTTTGGAGATAGAAGCCGGACGCATGACGAATTTCGTGTTTTGTTCAATGAAACGCACCCGGACCGTCCGCCAATATCGGAATCTACAGTAAGTCGAATCGAAAACAAATTTCGCGATCTCGGTCATGTACGGGATAAGCCTAAGGCAGGACGTCCATTTGCCTTAACTGAAAACCGACAATTGGATGCTATTTTAATGGTGCAAGAAAATCATTCAACCCTTGCGTAGGTCCCTTCACAAGTTAGTGCGTCAAAAAGCACAGTGTCCAGATTATTTCGAAAACACAAATTTCACCCGTATGAAGTGCACTTGGTACAAAAATTGTCCGATGATGACTTTGATCGACGAGTGCAGTTTTGTGAGACAATGATGGAACTCTCTAATGAAAATCCTTGCTTAATTAGAAACATCGTTTTTTTTCTGTTGAGGCAACATTTTGTCTGAATGGCACCGCCAATAAACAAAATTTCCGTTACTGGGCTCGTCAAAATCCGCATTGGATGGTGGAAGCGAACACACAATATCCTCAAAACCGTAATGTGTGGGCTGGTGTGGTGGGTTCTAGAATTATTGGACCAAATTTTTCGACGGAACACTTAATGGTGAACGTTATCTGAACTTTCTACGAAATGAACTACTACCTACTTTAGCGGTGTTGTTTCCCAACGCAGAAGATCCTGATAGACACAAGGACAGAATTTGGTTACAGCAAGACGGTGCGCCTCCACATTATGCGCGACAAGTTCGAGAATACCTCGATCAAGTATTTTCTAATCCAAATATTTTCAAATTTCCTAATGGATTGGTAGATGAAGGCTTATTGAATGGCCAGCAAGATCGCCAGATTTAACCCCACTAGATTATTTTCTTTGGGGCTATTTAAAAAGTAAAGTTTATTTTAATAGACCTGTAAATATTGAGGCGTTAAAGGAAAGAATTCCTGCAGTAATTCACTTAATGACTCCAGGAATGTTCGAAAACTCAAATATTTTTATTTAAGATTTTATAGAATTTATCCGTTACCTTTGGGAAGCACTGTATAATAGTTAAAATACTTAAATAGTCGTCAAATGATGATATGATTAAAAGGAGACTTACCCCATACATAAGTCCAAACTCTTCATACGGTAATTTTTGTTCCTTTGGTACAACATCCTTAGCTAATTTCAACAGAGGATCTTCATATCCCCATAGCAATTGACCTACAGATACTTCCACGAATGGCTTGATCTTCAAAATGTCCATGATGCTGGCCATAGCTAGCCTTAGGAACCTTGCTGCGTGTTTAGACTGTGACGTAGCACTCTAAAAATCGAATATAATTAGATTTTCTTTGGAGATTATCGCTTTGGGTTTTTCTTTTTTTTACGGCGTTAAATTACTTACCAACATGGGGATATTTGGTACAACAACTACGTCATCTTCACTGACGTCTCCGGATTGTTCTTGGTCGAAAACGTAGATTTTCTCTTGATTGAAGGAAACAGTTCCGTTTTCGTTGAACTTCAAGTTTTTCTTCTCCCACGTTTCACTGAAAATAAAGAATCGTATTGATATTATTAGGGCTATTGATATTATTTTGAGGGGTTACTAAAAGCAAAAAGGTTACTAAAAGATCTACCGGGTGACCCACGCCATAGGTACTCCCGTTTATTCTTTTGTTTATAAAGTCGGACGAATGAAATTTGGAAAAGTGTTAATAGACAAAAAGTGCCATGCTTAGGGATACTCTTGAGGTTAATATGACTTCCGATTGTTCCGGAAATGACGTCATCATTGAAATTTTAAATGGCACCCTATATTCTTTGTGTAATATTTTCAATCAAGATGACATTCTGAACACAAAAACATATCGATCGTCAATTTTTATCACCAAGGCAACGCAAAAATAACTTTATTGTGTATTAATCTAGGTGGCTACTTGGTGAAAATAGTCGAAAATTGTCAAATAAACACTAACTAAATCCGACATTGGCCGACATTGCATTACTGGCGCCCTCTAGCGTGATTTAATTGGTTTTTGGCCAGTGAGTCATTTTCTCACGGGTATACAATATTACTTTTCAAAAAAAAATGCTTTATTTCTATTAAAAACCAAAATTGAATTTTATTCACGTCCTATCACGTGATTTAAAGCGCTCTGTAATTGGCTCAGTCTCCAGTGACGTCATTCGTTAGTACGCTGAGAGCGCATTCGGTTTGTCAGGGTAGGGTATGGGGAGAACAATGCTCTGATAACCTGGGTCTGCTGTCTCTCTCCTATATGCAGATAAACTCCGTATGACGTTAGTCCGCCTATTATGCAGCGCGTCACTCTCACCGTACAATACCGTGTTATCCGAGCGCGCTCTTATGCTTCTCCCGTTTGAATTTAATAGCACTAAAGTGCCATGTAAGCATAACTTTGTAGGTTAGGATAGCCCTAACCTTAAGCTGTCAGATCAGTTAATACCTGGTTCGAAAATACGATAGATAACTTTTCTAGTCAGTTTTACTTATGTCGAAGTAATTGTCATAACAAAAAACACTTGTATTGGCCGCTATTTATTTCATTTGGATTTCTACGAGCCAACCACTTTCTTCGCAGTTTCAAATCTTGCGGAACAGCTACAAATAGTTTATCCGGAGTTTTTCTTGACGTATTTCTGCATTGTGGATTTATACACCATTTATAACCCATTTTTATGTAGAAATTGTGGAAACAATACATCATACAACACAATTACCAAACGGCGACGATGCCGATGCTGACAGACCATCGTATCGTTTTGGCGGGACTTTTTGTGATTCATTGATGTTAACGCTGATTTTTATGAAATATTGAGGAAATAATTACGAAAAATAATGCATTTACAATGTAGAGTGAAGGAATAAACACACTAAGATGGTTTTCCAATAATAGTCAAATACCCTATTGTCCACACCCAGATTATTCGATTGAAAATATCTTTCCGATTACAATGATACCAAATACTTCATATTTTGTTGAAATTCTTAGCGTACAAATGTTGTTAGAAGCAAATATTGTTAGAAGGAAATCGAAAAAAATATTGACCTAATGATCAAAGTCAGCGTACAAGTCAGTCACTCACTGGACTACTCAACGGAAGTATCCTTATAGCCCTTTTACACCTGTGCAATTTTAACCTGCAATCTCAATCATGCGACAAATCGCATGCGATTTTTCGTTTTACACTATGCAATTTTTGTACATATAGGTTATATGAAAAAATCGTATGGGTTTAGAATCAGTTCTAAATCCATGCGATTTTTACGTGCGATTTTAGTAACTTTCTAGGAACTTAAGCCAGAAAACATAAATGTAGTAGTGGTACCATTGCTGATAGACGCGTAGCGTAGGCCCAAGCGAAACATAACCTATTCCGCCAATTGTTTTTGTTCGTGCTTAGTTTGAGACGAATTTGTTAAGATGTCGAAGGAGAATCAAGAAGATAAGAAGGAAAATATTGATAAATTCGTGTGGTCGAAATCAATTACTGAAGATCTAATCGAACTATATCAGAACCAACCAGTACTCTACTGTTCTTCTCTGCCAGAGTACAAAAACAAAAATATAAGGCTAGACGCGTTAAATGTAATACAACGAGACTTGGTGGCGAAAAATGCCTTAGCTGCTGCACAAGTCCTCACAGTTGAAGCAATTAAGAACAAAATACATAATCTAAGGACGCAGTTTTTTAAGGAGTTGGGAAGAATTGAAATTAGTGAAAAAAGTGGTGCCGGCACGTCGGACAGATACACACCAATATTGTGGTATTATGAACATTTAAAATTCCTTCAGGAATCAGAGGCAACAATGGAGTCGGAGTCAAACTTAAGTCACGCTACAACCGGAATATATTATGGATAGCGAGGATAGCCAGCCGGAGCTCATATTTGATGGCACGGTTGAAGATTTCAATTCTTCGGAAATTTTGTCACCGACACCCAGTAGCTCAAGAACGACTCCAATGGCAAAAAGAGCAAAACTTATCCCTAAACCCCAAGAGGTTGCAGAATTAATTAGCGCTGCAACCAATGCACTAACAAAACGTGTGCATTCACAAAATCAAGAAGATGATTTAACGTCATTTGCCAAAACCATCGAACACGAATTAAGAAAAATTGCAAACCCGAGTATTTTAAGAATGGTGAAGAGAAAGATCTTTAATATTGTGTTGGATGGCCAAGAGGAGCATATGGAGTAACCCTCTATTGTATTTTGTTTACTAGAATTTTAATTTTTGTATATTAAGTTTTTTAAATTTTTTTCTTAAAAATAAAATAACATTGTATTAGCAAGTGTATTTTTATTAATTATAATGAATAATTTATAATGATTTTAATATACTATAAATAATAATGATAATAAGAGAATTAATGTTAGTTTATGCCAAGTCATTTTGCCAAGGTACTGCTCCTTCAACACTATTGAAAAATTCTAAAAACTCCTGACTGTTGTCTAAGGCTGAACGAGCACTTCTGCTTCCAGCTACAAAATGCATATTTAATGACGTATCGATGTTTCATCTCGTATGCCATACGTATTGGGGCATTCTGTTCGTAGAAAATTATGCAAAACTATACAAGTCAAAGTTCATTATTTACTAAATGTAGATTTACCCGATCTTTTCGCTAAGCCATAGTTTAGTCTACCAACGCCGTTCCGTTCTTTGTCTTAACAACAAACTCGCAGCTCCAATTATGATGCTACGGAGAGCAATTTCCTCTAAATCGACGACGTTAGGCATTTTAACACATATGTATATCAACACATGCATCAACAATCGATACTAGCAAGGTTTCTTATACATATAAACGATAGTTTTGGTGCTAAGAAGGTTATATTTATGTATAAATAACAAAACAACGAGGTTATGTGTGTTGATGTGTGTAGCACTGTTGCCAATCAAAGAAGTTAGTTGTTAAAAAATAAAATCACTGATGCTGAAGCCATGCAATTTATTAAAGTTGCACAGATGTAAACGGTCGACAAACGGTGATAAAATTATTAAACGCTATTAAACGTCCGTTTCGCGCTACGATTATCAGCAAAATATCAAGCCTTGGTATCATTGTGTCGGAAAAGTGTTTTTCCTCGAACAATCAGGGTACTTCCTTCGAGTAGTCCATTGAGTGACTGACTTGTACGCTGACTTTGATCATTAGGTCAATATCTTTTTCGACTTCCTTGCTTCTAACAACATTTGTACGCAAAGAATTTCAACAAAATATCAAGTATTTGGTATCATTGTAATCGGAAAGATGTTATCTATCGAATAATCAGGATGTGGCTATTGGGTACCCGTGAAAAAAATGACTCACTAGGCAAAAACCAATGAACTCACGCTAGAGGGCGCCAGTAATGCAATATTTGCCAAAATCGATTTAGTTAGTGTTTATTTGACAATTTCCGACTATTTTCACCTATTCATAGCCACTTAGATTATTAATACACAAAGAAGTTATTTTTGCGTTGCCTTGGTGATAAAAGTTGACAATCGATATGTTTTTGTGTTCAGAGTGTCATCCTGATTGAAAATATCACACAACGAATATAGGGTGCCATTTAAAAGATGACGACGTCATTTCCGGAAAAGCCGGAAGTCATATTAACCTCAAGAGTATCCCAAAGAATGGCATTTTTTGTCTACTAACAGTTTCCCAGATTTCATTCGTCCAGCTTTATAAACAAAAAATAAACGGGAGTACCTATGGCGTGGGTCACCCGGTAGATCGCCTAATTTCTGTTATCAAGGTTTGTAACTTTTACAAATAGTATTGAATAACCTTCGTTTATATCTCAAATTTAAATGTTCATGATTAAAATTATTCAACTCATAAGCGAGGTAAAAATATACAATAAACGTTTCCACTACATAAATTTCCGAACCAGTTTGTTATATCTTGTTATACAGACAGATGCACAACAAAGTAGCAGTTTATTCGGCGGGTTAGTGAAAGTGGATGGGTAACTACATATCATAATACCTACAAGACTACGTACAACAAGAGAGAATCACGAAAGGTCAAGTCTCGATCACCACTTATATAAGAAGAAAGTTTTCCAACAGAGAAAGTAGTCCTGCTATGTCATATTGATTCGACACAGACAGTAATACCCACAATAATACAAATATCAACTTTACCAGAACCATGCTACAAAATAGTTTTTATTGAATTTTTTTTTAACAATTTCTTCAATTTCTATACTTATTTAAACATGTTGATTAATGTGAACATACGTTTTTTTAGGAAGTATGCGTTCGGTGTGTTATAGACAATAATTATGTGAAAGTATTATTGAGAAACGAAACATGCTACATAACGTTATATGAATGGGAATGGTCTTTCTTTGCCCTTCTTGTGGCAATATTACACATTGCGTCACTATCTGTCTTTTCCTTATACGTATTGCATAAGCAGGAAGGTTCATTTGCATCCTATATCGTAAGAATGCCATTCATTTGAGTGCCAGTGTTTGTAATTTTACTATAACAATAAAATTACCGTAGACAATGCAATGAGATGATGTGATCTATTGGTTGTTCACAGGATGAAAATAGATTCTGTTATTTCCTGATCTCCGCGTATAGTTTTCTGTTTTTTTTTCTGTTCTGATGCCTTGGTTCTTAGGTATATGTATGTGCTTAAGATCAAAATAAAACTCATCCCTAATTTGTGGAGATTTGCAGTATACAAGGTTGCAACAAATTCATGATTCATTTTACGGTCAGCATACTGAAGGATATTGAAATGGTTCAATACTGTTCAACACGTTGGGTGCTGTTAAAATGAGAACAATATACTCAACTAGTGTATCTTGTGATCTTGGCATGTTATAGAAGGGTTATTCCATGTCAAATCAACAGAATTTTATTCCTCGCCACCTTGGATTTTGATGAAATTATGTACAATTATTGTTGACTTCATGTAAGCTACTATCTGACTTTTTCTTTCAAAATTTAAAAAAGGGAGCATTTTGAAATAATCACAATTAAACTTCTAATTTTTAATTAAGAAAAAGAAAATTTTCCCACAAGCCCTATTGTGTTTTACATCACGAGAAAGAGAGGAAAAATCACGTAATAGCTTACGCCGTTTTTAGTTAAATCCTAAAGCTTGAAAGTGGGACGGAAATAGGTTCATGTCTTAAAAAATCTGATGTGACCAGGCACATGACTTTATCATACTATATAAAAAATTAATAGCTTAGCTGCATGAGATTCTATTTGATCGAGACCGGCCATGTCTGCATTTAAAATAAACCTAGTAGAACTAGTAGATTAAAGCTGCGTTCGGATATTGTACTTCATTGACCCCCGGGTACACCGTCCAAATGACACGTACGTGTTATTGGGTGTAAAAAGTGTAATGGTGTACAATATCCGAACGCAGCTTATATTGACAGTAGGTATTGTCAAAACATTAGCGTTTGACAACTACCTACTGTCATTAGAATCAAAATATCTGACACATCCTGGCTACTAGTTTTAATGCAGTACGACCTATCTCGATGAAATAGAATTTGCTCATGCAGCTAATTTATTGATTGTACCAAAAAATGTAATAGTCATAAATTATTCAGAATTTCCTCTACTTTAATTTATTATTTAACTATTTTGATGAAATTCCAGATATGGCGGCTTATTTGCAAAATCTTTGGTCATGAAGCTTCTAGATATGAAGTTTCGTCCCGATACCTTTAGTAGTTTCTCCGGAATCGTCGCCACAAAAACGGGTGCACACACACACACACATACACACACACACACAGACATTTTTTTGGACCTTGGTCAAAAATGTTCAGGGGACCCAAAAAGACATATTTCTTTAAAAATCTCAAATTTTGTTTGGCACGATTACAATACTTTACATACTACGTGTGATAAAGTAAAAAAGTAAATGTCTACAAACATAATACCTATTTACTGAATATGGTATACCAACCAAGTGAACACACTATTATTTATTTTAATACTGTTATTATCTGATTTTTTTTTTCAAGCTTAAAAAAAGAGAGCATTTTGGAATAATCCAAATTAAACTTTTAATTTTTAATTAAGAAAACAAAATTCCCCAAAAGCCCTATTGTGTTGTATATCAGGAGAAAGCTAATGGAAAAGGCTATAAAATGGCACCTATGCCACCTCTCTAGATTGATTAGGTGATCGACATTATTGGCCTTTAAATATATTATGCCCGAACAATTTTTAAAAATTTGCATACCCATAATTGCTAAACTGGATAACATACTATCATAACATTTGGTATTTTACTATAACTACATGTATCAGTCAACAATTGTACAAAATTTTATCAAAATCCGGCGAGAAATAAAACTAAGTTGATTTGACATAGAATTACCCAAAAGCAAACGAAAAAAGTCATCCGGTTTATTATTTTTTTTTTATTTTTGACACTACGAATGAAATTTTTTGAAGTGCTAATTGACCAAAAATGCGTCATTTTTGGGATACTCTTGAGGTTAGTATGACTTCCGGCTTTTTCGACAATGACGTTACTATTGAAATATTAAATTAGACCGTATATTATTTGTGTGATATTTTGGAAGACATTCAGAACACAAAAGCACACTAAGTCAATCGACAAGTGATTTAATTGTTATTTTTTATTCGACAGAAAGCATTTTCGGTATACAATGATACGAAATACTTGATATTTATTGAAAATCGTAGCGTGGAAATATCTTTCAAAGCAGGAAAAATGTCAGAATCACATCATGAACACAACAACATAATTATAGTCAATTTTCATTACAAAGGCAACGAAAAAATATTTTGTTTATTAATAATCTATGTGACTTAATATTTATATGGTAGGTAAATAGTTTATAAATTACAACTGTTAGATTTTATGTTAAATTGAAATAAATATAACGATTAAAACTAAAAACGATTTATTTCATTTTGAGGCCAGAAGTGTTGTATAAATAGTCAATAGAATGGATAGTAGAATGAAATGGATTTCCTAGTTCATAGCAATGCAGTAATTCCACATAAAACAACGATTAACATGTTAGTAACCATTTTTAAATGATGCTATAAATGTGGATTGAGTTTCTGAAGTAAATTAAATTAATTGTGATTGATTTTAAATTTTAATTGATACTTACGTCACAATTGACACAAGTATAAAAAATAAATTAATAAAATTGGACCTTATGGTTTCTGAAAACAATGGTTTAAATTTAAACAAAACAAATAATAATAGTTGTACATTTGATGATTTTTTGAATTTTTTTTCTTAAATCTAAATAAGAATCCTAATAGATAAATGTAAATAATCAAAAATAGTGTTCTACTGACAAAGGCAGTAAAATAAAATAAACCCTTATAAGCAAAAACAATGCATTGACAGTGTACGTTTTGCACAGTGATGTTAAATACCCTGGTATTTATTATCAAGGGTAAATACCCCGGGTAAATACCCGGGAATTTACCAAAAGTGGGTATTTATAGGGGTATTTATAAACATAATATTGTTATTAAAAATAGCAGTAAAAGGAAATATGTAATTACTAAATAAAGGTTTTTCTTTTATCACAAAATCAAAAGGTATTTTCTTACCACAAAATAAAGGTTACTCTTATTAAAATAAAAACATTTTAAAACAAAAAATAAAAATATCAGTCTCATTTGACGATATATCAAGAGCAGACATTTCCTTGTCATCATCGTCCACTCAATCGTGTGAGTCTTTCATATTTTCTGATTTTGTTATTGAAGAAGATTTAGCAGAAACTTATGATTATATGTTAAGTATAGTTGACATAGCGGCTTTTGTCGCTGTTAACCAATTTCCTATTTTGCTATAAATCCAACTAAATGTACTGAATGTTCTGATATAACTCAAATATTTTACATTATTTGTAATCAAGAGTACACATCTACAGAGTGTCCATTTTTTCCCGCATAACTTTTTCCAGATAGGAAATGCCACACTGAGTAAAAAGAAATAATTTTAAAATAATTGCAAAACTGTATATTAAATGACTTTAACTTCTTTAGGAATTAATAAACCCAATAAGTCGGCATGAAAGAAACTCTATACTCAGAATGATAATTACTTGTAGAGAAACAAATGTCTAAAAAGTTTCATGTGTATTATGTTTTCGTCCATTTGTTATTTATTTTATTTTTCACATTTTGAATTATCTTCTTAAGTTTATTTACTTTTAATTTTGTAATTTGTATTGATTGTGCTCTTTCTTAGTTTTAGCATTGTTTGATATGTAGTTTATAGGTTATTTTTCTTTATTTAGTTAATTTTTCTTCTGCAACTTGGCGTTGAGAAAACAATTAGGTCCATATGAAAAGTTATACTCAGAATGACATTTACAATCTAAAAATAATTCTTGCGGGAAACAAGTTTTACACCCTGTATAAATATTTTTGAAATATTGTTAAATCGTGTTTTAAGGATAAAAAGGATAAATACCCAAAATTTAGGTATTTACCCTAAGTAGGGGTAAATACCCATTTTATAAATTCCCACCCGCCGTACCACAGTACAACTACTTGAAGCGTATTAAACAATCAGTCATCAGATCAAATAAATTAAATGAATATTACTCAATCCTTTACCTAAGAAAAAATTAAAACGGATTGAAGTAAATAAAACTTTGTACATCGTTTTTTTTTTTTGTGGCGACGATTCCGGAGATGCTACTAAAGTATCAGAACAAAACTTTATATTTAGAAGTTTAATGACTAAACTTAGAGCTGAAAGAATTTTTGTTCAAAAGGGTCCAATGAAACTGGTAGTTTACTCTTAACATTTTTCAACGATTTTGCATAGGAGCCGCCATTTCCGTAATCTCGTCAAAATAGTTAAATAATAAATTAAACTAGAAGAAATTTTGTATAATTTATGTCTATGACCTTTTTTGGGATAATTAATAGTTTAGCTGCATGAGCAAATTCTATTGGATTGAGATCGGTCGTCACTGCATTAAAACTAGTTAGTCAGGATTTGACAGATATTTTGATGCTATTGACAGTATTGTCAACACATCAGAGTTTGACACTGCTGTATGCATGGTACTCTGTGGTATAGTATGATAAAGTCATGTGTTTGGCCACATCAGATTTTTTTTAATGGCACACTATTATTTTATAGTTATATATTTTTTTATTTTTATCCTAATTATTATGACATCAATTTGTATTAAGCTATTGTCTACAGCTTCTGCAATATTGTGAAATTAATACCAAAAACGGGCATTTTTCAAAACTCTATTCTGAGATGACTAGCAAGGATGGTAGAAACAAATGAACTGCTTTTGGATTGTAATAGAATCACACTTTTTGTTGGTTATTGTTGGTTTAACCTGTTATTCCGGAATAAACGGAAGTTTCCTATATGTGAAATAACTTCAGAATTTTAAATGGAACACCTGTACATCTTGAAATACTAGGAAAGATCAGTGGACCAACTTTCCGAAAACGTCCAACTCGGTAGGTCTATCATCAATAGCTACAATGTTATTAACAATCTAATTTAACATTTATAACTCATGCACAATAATTCATAAATTATTTAATTAGTTAATAAAATTAATTAATAAATTCAAATGTTATTTTTCTTCTATTTATGCAGCAACTTTTAGACATTGCAAACTACTGCTATGAATTACACAATACACATTCGAACAATTTATGATTACCCCTAGAATTAATTTTTTTAGTACCAGTCGAAAATTATTTAACATTTTTATTATTTATTTAGGTAATGTTCTAAATCATTTAAAGAATATTATTGAGCCCTTGGGTTGGTTGTAGTGGTCTAACGTCTTAGCCAGCTAGATAACCAAAACAAGCAGTGCTTTAGTAGAAATGTGATGTTCTGTAAAAATCCTAACATTACTGTACACATTACAGTGTCATAAAAAAGCCAACTATTTTGGATTTATTGGATTCCTAATAACCCATTTTTGTCTAACTCAACTCTACTATACGCAATCTTATGAATGGATACCATATTAAATCATTAGATCTTAAAATAGAAACTCTGAAATACAATTTAGTTATTTTTTCGTCCAGATAAAACACATTTTAATATTTTTAAACGTGAATGCCTATCACCAAAATACTTAACCTAAGTAAAATGCATTAAAGAACATGAAGATAAAAAAGGCAACATCCTATATAGGAATGTTTTCCATATTTGACCACATGATCGATTATAGTCCAAAGTAGCATTTTTTACACACGCGTTCACCTTCGGCTTTTTTCGACATGTTATAGAACTGGTTATCTTTGATAATAGGTATAAACAAATCAATTCTGATGAATTGATCGTCACAAAGCTCAAGGTAGACCACATTACAATTTATATTTTTAATTTGGCACCTATTATGGACAAGGACGAACACTTCCTTTCGGTGAAATTTACAGCCAGATACAGAAAAACTCTCGTCGACATTGAAACGTCGTCGTTGTTTTGATTTAAGAATTCGTTAAAAAATTACTTACATATATTATATTAAATTATATATGTTCTTTTTTATGAAGGTAATAATTAAAAAATTTATATTAATATCTGTAGGAAATAGCTTTATTTTGACGTACAGGTAATACTGGTAATTTTCCTTGGAAAAAGTCACAAATAAGTGTTTTATGAAGCAATTATATAAATTAGTTTAATTTCTACAAGTAATGAAGGTTATTTTGCACTTGGAAAATAATGACGACCATTTGAATACACGTGTCTCCGGTTGGTAATGAAAATATACAATATATAAAAAAGAATTCCATTCTTTAAACCACATATAAATAAATTTATTGGTATAAACACCAGAATAGGGTATTTGACTGTATTACAAATGTGGCTTGTATTATAGTCATCCTAATAGATTACAGTTTAAGAAAGCTATTTGTTATTATTTTTAAAAAGAATATGCTTTATTTCTTTTAAAAACCAAAATTAAAATTGAATTTTATTCACATCCTATCACGTGATTAAAAATGGTCTGTAATTGGCTCAGTCTCCAGTGACGTCATTCGTCAGTACGCTTAGAGCGCGTTCGGTTTGTCAGAGTAGGGTATGGGGAGAGCAATGGGTCGGCTGTCTCTCTCTTATATGCAGATAAACGTGGTATGACGTTAGTCCGCCTATTATGCAGCGCGTCACTCTCACCGTACCCTACCCGATTATCCGAACGCGCTCTTATGCTTCTCCCGTTTGAATTTAGTAGCACTACAGTGCCATGTAAGCATAACTTTGTAGGTTAGGTTAGCCCTAACCTTAAGCTGTCAGATCAGATAATACCCTGTTCGAAAATACGATAGATAACTTATTCTAGTCAGTTTTACTTATGTCGAAGTAATCTTCACAACAAAAAACACTTGTATTGGCCGCTATTTATTTCATTTGGATTTCTACGAGCCAACCACTTTCTTCGCAGTTTCAAATCTTGCGGAACAGCTACAAATAGTTTATCCGGAGTTTTTATTGACGTATTTCTGCATTGTGGATTTATACACCATTTATAACCCATTTTTATGTAGAAATTGTGAGAACAACACATCATACAACACAATTAACAAACGGTGACGATGCCGGTGCTGACAGACCATATGGGCCGATTTGACATCTACTATCGGGAGACGTCACACAACAGAAAGTATCGTTTTGGCGGGACTTTTCGTGATTCAATTTTTAACGCTGATTTTTATGAAATGTTGAGGAAATAATTACGAAAAATAATGCATTCACAATGTAGAGTGAAAAAAATAACACACTAAGATGGTTTTCCAATAATAGTCAAATACCCTATTGTTGTTGAAATCGGGTCACGTTAAACAAAGAATAACTTCGGGTTCTCTTTAGCACTCTTATATAAATAAATAGGATAATCTTTAAGTAAAAGATAAAAGTTTGAAATGAAAAGAAAAACTAAATAGGTTTCGTATGAAAGTTATGAAACTTTCTTTTTCTAGGTTATTTCGAATTATGGTACAAATATCACCTACTTCCGTTCAAACCGGAAGGGCTTTCGGTTCAGACTGCAAGTTGATATTACCGTTATCGTAGTTTAGTATCGTAGTATTATCGTAGTATGGTAAAGTATTGTAAACGTGCCAAAAATTTTAGATTTTAGCGGAAGTATGTCCTATTGGGTCCCCTGAACATTTTTGACCAAGGTACAAAAACTTTCTATGTGTACCCGTTTTTACTTTATCATACGCAGTATGTAAAGTATTGTAATCATGCCAAAAAAATTTTTTGAGATTTTAGCGGAAATATGTCTTTTTGGGTCCCCTGAACATTTTTGACCAAGGTACAAAAAAATGTCTGTGTGTGTGTGTGTGTGTGTGTGTGTGTGTGTGTGTGTGTGTGTGTGTGTGTGTGTGTGTGTATGTGTGTGTGTGTGTGTGTGTGTACCCGTTTTTGTGGATTCCGGAGAAACTACTAATGGCATCGGGACGAAACTTCATATTTAGAAGTTTTATAACCAAACTTAGAGCTGAAAAGCTTTCTGTTGAAAAGGGTACAAAGGAACTGGTGGTTTACTCATAGCATTTTTCGAAGATTTTGCCAATGAGCCGCTATTTGTGTAATGTCGTCAAAATAGTTAAATAATAAATTAAAGGAGAGGAAATTTTCCATAATTTATGTAGATGACATTTTTTGGTAGAATTTATAGTTTAGCCGCATGAGCAAATTCTATTTCATCGAGATCGGGCGTACTGCTTTAAAACTAGTAGCCAGGATATGTCAGATTATTTTAATTCTAATGACAGTAGCTAGTGTCAAACGCTAATGTCTTGAAAATGCTACTGTCAATATAGGCTGCGTTCGGATATTGAACACCGTTACACTTTTTATACCCAATAACACGTAAGTGTCATTTGGACGGTGTACCCGGTGTCAACGGAGTACAATATCCGAACGCAGCTTTAATCGAGATATCTGTCTAGTTCTACTAGTTTTATTTTAATGCAGACATAGCCGATCTCGATCAAATAGAATCTCATGCAGCTAAACTATTAATTTTATATATAGTATGATAAAGTCATGTGCCTGGCCACATCAGATTTTTTTTTTGTGGCAACGATTCCAGAGAAACTACTAAAGGTAACGGGGCGAAACTTCATATTTAGAAGTCTTATGACTAAGCTTAGAGCTGAAAAGGTTTTTGTTCAAAAAGGTCCGAAGGAACTGGATGTTTACTCTAAGCATTTTTCAAGAATTTTTCAAATGAGCCGCCATTTCTGTAATTTCGTCAAAATAGTTAAATAATAAATTAAAGTAGAGGAAATTTTGTATAATTTATGTCTATGATATTTCTTGGTGAACTTAATATAAAACTAGTTAGCTAGAATTTGACAGATATTTTCATTCTAATGACAGTAGGTAGTGACAAGCGCTGATGTTTTGACAATATCTACTGTCAATAGTATCAAAATATCTGTGAAATCCTAGCTAACTAGTTTTATTTTAATGCAGACACGACCGATCTCGATCAAATAGAATCTCATGCAGCTAAACAATAAATTTTATATATTCTATGATAAAGTCATGTGCCTGGCCACTTAAATTTTTTTTCAAATGGCAATAATATCATATGAATGGATTTTGAAATTCTATGGAAATTCTAAAATGCATTTTTACCTACACACATCGAGTTTTAACATCATAAACATTACTTATTTCTAATACTTACACGTAAACGTACGGTCCAATTTCGTCAACGATTGGTTTCGATCCATTATTTAAAAATTCGTCAGCATTCGTCACGTTGTAAATGTAAACTTTGAACACAGGGTGTACTGGGGGCTTTGACCACAAATCGAACGTTTGTGAACCAGTCCTTAAAACTATTTCCTGAAATAAAAAAGAAGGGAAAATAAATAAAAATTAATATTAGATATTCAGATGGGAAAGATTTTTTTTGTTTTTAGGAAATATACCTATTTATTTGAATTTGTTCTTTTGGATCAAAATATATTTTTTCGATACCCCCGCGGCGGCGATTCTCGGCGATTTTTTCACTTTTAAATTAACGTTCGTGTTTCAATTTTTTCCTCGTAAACCGCTTGCCACAAAAACTTCAATTTTTTTTCAGATTGCATTTAGAGCCTCTTCTATAGATTGGCATTTTTGTTTTCTTCAGTTTTTGTGTAATAAAGGTTGCGAACCAGGTTTTCATGGAAGCGGATATCTCAGTAACGAATATTTGCACGATATCGGGATATGCACGTAATCAATCATCATATTTTAATTAATGAGACTGTAGAAAAAGAATTGCATAATAATTTTTAAGTAATTTTTAAAGCGATTTAATATGAATGATATAAATTTCGTGCAGCGCGCATTACGTCAATCGTAACGGTAAATGGAAACGTAGCTGGGACAGTGGAAGATTATTTACTATTTGTACGATACGATCAGAACAATTTAATTTCGGAATTTTTAATAGTAGTGCGAGTTAAATATAGAGAATGAATTTAGATGTACAATTAATTATACCCAACAGTATTTTACAAAAGCGGATTCAAACGGATTCAGCGATCGCGTCAAAACTTCGCATCTCGTTCGACTGCTTCGCACCAAAACCCGCAAGCGAGGGAAGCCGAACTGCGCAAAATATTGTTCATGTTTATTTCGGTCTTAAAAATTAACAAATAGTCGGAATGCTATTAAATTTAAGGGATGTGTATCGCAGTAAATAAGGATTATTTGCATGCTAACTGCTGTGTCCTGAAGAAAACAAATAAGCCAATCTATAGAAGAGGCTCTAAATGCAACCTGAACAAAAACTGAAGTTTTTGTGGTAAGTGGTTTAAGAGAAAATAAATCGGACAAGCGTTAATTTAAAATAGGGTACGTTTTTTTCACTTCTCTCGCGTGCATATTTACACCGATAGGCAAACAATTTTGACAGTCAGAGTTATGGGGCTTCAAACAGCGGTCGGATGCTATCGAAACAAGAGATGGCAGTTAGGGCGATTCTCTCGTACGGGGACACATATACACTTCCGCTCATGAAAGTTCGGACACATAGTAAACATATAGGAAATAATGATAAAAGCACTAATAACCTAGCAATTGGCACCTCTATTTCTACCAAATAGCGAACACATTTTAACGTTGATTTCCAGTAACATACGACATCATTAAATGTGCTAATTTAAAATAATTTTTATATTTAATTATTATGCAACATTTTGCTGTTTTGTAACTGGTTGTTGGGAATTTTCTAGTTTCCGTTAAAAAGGATTAAATACGAAATAACAAATAGAGTCGTAAATACTGCATCTCAGACACATGCTGCGACCCCATTTTTACCAGATTTTTTCATCAAATGCTCGAATTCGTATTCAAACGAGTCTGTGCATGCAATCTGTAGTTTGCACAAGATAACTCTGTCACGCGGAAGACATCATGCGACGCGGAAATCCAACAAGCAAGGAACAGCGTTCTGTAATTATCGCTTTTTATCAGAAACGATTGTCAGTTCGTGAAAATGCAAGAAATAAGTCAACGATAAGTCACACTCTTCACCAATATGAAGAAACATGGAATTTGGATGACGTGTTCGGCCGGGACTATCACGAATAATTTCCCAAGCGGATGCAGAACGATAAAAATTAATTTTTAAGCAAAACAGAAAATTGACCGCTCCTAAAATCACCTCTGAAGTCAATCGCGATCGTGAAAGACCAATTTTCGTAACCACAGGGAAACGACGTCTCCAAGCGGAAAATCTGCATGGACGCGTTGCCGTACGAAAACCATTGCTTTGTCGGGGAAATCGTCAGAAACGACTTCAGTGGGCACGAACACATCGAAATCGGACAAATGAAGACTGGAAACAGTAGTGCCTGACACTTTTCCCGACCAAGCAGCGGTTAGCGTACGGCAACGCGTCCATGCAGATTTTCCGCTTGGAGACGTCGTTTCCCTGTGCTTACGAAAATTGGTCTTTCACGATCGCGATTGACGTCAGAGGTGCTTTTAGGTGCGGTCAATTTTCGCTTTGCTTAAAAATTAATTTTAATCGTTCTTCATCCGCTTGGGAAATTATTCGTGATAGTCCCGGCCGAACACGTCATCCAAATTCCATGTTTCTTCATATTGGTGAAGAGTGTCACTTATCGTTGACTCACTTATCGTTAACTCACTTATCGTTGACATATTTCTTGCATTTTCACGAACTGACAATGTTCCTGATGAAAAGCGATAATTACAGAACGCTGTTCCTTGCTTGTTGGCTTTCCGCGTCGCATGATGTCTTCCGCGTGACAGAGTTATCTTGTGCAAACTACAGATTGCAGGCGCAGACTCGTTTGAATATGAATTCGAGCATTTGATGCAAAAAATCTGGTAAAAAGGGGGTCGCAACATGTGTCTGAGATGCAGTATTTATGACTCTATTTGTTATTTCGTATTTAATCCTTTTTAATGGAAACTAGAAAATGCCCAACAACCAGTTACAAAACAGCATGAATGTTGCATAGTAATTAAATATAACAATTATTCTAAATTAGCACATTTAATGATGTCGTATGTTACTGGATATCAACGTTAAGAATGTGAGACCCCTAAATTTTTAAATATTAGTGGTTATAAGGGCAGTACACCGTATTATTATGACAATATAAAACATTTTTAGTTAGTCCAAATAGATACTATGTATTACATTTTCTTAATTACTGGTATCCTGTAGCGATATAAAAAGAAGTCGAATTGTAGTTACCTTATAAGGCAAAAATCAACTTTTAGCATAACAATCAATTATCAAGATCAGTCAAACTTCTAGGTTATATTCTGGCATCGGTAGAACATCAGTAGAATAAGAAACAATTGTGGGTTGATATTAAGTGTATTTTTTCGCATTTTAGCTCAAACATTAATTTAAAAATTATAATTCTTTCACTCAATACACTAATAACTATTTGAACTAAATAAATCTCGTTCCTTATAATATAAAAATTATAAATTTTAACTGAAAACATAAATTGTTTGACACAAAGAAACGTTCTTCCCTCCTAAGCAATCTTCCAAACAAATGCATTTTTTATCCGCAAAGAAATATTTCTTTTCCTCTATTGAAACAATATTAATTTTTTTGAGTCAGTTATCTATTTTTTTGCGGTTGGTTTATTAATGAATTAATTCACAGTATCCTTAGCAATGGCAAGAATGTAGTGTGAACAACATGCTTGTAATTATACATGGAATTATGTTAACTCTTCATGACTCAATAAAGCGATTGATTACATACATATGAAATGATATATTGGTTACTAAGTACCACAAGTATGCCATGGTAAGCATGTTTGGCAAAAATATTAATCGGATTATTGAAATCCAAACTACCTTAGTCACTTCTTGTACACACTAATGTACTTATGAATCAGAGAATGTTAATTATTTTCTTTGCTAATACCCATATAAACTATATATGTCCGAAGTTATTTTAAGCCATTTCTTTTTTTTTCCAAAAAAATGCCTATTTAAATGTGGTTTTTAAAATGGTATAACACTTGCTATGTTTTACTATAGAAAAAAAAGATTTCTATAGTAAATCATAGCAACATACCTATTTTGCTGCAAAATAATTTTCAAATTATTTTAATAAGTAGCAATTCGTATTTATTTAAAAACAAACAAAATTCAAACGCACTTTAAAAAAATTGGATACAAACAAAAATTACTTTCCTTTAAAGTAATATTTTTGTTTTGAGTTAGAAAGACATTTCTTATCACCAAAGAAATCTAAGTTTGATTCAAAGAAATATATTCGTATATAAGACGAGATTTATTTCCCTCAAAGAAATATTATTGCTTTGGCTTAAAAAAGTTTACTAAGTATTGTCAAATAGTATTGTCAAATCGGTCAAACATATTTTTTTCCCAAATGTGTTGCAGTAAGTATTACATTTATTTTGGACGATGGTCAATAGCAGCTCTGTTTTATTTGAAATGGTATAGAAATGATTTCAACAACATTATGTGTTTTGTCTATCTCCCGGATAAATTACAAATACATTCGATCTGTCAGACTATTATAATAATATTATGTATTAATAATTAAGTTTAGATAGTACTTTAATCTATACGTTGATTTTTTCATAAACTATTATCTGAAAACAAACGGGCGTTATGCACAAACAAAATCAGTTTCAGCAAAATCCAGTTATCAGTGTTATTTTCTATATAGATTTTTGCCGAATAGACGAAACAGTATTTACTATAAATAGCTACAAGCATACTTACATGATGTAAAACTATGTTAACCCAACTCATAAAGAATATGGCTACTATGATTCCTAATAAAACTATTCCTACTGAAATGGCGGCGACAAACCCTGAAACAAAACAAAAAAAAACAGTTAAAATAAATTCTAATCACATGTCAAACATAAATACACATAACCACAAAGTGCCCTTTTAGAATCGCTTGCAATCGCATACACTGCGAAATATCTATATTCTATACATATTTAAACATGCGTGTAGCATGCTATAGTATGGCCAAAGGGTTGGGGCTTTCTCAGTTTTGCTCTGTTCGTCAAAATACGCCAGCATAACGTTTTCGGTGATGTTTTGCGACTCTAGTAAGTGATCGTGCATCATTCTCGTCAACTAAACATCAAATCCTCCTTTCAGATACAATACAAGGACCACATTTACCTGAATAAGGAGTTATGCGAAGATCAAACCTACATCGTAGATATGATCGGGTTCAAATACTGCCGCGGGATTGTGTATGCGCAATAAATAGTTTATTGAATATCAGCATGCACATAGCAAGCTATAGTTCATCGGAAATGTTGAGGACTTCTTAGTTGATGTAACGTATATGTTTACGGTAACATTTTGGGCAGAATTCTGATCGTGCCAATACCGTATTCTTTTTTGTAGGTCGCTTCCAACTTCGTCTTAGTTCTAATAGGGTATTTGACTATTATTGGCAAACCATCTTAGTGTGTTTATTCCTTCACTCTACATTGTAAATGCATTATTTTTCATAATTATTTCCTCAATATTTCATAAAAATCAGCGTTAAAAATTGAATCACAAAAAGTCCCGCCGAAACGGTAGTTTCTGTTATGTGACGTCACACGATAGTAGATGTCAAATCGGCCCATATGGTCTGTCAGCATCGGCATCGTCGCCGTTTAGTAATTGTGTTGTATGATGTGTTGTTTTCACAATTTCTACATAAAAATGGGCTATAAATGGTGTATAAATCCACAATGCAAAAATACGTCAATAAAAACTCTAAACTATTTGTAGCTATTCCGCAAGATTTTAAACTGCGAAGAAAGTGGTTGGCTCGTAGAAATCCAAATGAAATAAATAGCGGCCAATACAACTGTTTTTTGTTGTGAAGATTACTTCGACATAAGTAAAACTGACTAGAATAAGTTATCTATCGTATTTTCGAACCAAGTATTATCTGATCTGACAGTTTAAGGTTAGGGCTAACCTAACCTACAAAGTTATGCTTACATGGCACTTTAGTGCTATTAAATTCAGACGGGAGAAGCATAAGAGCGCGTTCGGATAATCGGTTAGGGTACGGTGAGAGTGACGCGCTGCCTAATAGGCGGACTAACGTCATACGGCGTTTATCTGCATATAAGAGAGAGACAGCCGACCCAGGTTATCAGTGCATTGCTCTCCCCATACCCTACCCTGACAAACCGTACGCGCTCTAAGCGTACTAACGAATGACGTCACTGGAGACTGAGCCAATTACAGAGCGTTTTCAATCACGTGATAGGACGTGAATAAAATTCAATTTTAATTTTGGTTTTTAATAGAAATAAAGCTTAGTTGTTTGAAAAGCAATAACCAATAGTTTTCTTAAACTGTAATCTGTTAGGATTAGTGCTTCCAATCCGGGACTGTTTTTTCAGAACCGGGATTACGGTGCTGGAAATTTTCAATCTCGGGATCCCGGTGCCAGTACCGGGAATCTCTATGTATAAAAGAAAATGTTTATTTCATTATCGTTTATTATAGGGATCAAAGTTGTACATATTAACTCTTTCCTACATAAATTCTTCCAATATATGTCCTTTGCACGAAATAAATGTTTTAAATAAATATTTATATTTTTTAAAAACATTTTTATTAATTACTAAATATAGTAAGAAGACTAGGAAAGATGAATTATCTTCTTATGGTTAATAAATAAATCTTAATGTAAAAAAAATAACAAACATATGTTCTAATCTGACGACCCTGTACAGCACAACAAGATATGCCAAGTTGCAGGTACGGTTTTGAGAAAAATACGCTGACCGGCACAATTAAAGGAACGCTTATTTTTTGCTAAACTCTTGTCATGATGACCGGTTTTCATTATTTTTCAATGCATTTTAAAGAAATTCAATAAAGAAATTAATTGAATTTCTTAGAGATTAGCACATACTATTGTTATTTTCGATACACGCTGTGAAAAACTGCGTAGCATGAACAAGTTTTAAAGTACTCTGTTACAAGGACATCCATATTCTGAACATTTTGTTTTTGGTTCATTCCAATATCTGAATTTTGTAGAAGATAAACAATTTCAAATAAAACTTAGCTATTTAAATTTACCCTTAAACCTTGCAGCAAATCTGACTTGATTATGAGTGAAATACAAAATCTTGCATAAAACTGTGTATATTCTACAAAAATTCAGATATTGTGATGAATTAGAAAACAAGATGTTGAGAATTGATATGGCTTTGTAAGAGAGTACCTAGTTGCCAACCTGCGAGAGAACAAGTTCCTTAGTTATCCCACAGGATGTCTCAAACATGACCAAAAACACAATTTTTGATCTCCTAGTATTAATAATCAGCTGGAACATCTTATTTTCTTTAAGTATCAAAGAATATTATGTATCATAAATTTGATAAACTTCGTTACATGTCTCGAAAAAAAAATAATGAAAATCGGTCAAAGTCTACAAAAGTTATTGAATATCAAAGTTTAGCTAACTTAGTTTAAGCCGGTCAGTCGACATGTCAAATGTTGATAGTTCTTTTACGTCCTGTCTCGTTCTTACTCACTTTCTGCCGACACCGAAATTCTCTGAACCAAATATAAACTACTAGCCCGTAGAGCACACATCCTAACACTGCATAGTTTATGCCATATTTAATAGCATTAACCATTAATTTAGTATTCCTTTCTCTTAATTTGTTTTTTGATTTTCTATTAAAAATCTATCAGCACCGTAATCCCGGTATTCAGACTAATCTTAGCACCGGGATTACGGTACCAGAAAAGTCCGGGAATACCGGGATCCCGGTTTCAGGGATGCACTAGTTAGGATAACTATAATACAAGCCATATTTTTAATACGGTCAAATACCCTATTGTTAGGTACGCCTTAAAGACACCATTGACACAAACTTTGAAAATATTAATTATTTTTGGAGTAACTTCTTAAAAAATTGTAAAAATTAAAATCACTGTCAGTAAAAAAACGAAAACTAATTAACTGTTGTTTCTTATTTACTATTTTTAAGTACATCGGTGTTAAGAGGAGCGTTCATGCTAGGGGATCGACGTCGGCCTTGAGTCTGTAGTACGCCCAGGATGTGGTTCCATCTAACGGTGAACCGTTCTACTCAATTCTTTGTGTATAAACAAACATACTTGATTTGTTCAGCCGATTTCTGCCCTTTGCCAATAGGCAGCTACTGTAGTTGTTGTCAACTGTTAGTTATTAGTCTTCTCCTGTGTCTCGGTCTGTGGACTTTATTACAGAAACCTTCTTTACAGAACTCCGCGGTGACAGTTCGTAGTAATTCGACACAATTGCACAAAAAGCAGATCAACTTGACAACGGCTGGGTCAATTTTAAAGAGCTATGTCTTAAAATGTCACCCATAAATTAGCTCCTGTTCTGGGATTAATGCTATTGGCTTAATCACCATGAAAGCATATTAAATCAACCAGTATATTGCGACAAAAATTAGCTTCTTTTCTTTAATTAAGTTCATGATTAAAGCAACCGCGGTTGAATTTTATATTAATCCCGGAACAATGCCCTATGCTTACACAGTCCAACAGTACCTTAACACATCAGTGCAATAGTTTCGACTCCGATCTGCCTTTTATGCGCCCGTGTTTTGCATGTAACTGGTATATGGATAAACGCCCCTCTTAAGAGTAGATGTTGGTCACCGGCCTCAAAAGTTCGACGAAACTGAGGCGCGAGAGGAGGGAACAAGCCGCGCCCACTGTACACTCCGCAGAAAATGCAAGCAACGCACTGATTAGATGAGGGGAACGCGGTATCGTTCTTTGGCGGCGAAAATCAAAGGGGACCGCACGGCCCGAACTGGCGCCGCACCGTTTCCTAATAATTTTGTGTATGTGACTATCGCATGTTCTGAAATGCTTTTCTTGTATATTTTAAATACAAATGCAATTCCACAAAACAATACAGTGATACAAATTAATTAATTGCTTTATTATAACATTCCTATTTTACTACTAACTATGGTTGAACATTTTACCTTTTGTATGTTGAAAAACATTGTAGTTTTGGTAAAACAGACAGCTTTTCTTACATAAATCATTTATTGCTTTACATTTATTATTAGAATTAGTAACTAATTATCAGTTAGCTCCGAAGAAGCGAACAGCATGGTTCGCGAAGACAGTAATTATGAATTTTTACTCACGGCATAAACCGGTAACTATTTATCATCTAAATTTAAATGACTCTCGCCGTGAAAGCATTCGTACTCAGATACTTATTTAAATCCATTTAACGTTTTCTATGTGCATCAATAATCTCGAATGTCTCGTTCGTACTTGCAGAGATCGATACTTTCAGGTAAAACACACCTCATATAAAAATTCAAATTTTTATCGGGTGACGCAAGTAGGTGTTAGTAAATATAATATTCCTATTTTAATTCTAGATACAGTTGGATACTGCATTTTGAAATTTTACTCAAAATTATTATTGCTATGTATAGATTTGGTAGTATACGTACTTCAATTTCAATTGTAGGTATGAGCAAAAATAGCGATTTCGATAAAACAGGCCGCTTTATGTATAGGTATAAGTCATTTATTATATATTATATAGATACATGTTCAAATATTTTACACCTTTATAAAAGTTTTTTTGCCATATATGGTAATCCGGCACGCTTACACCTATAAGAGAGTATTGCCCAAATTAACTAGCGAAGTTAATTAGCGAAGAATTACACTACACGTATAATATCTACATATACACTTACCGCAGGTACTCTCGCAAGTTATTAGTTTTCTTAGAACGCGGGCACGCGAACTAAAGCCAACCATCCTACATAGATTGCGATTGCCCTGAATGCATTGCCAAGCGACAAGTGTTTGGTATTAATATTATTTTCTAAATCTAAATACCAATATATTTGAAATTCTATGACGAAAAATAAATGACTGCTTAAAAATTAAATTACTTGTATTTCCGTAGTAATAATTTATTTAACTCCTATTAATTATTTAGTAGTTGTAACATTGTAAGTAGGTATTGCGGTTGTTGATTATTCTTCGTTCCGTGTGTCGTACGGGGACTTCACTATAAACCCTCGCGGGAACATGCGCTCCCAATTTATAACTCGCCCTTTGCTGTCTGCGTAGAGCATCAGGACGGCAAAAAATTATTTCTCGTATTCAGTTTCTAGCCTATTTTGGTCGAAATTCAACAATTCATGTTGATCACATACACTTCCGCAAGAACATGCTGTCATGCTAATTTGTAAGCGAGTCGTTGCTATCTACGTAGCACCAGCACGGTAAAATTTATTTTTCGTATGGCTTTCGTTTGCCGGGCGCGGCGCCGCTACACCTTCCGTGTCAACATGCGATCAATATTTTTGATAGGCCGAAATTGCTCAATATTTGTGATTCCCCTAGCTACGTATTCATGCTGCTGCTTCAGACTGTACCATTTGAATTTGATTGGTCGAAGAAAATGATGTGGTGTTTATCCAACAGATGGCTGCACCGTACGACTATAAAATACGTTATTCTCGTCTCATTCACATATTCAAAAAACCAACGGTTAAATCATTACAACATTAATATTTTGTTGTCATTTTTTTTACACAAGTTCATGAAGGCTCAATACAAAATGTTGTAATATTGCTTTTTTGATGTTTGGTTCGGATTTGGAAAAAAAAATAACAAAAATTACCAATTATTGGCTTCTTTAGCAAGGGTAAAAAACAAAACAACAACGCAAATGAAAAAAATTGGCATTCGTACCCGGTGTAATACACCTTTATCTATAATTTAATGTATTACACGTGATTATTAACACACAATTAAGCTCAGGATGTTTGGTTTTATGTAGTGTTGTTTTGTAGTACGCTACTACCTCTAGTGATTCCTCTTAAAGCTATTTCTTATCACTGAAAATATCCATACTAAGTGAAAACTCGTGTTCATTCCGATTTATGCACATAATAGTCCTAAAATAGCATCAACAGTCGATTCAACAATTGTTAAAATGCACAAACAAGCAATTGCCAAACATCGGCAGTCATAAACAAGTGTATTTCGATAAGAATTGAGTGCTAAATGGAGTTATAAATATTGCTGCTACTGCGAACAATCAGAATAACACCTCTTGATGTGAAAGTCTGGGAGATTTTTTCGATGTATCTCCTCTCTGTATGTAATAAGATTTATTTCGTTCTTCTATTGTTTTTTTTGCCTGTGATTCCCATGCAGATGCTAAATTATCCATGGAGTAACGTATTTCAAAATAATGACTAAATTTTGCATAACTTTTAATGATATCGCGTGTCTTGAGTCTTACCTAACCTAAATGTTCCTATTTTGCTTCGTTTTTGTATTCGAGTTTACTTATAGAAATAAAAATATTCATTTTTTTCTATTTTGCGTTTACAATTTGACACATTGTAATATCGAATAGTGGTCGAAAATGTAAATGTAGTCTTTCAAAATTATTTTAGCGCGGCGTGGTCTAATTTTATCCAAAGTGACATACATACACATGTTCTTAGATAACCAAATGACTTAAAACCAATCAGTTTGTCACCCTGGAAAATTTAGATCACGTACAGTAACGGGCTAAGGTCCGATGTAAATTTCGGTTTTTGTACTAATTTTTAATTTCCGTATCAATTCTCGATCGTTGTTTTGAACAATTTGTAACTAAGTGATTGTGACTGGATTTGCTGAGAATAAAACTTGATTTTATATTAAATATTCATAAATGACAATTTGGAAATTTAATTAAGCTTACAGTTTTTACTTTATCATACGCAGTATGTAAAGTATTGTAATCGTGCCAAAAAAAATTTTTGAGATTTTAGCGGAAATATGTCTTTTTGGGTCCCCTGAACATTTTTGACCAAGGTACAAAAAAATGTCTGTGTGTGTGTGTGTGTGTGTGTGTGTGTGTGTGTGTGTGTGTGTGTGTGTGTGTGTGTGTGTGTGTGTGTGTGTGTGTGTGTGTGTGTGTGTGTGTGTGTGTGTGTGTGTGTGTGTGTGTGTGTGTGTGTGTGTGTGTGTGTGTGTGTGTGTGTGTGTGTGTGTGTATGTGTGGATGTGTGTACCCGTTTTTGTGGCGACGATTCCGGAGAAACTACTAAAGGTATCGGGACGAAACTTCATATTTAGAAGTTTCATAACCAAACTTAGAGCTGAAAAGCTTTCTGTTGAAAATGGTCCAAAGGAACAGCATGTTTAGTCTTAGCATTTTTTAAACATTTTGTAAATAAGCCGCCATTTCTGGAATTTCGTCGAATTAGCTAAATAATAAATTAAAGAAGATGAAATTCTGAATAATTTATCACTATGACATTTTTTGGTACAATCAATAGTTTAGCTGCATGAGCAAATTCTATTTCATCGAGATCGGTCGTACTCCTTTAAAACTAGTAGCCAGGATATGTCAGATTATATGTCAGACATGATTCTAATGACAGTACGTAGTGTCAAACGCAAATTTTTTGACAACCTACTGTCAATATAAGCTGCGTTCGGATATAGTATACCGTACACTTTTTACACCCTATAACAAGTAAGTGTCATCTGGACAGTGTACCCTGTGTCAGCGGAGTACAATATCCGACCGCAGCTTTATTCGACATATCTGTCTAGTTCTACTAGTTTTATTTTAATGCAGACATAGCCGATCTCGATCAAATAGAATCTCATGCAGCAAAACTATTAATTTTATATATAGTATGATAAAGTCATGTGCCTGGCCACATCAGATTTTTTGTAACTAGAAGCAGATTTAGTCAAATCTTCCTGATTGCTTGTTTACTTGGTTTATCCTTAAAGCACCATTTAACATTTCAGAGATATTTATGGAGGGTGTAACATTTTTTTCCCGCAAGAATTATTTTTAGATAGGAAATGTCAATATGAGTATAACTTTTCATAGGGACCTAATTGTTGTCTCAACGCCAAGTTACAGCCGCTTGTAATATTAACTAAATAAAGAAAAATAAACAATAAACTACATATCAAACAATGCTAAAACTAAGAAAGAGCACAATCAAGTAAAAAATTAAAAATGTTAAAAATAAACAAATGTACGACAACAAAATACATATGAAACTTTTTAGACATTTATTTCTCTACAAGTAATTGTCATTTTGAGTATAAAGTTTTATTCATGCCGACTTATTGGGTTTATCAATTCCTAAAGAAGTTAAGTCATTTAATTTACAGTTTTGCAATTAATTTATAATTATTTCAAACGATTGTTTTTTAGGGTAGAAAGAAAACAAATAGGTCCATATGAAACTTTTTATGCAGTGCGTCATTTACTATCTGGAAAAAAGTTATGCGGGGAAAATTATGGGACACTCTGTAGATGTGTACTCTTGCTTGCAAATAATGTAAAATATTTGAGTTATATAAGAACATTCGGTACATTTAGTTGAGTTCGTAGCAAAACAAGAAATTGATTAACAATGACAAAAGCCGCTAGGTTGACATACTTAACATTTAATCATAAGTATCTGCTAAATCTTCTTCGATAACAGAATCAGAAAATATAGAAGATTCACACGATTGAATGGACGATGATGACAAGAAAATGTCTTATGTAAAAATTCGTCAGATGAGACTGATATTTTTATTCTTTGATTTAAAAATGTTTTTATTTTTATAAGAATAACCTTTATTTTGTGATAAGAGAATACCTTTTGATTTTATGATAAAAGAAATACCTACCTTTATTTAATAATTAAATATTTCCTTTTACTGCTATTTTTAATAACAATATTATGTTTATAAATACCCCTATAAATACCCACTTTGGGTAGATACCAGGGTATTTATACCCGATTTCTTCAGTAATCTAACGATTCTTTCTGATACCCCACGCAAGCGAACCCTTTTGACTCTTGCCGCTGCTCTGAGACTTGCGGTTTTCTTTGTGTGACACCCCGTATATCAGTCTTGGTGTATCCATTCTGACGTAGGGCCCACTCCAAGTGTTTCCGTTCGTCGTCCAAGGTGCTGGAGTCGCACACCTTCTCGACTCTGTTGAACAGAGTGTTAATAACACTTCTCTTCTGTTGGGGATGGTGGTGTGATTTAGCGTTCAAGTACCGATCGGTATGTGTCTTCTTACGGTAGACTGTATGTCCTAGCGTACCCGTTGACGTTCCGTACACCAGCACATCCAAGAATGGCAGCTGATTATCCTCTTCTATTTCCATCGTGAATTTGATGGAAGGACTAACATTGTTCAGGTGGTTAAGGAACTCAGTAAGTTTCTCTCTACCGTGCGGCCAAACCACAAAGGTTTCATCAACATATCTGACCCAATGCTTGGGTTTGTAAGGACTTGACCTAATGGCTTTTTCTTTATTCTCGTTAACTAAACATCAAATCCCTTTATCGGATATAATAGAAGGACCACATTTACCTGAATAAGAAGTTATGGGAAGAACAAACGTACACCATATGTACCACGATTTCGATTACTGTCGCGGTATGGATGTGCGCGCTAACCTGTTTATATAAGCAATAAGCATACACATAGCAAGCTATAGTACATCGAAAGTGTTAAGGATTTCTTAGTTTATATAACGTATACCGTTTTCGGTATTTAAACATTTTGGAGAGAATTGTAGTCGCGCCAATAAAAATACTAAATTTTTTTGTACGTCGCTTCCGACTTAATTTAATTTTACTAAGTATAATTTATTCCAATAAACTACTACCGCATGCTGTAGGAAAAAGTACTCTATTTTTTAATTTACTTCAACGTCTAAATGTATATTATATGTAAAATTAATGACGCAAAGTAGAAAAACTCTGATGTGGCCAGGCACACGACTTTATCATACTATATATAAAAACAATAATTTAGCTGCATGAGATTCTATTTGATCGAGATTGCCTATGTCTGCATTAAAATAAAACTAGTAGAACTAGACAGATATTATGTCGATTAAGCTGCGTTCGGATATTGTACGCCGTTGACACCGGGTACACCGCTCAAATGATACTTACGTGTTATTGGGTGTAAAAAGTGACGGTGTACAATATCCGAACGCAGATTATATTGACAGTAGGTGTTGTCAAAATTATGTCAAAACATTAGCCTGACATTACCTACTGTCATTAGAATCATAATTTCTGACATATCCTGGCTACTAGTTTAAATGCAGTACGACCGATCTCGATGAAATAGAATTTGCTCATGCAACTATACTATTGATTGTACCAAAAAATGTCATAGTCATAAATTATTCAGAATTTCCTCATCTTTAATTTATTATTTAACTATTTCGACGAAATTCCAGAAATGGCGGCTTATTTGCAAAATCTTTCAAAAATGCTAAGACTAAACCTCCAGTTCCTTTGGACCCTTTTCAACAGAAAGCTTTTCAGCTCTAAGTTTGGTTATGAAACTTCTAAATATGAAGTTTTGTCCCGAGACCTTTAGTAGTTTCTCCGGAATCATCGTCACAAAAAACGGGTACACACACACACACACGCACACACAGACATTTTTTTGTACCTTGGTCAAAAATGTTCAGGGGACCCAAAAAGACATATTTCCGCTAAAATCTCAAAAAATTTTTTTGGCATGATTACAATACTTTACATACTGCGTATGATAAAGTAAAAATACTATATTACACCAAACAATTCATGCGGCAATTACTTCATATGCAGTCTGCTATGTTAAGATAGTTGGAACGATATAAGATAGGAACTTGTTAATAATATGTCATAACAGGTTTCTCGAGAATTTCTTGTCGCTTGAAATAAGTCGAATGCCTTTGGCTGGCTGTCTGCATATAAATTACGTGCTTGCGACAACTGAATGTGTGACTGATTGCTATTAGACCGAGAGCCCGCGACAAAATTATACCCTCATAAAACATCAAAAATCACTACAAAGCTTTACAATTTATTTATGTGATAAAATTAATAAGTAATGTTGAAAATAAGAAATGGCTGGTGTGCGTAAGCAAATCCGGCCGAAAGGTTTTTAATTAGGTTAATTATTAACAGTGGGTGGGCCCTCACACTATATTAGAATGATTGTTTACTCAATTATACAGGAATGTCTTTCTAATCCGATGTGATCAAAAATGCGTGGTGGTAGACCGGTATTTTTAGAAAGAGGACACGAGCATTACCGTTGCAACATATCTGAATAATTTTTTCTTCACTTATAGAAGAATATAGAAGAATATCTGTCAAATCCTGGCTAACTAGTTTTATATTAATGCAGACACGACCGATCTCGATCAAATAGAATCTCATGCAGCTAAACTATTAATTTTACCAAACAATGTCATAGACATAACTTGTACAGAATTTACGCTACTTTAATTTATTATTTAACTATTTTGACGAAATTACAGAAATGGCGGCTCATTTGCAAAATTGGTTGAAACATGCTAAGACCTCCAGTTCATGTATAAAGGTTTTTGTTGAAAGTCTAATTGATCATTGAGTAAGGTGATATTGGGGTTTCTTCTATGCTTTTTATTTCAAGTTGTTCTAATATATCTAATTTGTAGTTTTTATTACATTTGTGACGTAATGTAGGTTCATTGTATTTAATACAATGACCTGTTGAAATTTTATGCTGATAAATGTTAGAATAAGTTTTATATTTATGTTCTGCCACCCGTTTTGCCAACGTCCTTCCGGTTTGACCAACATAAACAGCATTACAATTAGAGCATTCGATTGAGTAGACTCCAGACTCATCCATAACCGATTTACGGGTTTTGAAATTTGATAGTAAGTTGTAAATGGTATTACTGCTTTTAAAAGCAGGATAAATGTTGCATTTCGATAAGATTTTGTTAAGTTTCAGATTGACATTATTGTAAGTGAAGTTGGCAAAACGGATGGCAGAACATAAATATAAAACTTCTTCTAACATTTATCAACATAAAATTTCAACAGGTCATTGTATAAAATACAAATAACCTACATTACTGCACAAACGTAATAAAAACTACAAATTTGATATATTAGAACAACTTGAAATAGAAAAGCATAGAAGAAACCCCAATATCAGCTTACTAAATGATCAATTAGACTTTCAACAAAAACCTTTATTCATGTTCAATAATTTTGAAATTTTTATTTTATTATATAAACCTTTGTCGATATGGACACATTCCAAAAGGTTCATTATCAGACTTCCTACACGGGAAATTTTAACGATTTTTTTAAAAATTACGAAGCCATGTTTTCAAAAACGGTTAGCAGTAGAATTCGAGTATTTTTTATCTGATTTACTTGAAGTCTTGGCTGTACCTTCATAGATAGATTATCTATAGAAGTATACACGGATTTTGAGTTTTATAAACAATTAAAATTTTTATAGACAAATGAAGGCCGATTTGTTAATAGAACAATCGACTTTTCTTCTTCAAAGCGCGCCTAAATTTTCAAAAATCAAGATTTCTGAATACTTATGTGTACTTCTGTAGCTATACTCGTGAATATCATGAATTCTATTGTTCTAGATACGTGTGTTGGAGACTTATGCAGTAGCCACGAGACGCCAAAAAAATCGACATGGAAAGAGGTGCACTGGTGAGCCGCCATTTTGTCATAAAAATTAAAATAAATTCTTTGCACCTCAAGGGAAGTGTAATGAGCCATCAAAATGTCACATTGATCGAACCATTACTAAAGTCACAAAAAACCTTCTTATTTTTTTTGCTTCAGACAGTAGCAACTGATTAATTTTAAGTCATTGGCTTTACTAAGATTTTATTAACATATGTATGTATGTCACTTTGGATTAAATAGGGTATTTGACTGTATTAAAAATATGGCTTGTGTTATAGTCATCCTAATAGATTACAGTTTAAGAAAACTATTTGTTATTACTTTTCAAAAAAAATATGCTTTATTTCTATTAAAAACTAAAATGTGACGTCATTCGTACGCTTAGAGCGCGTTCGGTTTGTCAGGGTAGGGTATGGGGAGAGCAATGCTCAGATAACCTGGGTCGGCTGTCTCTCTCTTATATGCAGATAAACGCCGTATGACGTTAGTGCGCCTATTATGCAGCGCGTCACTCTCACCATACAATACCGGGTTATCCGAACGCGCTCTTATGCTTCTCCCGTTTGAATTTAATAGCACTAAAGTGCCATGTAAGCATAACTTTGTGGGTTAGGATAGCCCTAACCTTAAGCTGTCAGATCAGATAATACCAGGTTCGAAAATACGATAGATAACTTATTCTAGTCAGTTTTACTTATGTCGAAGTAATCTTCACAACAAAAAACATTTGTATTGGCCGCTATTTATTCAATTTGGATTTCTACGAGCCAACCACTTTCTTCGCAGTTTCAAATCTTGCGGAACAGCTACAAATAGTTTATCCGGAGTTTTTCTTGGCGTATTTCTGCATTGTGGGTTTATACACCATTTATAACCCATTTTTATGTAGAAATTGTGAACACATCACATCATACAACACAATTACCAAACGGCGACGATGCCGATGCTGACAGACCATATGGGCTGATTTGACATCTACTATCGGGTGACGTCGCACAACAGAAAGTATCGTTTTGGCGGGACTTTTTGTGATTCAATTTTTAACGCTGATTTTTTATGAAGTATTGAGGAAATAATTACGAAAAATAATGCATTTACAATGTAGAGTGAAGGAATAAACACACTAAGATGGTTTTCCAATAATGGTCAAATACCCTATTGGAACATAGCCCCAAAATAATTTTGAACGACTAGGTTCGTATTATCCCACCACTGTCCGATGTCCGATCATTAATTCATCAGAACCATCAGTGTCAATAGGCTGCATTTAAGCCTCTTTTAGCGAGTTTGTGCAAGGCAAATATTTGTGCACGTTCGCTGCATCAGGTACCATTTTTTTATCGGCTCATTTATATGCATCGCAAATACTACAGCACTTAAGTAAATGTATTGCCACAGAACAGAACAAAGGTAGTAATTATTAATGTGTTGTCCACATTGCATAAGTAGACACACGTTTTGATGAATGTGATGACAAACATTCGATCTTGTTTATGCGCATCACGCACTGCGTTGGTATTTTCTTCAAAGTCGACCTCAAGTCAACTGGATAATTGCACAATTATGTGCTACGAAAAAGGCCTAAGGTCGGTACCTTTGTTTATAGGCAAGCAGTGCCACATAGACGACGGTGTTTATTTTGAAATATGGACACGCACAAACAAATACGATTGATTACAACTGTAGGATTTGCATTTAGTTTTGGGAGTACTAATTGCTTTATTTTGATCTATTAGTTACGCCTAATACAGACACAGTGGTCTTGACTGACATCCTTAAGGGGCTAACCTACAGTGAAATAAAAAATCATCAAATGATTTTTCTTTTATATAAAAAAAAAATAGTCAGTAATAATATAACAAGAGAGTGAGAATAAATTGAAAATAATTTGACAGATTGTTTGAAAACTTGTTGCCAGGCAATAGTCACGAGAGTGGCTATTGCCAAATGGCAGCAAGTTTGAACAAAATCTGTCAAATTATTTTCTAATTTATGGAACTCTCGAGTTATATTTGACTAGATTATTTTTTGATTCACAAATTTTTACAATAAAAAAGATCAATAAAACATCATAAAATTATTGAAAAATTTAATTTAATTAATTATTACTTACAATATATGAAAATATCGTTGACACATTGTGAATATATTAAAAGAATTAACAATTTAAATTAGTACAATGAAAAACGCAATTATTAAAAGTATTTCGAGACTCATTATTTATTGAGGATTTGGAATTGCTTGTTATATTAAGTGTTTCCTCCTGCGTATTTTCTCTAAGATTATTTATTATATTTGAATGATGTTCTTGGTTCAATTGTAAGTAGGGTTTAATCGAACTTGCAGAATTATGACCAGTGACCTTGATTAGTTCTTGTTCTCCTGCACCAGCTTTTGAAAGGTTACTTACTGCACTTGATCTGGCAGAATGGTTAGTTATTTTTTTAGTAACTGTATCTAGACCTACTTTTTCTGCGGATTCTTTCATCCATTTTGAAATGGAATTTATTCCCACAGGAACGTTTTTATACCAAAAACCATGAGTTTGCCAAGCCGGATTTGGAGTAAGAAACAAGCGTTCGGTTTTAATATTTTCTTCACGTTTACTCATTAGTTTTTCAAAAAGACGAACAGGGCAAATATCTGGGTTATTTATGTTTGGAGTCAACCATTTACTATTAGCGCACCTTTGTGCTCCACCCTGTGCAGTTTTTGTAAAGATGGGATTGTATTCAATGCGGCCAGTATTTAATCTTTTTATGTCGGTTTTTTTTTTAAAATAATGAACTAAACATTTCGTAGCTTCTCCTCCCCTCCAAGCTAGTTCATACGATGCAACGTGAAAAAACTTTCTTTGCAATCCACAAGGTGTATCTTCGTCCCAATAGTTAAAAATTTGCAACAATTCTGTATTAGAAAGTGCCACAGAACTTTGTTTGTGCTTTTCAGGATGTTTTTGTAAAATTTTTCTTTTTGCATCTCTTGCATTCCGAGCATTTCTGAATTCTATATCATGGAAAGGATCAAAGGACCTGTTATACTTAAGCCCAATCTTTTAAAATCAATGCCAGAGTAGCTGTTGTAGTAGATTGATCCAGAATATAATTTCTTTCTTTGGTGAAGGTCTTAAATTGTCTCCATATAGAATGGTTACTTATTAGAGTATTTTTCGAAGTAGTTTCTAAAATCTTTTTTGTAATTTCTGCATTAGAAAAGGTACTAAACCGATGACTTTCACCCATTTCGCGTTGACATAATTAAGTAATTATTTTGACAAGTATCTGACAGTTGCTAGGCAAATAAAAGCTACAGTGATTATTCCCGAGAATAATCACAAGAGACTTATTCCCACTATAATAATGACATAATTGGTTGAAACTTACCCTTGTGACAAATAAAGAAGCATTTCATTGGGTTTAAGAAACGTCAAAAAATAATCAAAGTAATAAAATTCTTGTGAACAAACTCCTATGACTATACTTGATATATTTATATTTATTTGAAATGAAAATATTTATTTTTTAAAAATTTAGTGATGAGGCACATGATTTTATCATACTATACAGCAGTGTCAAACGCTGATAATCTGACAATACTGTCAGTGGAATCAAAATATCTGTCAAATCCTGGCAAACTAGTAGTAATGGAGATACGAGCAATCTCGATCAAATAGAATGTTTTATGTGTGTAGTCGGGTTAACGCTGGTTCGCATAAAAACTGCTAACGCTTCACTAAACTATTTATTGTATATACATAATGCAAAGAGCGACCAATAGAGCCAACTACTATGTATGACTTTCAAAGTTAGTTGTTCATGCAACGAAACTATTAATTTGACAAAAAAATGTCAGACAAATTATAAAAAAATCCTCTATTTTTATTTATTATTTAACTTTTTTGACGAAATTACAGAGATGGCGGTTCATTTGCAAAATCGTTGAAAAATGCTAAGAGTAAACCTCCAGTTCCTTTGGACCCTTTTGAACAAAACTTCTTTCAGCTCTGAGTTTAGCCATAAAATTTCTAAATATGAAGTTTCGTCCCGATACCTTTAGTAGCTTCTCCGGAATCGTCGCCACAAAAAAACGGACGCACACACACAGACATTTTTTACCTTGGTCTAAAAGGTTCAGGGGACCCAAAAGACATATTTCCGCGAAAATCTCAAAACTGGTTTTCGACACGATTACAATACTTTATCATACGTTACGTATGTATGATAAAGTATAAATGAACAAAATTGCATTTATGTATACCCAAGAAATAAGCCTGACTATACTGCGTAAAAGAATCATATGGATTTATTGTTTTTTTTATTAGTTAAAAAAATACAACCGTTTAAAATAATAGCAAAACTGTATTTTAAACGACTCTAACTTCTTTATGAATTGTAAAACCCAATAAGTCGACATAAAACTTTTTACTCAGAATTACATTTACTTGTAGTGAAACAAATGTCTAAAATCTTTCATATAAAATACATATATTTTGTATTTTGAATATGTCGTATATATTGCTTTATTTTATTAATCTTTACTAGTGACCAAATAGATCGCTGAGACGTATAGATCGCTGGTTGTGTAGAATTTTATATATATGTATATATATATATATATATATATATATATATATATATATATATATATATATATATATATACCAATGGTCCGCAGTTATGAGTGTAAGTTCGCTATATCCGGGGGTTTACGTCAATCGCAGTCTAGTTCATAACATTAGGTGTTGGAAACCCTATATGCATACCATTGGTTCTCAAATGTTTGCGTAAGTCCGCTAAAGCCCCAGGGTTTATGACAAATTGCGATGTTATTTGGTTCGTTACATACGATGTTTCGTTATATCCACGTTCGCTATAACCAACGATTTTAACCATTGTTTTTACGGGAAATACAACGGGACTTGAAAATTAGTTCGTTATAACCGGAGGTTCGTTACAACCGGGGACGGTATATTTGAAGTTGACTGTAATAAAAAAACAGGCACCAGTCCTCTTTTCCCTGCTCGGACAGACAATCTGCTAATTATTATAATAGTTATTATAATTATTAGTTATTATTAGTGATGGGCGCATTCAGATTACATAATCGATTATAATTGATTCTTGAAATAATCGATACTTAATAATCGACTTTGAGTAATGGATTTTTAATAATCGTATGGGTTTTAAATAATCGATTTTTAATAGTCCATTTTACATACATTTAAGTGAGGTTTACCCCCTCGGTCACCAACTTTGTCGCCCAATCTAACCCAAAATATGCTTTTACATTATTGTGTCTCCCCTATTCATGATCGATTATGAGTACTCGATTATTCATAATCGATTTTGAATAATAGAGTATTAAAAATCGATTATTAATGCAGAACAACTCGAGAACCAAACCATACGCTTATGCGAATCATTCGAATACTGATAAATAATCGGTTCTTCAAATAATACGATTATGCCCATCACTAATTGTTGGAGCAAGTTTAGAAAAAGGACTGTAGAGACATCTAGTGTTTATGTTACGTATTTACTTGTCTTATTTTGACGTTTACTTCATATTTTATATAACAGATGGCGCTACTTGCTGTAGCTGTCACGCGCTACTTACTGTAACTGTCACTGCGGTCGAGTGGCAGCACTGTTTTTAGATTATCGATTTTTAGCGAGGGTCGCATAAGCTTCTGTACAGTGTACAATGGTGCAATGTGTACATGTATGACTCAAGCGTCTACGAATATACTCCTAAGATCTGTTCAACTCAAAGAGTTGTATTCAGCATACCATCACATCACCATACACTAATCTATTTGTAGCAAAACTGCCGATTACCATTATTGACTGTCTCACTTTTCATTTATTCCATTACTAACAATAGTTATAGCAAAAGTTAGTGTCAAATAAACTTATATCATAGAATAAAGAGGTTAAAACTGTTTTATTTATTTTAAAAATTTTAACAAAATTGTATATATATAATTGTCTATATAGCCTCTTATCTGTACAAACTATAGTATTATATTTCCTGTTATTTTCTGACATAATTTATTAAAAAAATATATACTATTAGTGTCACCGCTAAGTCTACTGGACATGCCCATTATTTACTTTGAGCGTATGTATTTGTTAACCTATGAAGTCTAAAGTTTGACAGTAAAGACAATCATGAGATTAATGTGACACGACACGTAATGACATGACATTACGAAGACCACTTTAAATAAAAGGGGTATTAAATTTGTAGTACCCATTTTTTTATGATTGCAATACTACCATACGTTAACTTTTGAGATATTTCAAACGTCAACACATAAAAATAAGGATCACTGGTGTCGTACCTTGTTCAAGATAGCCTTTCTCTCTTATGTAAATTACTTGAATACGAAACACGTACTTGCACAATGAAAACCGTTGACATAACCTAACTTTCATGGATCGGTCTTCTGATAAATATGCACTTTGGACCATGTTGCTTGTCGCTATAACGAACCTGTCGTATGTTAAGATGATACCGGATCTGCTTTTTATGTATTTTAACATGTATTAACAAAGCCCGTCAAACATAGCATAGCCGTCAGCATGCCGTCAGACTGCGCTTGCGTGGATATGGATATAACAGATTCCAGCGCGCGAGTTTCAATGCGTCTTCTGCTAAATATACGATTAGAGTTTAGACAGTGTCGCTACAGTGATCTTTCCGTAGAGTTTGAGATGACACCGGGACTGTTTTTTTCTGCATTTAAACACGTTTTTGCCGAAGATATAGGGAAAGGCAGCGCGCGCGCTGCCCGAACTGTCAAACTGGCAAATCTGCTTGAGGGAACTTAGTTGACGTTGCGTAGCAACCCTCGTTCTTGAGAAAGTAAAACGTCTACACTATTAAAAATTCATAGAGTTTTATGGAGATGCAAAACTCGATCTCGTCTGTCAAACTGCCGATTTGCGTAAAATTTTCACCTTTAGTTAGGGGACGGTAGGGCGATCAACGGCAGCCGGTCTAAATACATAATAGAAACGTCAAAAAATATCCTTTGGCCGTTTAAGATCTGGCCGAACCGCTCCCGAAGCGACGTCGATTAGTGGCCGTTGTTGTATTATCGATCGAACTTTGTTGACGTTGCGTAGCGACCCCCGTGATTGTGGACGAAATATGTCTACACTATTAAAAATTCATAGAGTTTTATTGAGATGAAAAACTCGATCTCGTCTCTCAAAGTGCCGATTTGCGTAAAATTTTCACCTTTAGTTAGGGGACGGTAGGGCGATCAACGGCAGCCGGTCTAAATATATAATAGAATGCTCAAAAAATATCCTTTTGCCGTTTAAGATCTGGCCGAACCGCTCCCGACGCGACGTCAATTAGTGGCCGTTATTTTATTAGTATACGGAAAATGGCTGTAACCTTTTAGGATTTGAAAAAAACAATTAGGTCCATATGAAAAGTTTTACTCAGAAAGAGTGGGGGAAAAAAGTGGTAAAAAAACTAATACTATAACTTTTTTCTGCGGTACCCTCTAAATTTGTTCTTTTATATCCATACACACAGATTATTTGGAACGAGAAAACGTAATTTCTTGAATTTATTTACTAGATTCAAATGCATATTTACTTGGATGTAGAAAGTTAGGTATATACAAGAAATGCCACATACTCAATATAAGTAAAATAATTTTATAGATAAATGCTGTCAACAAATAAATTCTTTCTTTATAAGAACCAATATTGTATTGAAAGAAGGAATTGAATTTTTCGTCCCGAAAATGTTAATTTGTCCAACGAAGTAATAGTAAATCCATCAAGTGCGTAGTTACTTGATCCAAGAAAATATAAGACATTTAATATAAGTAAGTATTGTTTACTGAATAAAAACCCACCAATTATTTAACTGAAGTGATTCTCACTTCTTTCAAGTAATCCCTTTCTCTGGAATAAATATGCGCACCGTGATTTTGTCAAGGCTCGCGCGCCCGCGCGTGGTGCTGGCGCCGTAAAGGAGCCTAACCTAGTACGAAAAAACAACGAAGTAACCGTAGGGGATGTGCCTTGTGATTTATTGGGGATGTGTATTGTGATTTATAGTGTACAATAAACGTTTCAACACGGAATACTTTGTTGTAACACACGCAACAGTTTAGAACGAGTAAGTAAATATAACATACCTATCTTGTTAATTAGCAATAGAAAACGTATTTGTGCCAAATCTTTAAAATTCGTACATTAAGTAACTAAAAATGTTTACTTACTTCACCAGAGTAACCACTTTCTTAAATCTAGTAATTATTCCAAGAAATAAAATTTCTTGGTTGAAGGCAATAATCTCTCGCGTAAACCTACCAACTACTTCAGCCAAGTAATTCTCTCTTCGTTCGAGAGATCACTTTTCTGTGTGTATGGTAAAGTAAAAAGCATATCAGAGTCAGTTATCACTTGTTAGATTTTGTTCATTGTTGGTATTGTAAATATCTATTCTGAGATCAAGACCCAAAAGCTAATTAATTAATTTTCTTTGATTAAGTTATTAACTGTGGTATGTAAATGTATTGTATTATTATTATTATCTCAAATTTCACAGGAATTAAGTATTGATATAAAGGAACAAATTGAGAGGGTCCTGCAGAAATTAAATAAACTAAATAAAAATTAATTGAAGAATAAGGACCACCCTATTCTAATAGATTTTCTTTTACTATTTTTCCTGTATTAGCAGATATAATATTATCATTGTCACAAGATTTTAGAATCCAAACACCAAACAACCCCGTGAAGAAAATCTCACTATTGCTAAGATCTTTCTCACTATCTTTCAGCATATCCAAGGACTATTCTAAATTCATTTACAAAAAAAGCAACACCTCAAAGAATTAATTTAATTATTAAACGGGTTTTATTTTGACTATATATTTCTAACCGCGACAGACTGTTTTAATTATCTAAATTAATTATCATACAAATTTTATTTTCACTACTTATTTCTTACCGCAAAACATTATTTAAGCCGTTAAAAAGAAATAAACGAGCCGAGTGCAAGTGTTAAATGTGTAAAAACAACTTTTTATCGGCGCTAAATCCTCGTGCAATATAAATTATATGGGCATAAACTTCTATTTCGCGATGTCAAGTTGGCCTTGGATAGGCCTACGCCATGCCCATCAAAGGATGTATCTCTCGCTTATGTTATTTCATTCGTTTTAAAGAAAGGAATAAAATCATGCGAGCTAAGACAACACCAAGGTTGATCGGACAGATTATGGCGGTTCTATGACCTATTCATGAACTCATCTCTACTATACCTAGTAGTCAGCAACTCTTTCATATGCACACGCTGCAAATTTCCATTTAAATTGATTGTGGAGGTAGGTACAGTCGATAAAGAAAGAAAAGGTACAAACAAAATTTTAAACTGTCTTCCTTTTGTCTTTTCTGTTTTTTTTTTGTTCAAAATGCAACCGGGGGGAAGTTAGCCATAAAAGTTATCCATAAAACTTTTTTTCATCCGATTTTAATGAATGACACATTTTTGGAAAGCCCTTAACGTACTGAGTCTACAGTAGTTATTGCAGAGGGCGCAATTCATAACTACTACCTAAAAAATTAAAAAGAAAGTCATTTTTTGCTTAAATTGGTACATTTTTACAATCGCATATCTCCGTTAATGCTTTACCAATTACGACATCTCTTACAGCAATCAAAAGTACAAATGTAGACCATACTTCCATAGTTATTGCAGCCCAACTTTCCACTAATTAGTGGTCTAAAAAAATTTCTGAACTTTGACTATTTTTATCCAGGGATGCGAGTATGGAAGCATACACCGTTCCAGTAGAACAGTGAGCATAACTCCTTTTTATCATCCGATTGTAACAAACTATACACCAAACGAAATAGGAAGCTTGTCTGCACTTATGCAAGTTATTGCAGTCCAAGTTTCCGCTAATTAGTGGTCTAAAAAAATTCATGAACTTTGAATATTTTTACTTTCGAGTATAGAAAAATACATCGTTTCAGAAAAACCCTATGCATAACTTGTTTTTATCATCTGATTGTAACAAACAATACACCAAACGAAAGAGGAAGCTTGTCTCCACTATGATAGTTATTGCAGTCCAAGTTTCCGCTAATTAGTGATCTAAAAAGATTCCTGAACTTTGACTATTTTTGTCCATATACGATAGTTATTGAAGTCCGAGAATACGCTAATTATTGCATTAAAAATATAACGACTTTGAACATTTTTACGATCAGATGGACTGACTTAAAAAGCAAATCGGAAAACTAGAAAAATGTAACTAACCTGAAATAAAATTAAATTTATTCACAAAAATATGATTCGAAAAATTGCAACAAAATTAATTAAATAAATTAATTAAACGGTGATAATCACATAAAAGTTAACCGTAAGTGACAGATCGGCATCGTGTAAACACAACACCGTATCGCAAGAGTTCAAGTGCTCAAAGCCGACAAAGGAACCGGTGGTTTTTGCAGGCGGCAAAAGTCGCAGTCAAGCCTTTGTCGGTATGGTTGTGGCGCCATTTCCACATCGGAACTGAAAGGCGAAAGCCCAACGTTAGGCATAAAAGTTATCCATAATTTTTTTACAACCGTTTATAATAAATGATACGTTTTTGGAAAGCTCGCAACGTGCTGAGTATACTGTAGTTATTGCAGAGGAATCAAATCTTAATTACTACCTAAAAAAATTTGTTTAGACCACTAATTAGCGGAAACTTGGACTGCAATAACTTGCATAAGTACAGACAAGCGTCCTCTTTCGTTTGGTGTATAGTTTGTTACAATCGGATGATAAAAAGAAGTTATGCTCACTGTTCTACTGGAACGGTGTATGCTTCCATACTCGCATCCCTGGATAAAAATAGTCAAAGTTCAGGAATTTTTTTAGACCACTAATTAGTGGAGACTTGGGCTGCAATAACTATGGAAGTATGGTCTACATTTGTACTTTTGATTGCTGTAAGAGATGTCGTAATGGGTAAAGCATTAACGGAGATATGCGATTGTAAAAATGTACCAATTTAAGCAAAAAATGACTTTCTTTTTAATTTTTTAGGTAGTAGTTATGAATTGCGCCCTCTGCAATAACTACTGTAGACTCAGTACGTTAAGAGCTTTCCAAAAATGTGTCATTCATTAAAATCGGATGAAAAAAAATTTATGGATAACTTTTATGGCTAACTTCCCCCCGGTCAAAATGCAACACTCTTGCTTTCATGTGTGACCACTATTAACTACCTACAATTTGATTTGATTTCTTTCATATAGAAAATTCGTATTCGCTTTAAGCCGGGGTTATATATTCGTATACTTACCAAATATCAAATGTTTGCCACATGTTAAATATTTGGCATATATATTTACCACGCAAATCGAAAATTTTTGTTATTGCTTGGTCTAAACGATGCCATGAGTGATTTATTTTTCCTTTTAAGTTCGTCCACCGAATATTTTTCATCCATCCTTGATTACCGGCTGATTTTTATAAAACTCAAAAAAATCTATGACACCAACAAATTTTTACAATATTCGTTTGTGATTTCGGGCCGTCAGAGTTGCACTGTAACAGTAAATGCATCGGACATTCATGCATCGCCGCATTTTCTAATACATGAAAATTTTCTTTGAGGACTTGCTACATGTGCGTACCGAATGAGCACTAGCTATTTTTTTGATTAGTTCGCCTTATTTGCACATTAGCTTTTTCAAATCAAACTGATAATTTGATTACGAACAAGCAAGGTTCTATTTTATAATGCCGACATATTTTTAATTACATAAGTGCAGAATTCACTGCGTACTAACAAGGGCATTCTTGTGGAAATTTACAAAACAAATCTTGACGAAACTGCTTGTTGCATTTTAATGATTTTTTGTTTAATTCATCGGGTTTTTGTATTATTAATTCGCAGCATTTAATTTTAACAGACTGTAAAACAATACAATTGGTCATTTGATGTGAACTAGTTTAAATAAATTATTATTTTAATGAGAAAATATATATGTTATTTTATTTAAATTAGGAAGATATTGCCCATAAAAGAAATGTTAGATATGGTTTCTTCATCATCTTTAAAGTTCTACTAAATCCAATTGTACTACTAGGTTCGTTGTATAAATATGTCCTAATATTGTCTGAAATACATCAATTAGCTTCTGAAACCAAAACTTAAACAAATGAGCTTTCAAACTATATCCTTTTTGTTGAATAAAAAAGCTACACAGATTGTCTCTACTATTAAAATATTTTTAACCGCTTTTGTTTCTCTTCAAATAATAAACATCATAAAAATCGACAAATATATAAATACAAGCAAATAAAGTATAATTTTCCAAATAAATTATTTTGTAGACATGCTGTCTATAAAATTTTTATGATATTTATTACTTGAAGAGAAATGAAAACGATTAAAAATATTTTAATAGTACATACCTAGAGAATTTTGTTTTTATTTAACACTACAGAATAAGCATATAAATAAGCCAATAATCTTGTCAAAGATATTAATAACAAAAATGGGAGTTAAAATCAAAATAGCAGGTGACTGTGTCACACAAACATTTTCCTAATTATACAGTGAGCGCGTAAAGTATGGAAACACGACAAAATCTCGGTTTGGTATTTTTAAAAATCTTCGAACACGTCGATTTATAATTATCAAAATACACCTCATGATATCAAATTAATTTTTGTACCTGCAATTGTTTTTAACAGATGACGTCATCGACATATTTTTGAAATGACAACCCTATATATTTTTTAATGAATTTGACAGATCTCTTAATTGTCTTAATGGTAGCATAATATATTTATGGCCTTACATAAGAAAATTTTCGAGAAAAAGACAATTGAAGGTTATGAAATAAAAGTGACAAAATCTCCGGAACGGCTCGACCGAATTTAACGAAATTTTGGAATTAAGTATTTTGCAACCATGTGAAGTCTCTGGCGTTATTATCGTCGATGCAACGTTTACAGTTTCAGAGATATAACCTCAAACTTTTGAATTTTAAATAGAACACCTATATATTTCGACATTTTCTGTTACAGTCTTCCATTGCCTATTCAATGTTACTACGCCTGTCACAGTGTTACATTAAAAACATCTAGAAATGAACAAAAATCTTTATTACTTAGATCTAAAATTAACAAAGAAAAAATTTATAACAAAAAAATAAACCGATCAAATTTAAAACAATGTATTCTTGTCAATGGTTGAGAATCCTCACAAACCAACTAGAGTAGTTGCTGCAGAAAATGTAATAATGTTTTGTTCATCAATAAAGGTTTTTGTTAATTTCTAGATGTTTTTGATATAATAATGAAGGCTGTAACAGAAAATGTCAAAATATACATAAGGTTCTATTTCAAATTCAAAAGATTGAGGTTATATTTCAAAGACTGTAAACGTTGCATCAACGATAATAACGCCAGTGACTTCACATGGTTGCAAAAGACTTAATTCCAAAATTTCGTTAAATTCGGTCGAGCCATTCCGGAGATTTTCTCACTTTTATTTCATAACCTTAAATTGTCTCTTTCTCGAAAATTTTCTTATGAAAGGCCATAAAAATATTATGCTACCATTAAGACAAACAAAAGATCTGTCAAATTCATCAAAAAAATTGGGTTGTCATTCAAAAATGTCGATGACGTCATCTGTTAAAAATAATTGAAGGTATAAAAATTATTTGATATCATAAGGTGTATTTTGATAATTATAAATCGACGTGTTCGAGGATTTTTTAAAATAGCAAACCGTTCTTGAGATTTTGTCATGTTTCTATCTGTCAAATCCTGGCTAACTAGTTTTATATTAATGCAGACACGACCGATCTCGATCAAATAGAATTTGCTCATGCACCTAAAATATTAATTTGACCAAAAAATGTCATAGACATAAATTATTCAGAATTTTCTCTACTTTAATTTATTAGACGAAGAAACCATTTCAAAAAAGGTAAACGTGTGGTGTGATATAATATATCACATATATCACCCAAATTTTAAACGGCCAATTCAAGTACTAATTAAATATTTATTCTTAAAGAAATACTTACACCATTTCCTTAAAAACGCACTAGACAACTTCGACCATAGCTTTTCCCGGCCACCTTTCATTTTGCGAAAACTAAAAGTTCTTCAAACTTAATAAATAATAAAGAACACAAAAAAACAACTCGTTTATACGATTAAAAAAAACGCGCACAACACAAATCTAGGATGCACTGCACATTTGTCGGTCCTTCGAGTCGGATAGACTATCACGAAAAGGTAGGTACGTCAAAGCCGACTAGATGTTGTTGAATGACTGAAAAAGAAAGTTTCATGGTACCAGACCGAACAATTGCATGGTCAATTTGCAGTAATCTGACGTATCGAACAACACTGATTTTGCCTACAGTTGCAAGCGAGCTCATTACGCATTCTTATAGTCATTTATTTTCTTGCGAAGGTCGCAATCGATTTTTCATTGTGAATCGTGTGAATCTTCTGTATTGTTAAGTTTTTATGTATTCTGTTTGGTTATCGTATTTTAAAATTGGTTTTTAGAGGAGTGAAATTTATAAATACTAGTGGAGAAGTGAGTACTTAATGAAATTTGTCGTTAGTTTAGTAATTTTATGGTATTAGTCATTGATAAATGAGTTGGTAATTAGTGGTTAATTGCTGCAGATGTTAGTTTTCCGTCTGGAAAAATTCCTAAGGAAAGTGTGTCTTGTGAACTAGTTTTGTCGTTTGCGAATATGGCACGTTGCAAGATACGATATGAGTATATGACGCATTATCGCTTTCACTTGTAAAATCCGACTGACCGCAGAAGTATTACGGATGACCACAAGTGACACCTTTTTTTTCTTCGGATTACACATGATGTTTGATTAGGATTTGATTAGGACACTTGTCTTATGTATTACTCATCTTGTTTTTTGCGGAAGTGTACCAAAACTAGTGTAACTATGTTCTTAAATGGTAAACTTGTTTGACCTGTTTGACAATGTGCATCATTCTCGTCAATTAAACATCAAATCCCCCTTTCAGATACAATACAAGGACCACATTTACCTGAATAAGGAGTTATGCGAAGATCAAACCTACATCGTAGATTTGATCGGGTTCAAATACTGCCGCGGGATTGTATATGCGCAATAAATGGTTTATTGAATATCAGCATACACGTAGGAAGCTATAGTACATCTAAAGTGCTGAGGATTTCCTAGTTTATGTAACGTATATGTTTTCGGTAACATTTTGGACGGAATTCTGGTCGTGCCAATACCGTATTCTTTTTTTGTACGTCGCTTCCAACTTCGTCTTAGTTCTAGTTGTGTGCAAATATTTGTGTTACCTCCATCGCATGTAATGTTACTAAGTATAATTTATTCTAATAAACTACTTCGCCTAAATTAGAATTTGGTTTCAATTGTAAGTGCGTGTAAAAGTATAAGCCTCAACGGCTACCTAGCGGAATTAAGTAAGTCACCGCTATTAAGCGTTAAGCGTTAAATTCTTTAGTAAGTTCTTGTTCTTCGAAGTAACTAATCAGTCACCGCCAAACACTTCTATTCTGACTATTATAATTACACTGTGCGACAAATTTTGATCAACTTTCTTCCTCCCGGGAAATTTGTGCTAATAATGATTCTATATGACCCCCTCAACACATCCCCCAAGGCGTTTTTCTAGGTTAGCTCGAATAAGCGGGTAAGAAAACACTCTGTATACTATGGCAAAATAGTCCAGTCAATTCGTTTCCGAGGGTGCCTGTTCCAGGAACAAATATAGAATTTTTTTTCTCTCGTTATATGTTTATTGGGGTGCTGAATACGAATGTCAACTTCGCTACTTCCCACGGATGTGGCTTCCCAACGAAAACCGCAAAAAAAAATAAAAATGTTTGACCGTTTTCCAGTTTTTTGCGAAAAAGTGATAAAACTATACACTTTTCGATGTAGATCATTCTATACAAAAATAAAGTACATTAAATTTCCTATAAGAGCAAGAGCAAGAGCAAGAAGACTTCGAACAACTACTTAATTAAGTACACTCAAATCTAAAATATTTCTCTGCGTTATATTTTATGAAATAAATTGTTTTTCAACTCCACGTACGATATTTATTACCTACAATTGCCGTTGGAAACGTTGAAAAATGAGTTTTTCGCGAATAACTTTTAAAATATTGGGAATTGTGATGGGGTTGTATTTAGAAACAATGTTTATTTTTTAATTCTGCATCGTTTCGCCTAAAAAAATGTATGGGTTCCAATTTAAAATAAGAACAATAACACGCTTTGAAGTTTGACAAGTTTGACACTAGATTTTGGTCATCCTGTATAATTCGGATCAATGACACTTGGTTAACGAGACTACTAGATCTAATTTAATAAGGACGTCGCAAAATTTTATTAACGAGGTGCAATTTGTGGTATTTTATTGATATTTAAAGCCAACGATGCAAAATCAATTTTTTATTGTTTTTATTTTTTTGCGCTGCAGTCACTCAACCGATTTCAATAAAATTCTGGTGGTATGTAGGCAACCATAACAGGCTTCCAAATGTGTAAAAAAATATATAGCATGCAATTTAAAAAAATATATCACGTTGGCGTTGCACATTTTTGGGACACCCTGTATAATCAAAAATATTTTCTTAAAATGTACCTTGAAGTACTGGGTAAGCTTGCAAAATGTCAAACTCTTAGCTTAATTAGTAACTGAGCTACAGAAGACGGGAGCTGAGCTGCAACACCCTGTATAGTGGTCTACGTCGAAAGGTGCATAGTTTTATGACTTTTTGGCAATAAACTGCAGAAAAGTAAAACATTTTGAGTTATTTGCGATTTTCGTTCTGAAGCCATATCCGTGGGAAGTAGCAAAGTTGAAATTCGGATTCAGCTCCCCAAAAAACATATAGAATGATAGAAAAACAAAACTTCTATATTTTTTCCTAGCCAAAACACCATGTGAATGGACTAAAACTATGAATAAAATTAAAAATAAATTTGCAGATATCTCGCTTTTTGTTGCACAGTGTTATAATATACTATTTGAGACACGCATGTTTTTGCCATTAATTTCCCATAATTTTAGAAACGAGTGATAAAAGCCTAAACAAGTTGATGTCAAAACAATTAGGATACAAATCTTAATCAAAAACTGAATAATATACCCAGTGTTCCATTTTAAAAAACATGTTTTTGTTACAACTTTTATATATGGAAGACCCAAGCTTAATTACAAAACCCTGTATAAATGAAAATAATGTTTCATTGTAGAAAATGATGGGCCAACTTTTGTAAGAAAGCAAAAAAAAATAATTTTCTTGTATAATCATTTATCTTTATTATTTTATTTAAACATATTTCAGGCATGTTTTCACCAATAATATATGGCAAGTAAAACTGACTCTTATACGTATGTTAAAAAATACACACACTGTACACATAACGAATTGCAATTTTTATATCTGTCAACAATCGAAATACGAAAGTAAGTATAGTTTACTTACAACGAATCTAGAAAGTTATGAATAAACAGTCGTGAGAAGCAATTATTTTAATATGAAATTGTTACAAAGAATAATAAAATATTTTCTCCTTATAGAAAAAGTTATAACTTGCAATTTTTTATAACACAACATTTATAATGCAAGAGTAAAATGTAGCACATGTTTGCCGAAATACAATCGATTGCAGTGGTCGAAATTCTTCATTAGAAAGTACTTGACTGTTATCGGTCGGCACTTTTCCATTGGTCAAATAAAATAAAGGAAGTTGCCGAAATTTTACGTTAACGAAATTAATATTGATGACTTTTAACGCTCTTACATGTTACGTAACCAACGATTTTTATGGCATACACTTTCCATCTTAATTGACGCATCATAAACAAATATTCGATAATAAAAGATCTTGTATAATACATACAGGATGTTTTGTGATATTTGCAATTTAAACAGTATTTGCAATATGCTATTATAGTACCTTAATATTGCTCAGTATATTGGGTAGCTTGATGTAAAATATTTAAAGGGTTATAGAAGACGCTATTTAAAACCTATTTAACTAGATTTATTTATACAGGGTGAGTTATTAGTATCCCGGCTGTCGATAGTTAATAAATCGTTTGAGAAAGAGAAAAATATTTTATACAAAAGTTGTTTGACTCGCCATTTAGGTGTGGCGGAAAGTATGTAAATTTTTTTAAATGGAACGTCCTGTATATTTTATTATATTATGAATACCACTAAATTTGTTTATCCAACCGTGTATATTGCTAAGTCACAGCGTTAATAGTTCGAGAGATATTCAACTGTTTTTCCAAAATATGCCCGTTGCAGGATCTTTTTAAAAACTATGTAAAAAGCGACAATTTTGCTGATTTTGCCTTTAAACTATCTGAGATAATAGTCAAAGCCAGTAGGTAGATGATAGTATCCAAAGAAATTACATACACTACACAGGGTGTTCATTGAACATAGTAAAATTTGTAATTTTTCAAATGGCTTTTTCTCAAGTTTTTTCAACTGAACACCCTGTATAATATGTGTTGGCTGTAATAACCCATTATTTCTCTCCAATTTACATCCAGTATGTCATACACCAAATGTTACTATTTTTTGGTGATATTTGCAATTTAACGAAAATGTAATGCAATTGCAAATTTTAATATTGCTGTGAATAAGGTATTTGGTAGTTTGATGTAAAGTCTTCAAGTGGCGATAGAAGAGATAATTTAGAAACGATTTAACCAGCTTGATCCTTATACAAAGTGTTACCGTTATGAACATATTAACAATTTTATATGAAATTTTGTAAGTATATTTTGCCGTCTATCGTATGGCAACCGAACACGCGATTTAAAAAGTTCAAATTACTGCTAAAGTAAACCCTAAGCCTGTACATTTAGGTGTACTATCGTGAAAATTTGTTGACTTCTGAGTGTTGAAAATCAGATTTTCTTTGATGTTATTTATGTGCTCACACACAAAACCCAAATATGAAACAAGAACAAACTGATAGGCATCTTTAGATTCAGATTTTCATTCATAGCAAAAGAATCTATTAAAAACACTTCCAAATAACCCATTTTCCATTCACATTATCAATATTACTCATACTATCATTCACATTATACCAATGTTGAATTGTCTCTCCAAAAAAAAATTACCTATTTTAAACCAATTAACAATAATAAGTAGATATTGTTGGTTGTTTTTTTTTTAACTGAGTACAGTCCCTCCTCAAACGTAGCTCATCAAGACAAATTTTAGCGTTTCTGTTTGTTTTTGTGTATGAGCGCACATACTATTACAATGAAACGTCTCCGCACAATTATCACACAAGTGAACAATTTTTCACAATAGTCCTCCTAAAATAACACTGTTTCTAGTTTACTTCGGACCCAAACTGAAGTTACTAGGTCTTCAGGTTCGCTCGCTGTACGTTTGTAAAAATTGCAAAACATACTTATGAAATTGTACAATACCTTGATAACCGTAATACTTTTTATATGAATAAATCTAGTTAAATAGGTTCTAAATGACTTCTTCTATAACCCTTTAAATATTTTACATCATGCTACCCAGTGCACTGTATACACAGCAATATAAAGGCATACTACTCCTTAAATTGCAAATATCACAAAAACTAGTAACAATAGATATACGACAAACTAAATATAAATTACAAAGAACTCAAGAGACATTCCAATTAGAAAATAATATACAGGGTATTCCATTTAAAAATCTCAAGAAAAAGCGATTTAAAAATGTTTATAAACTAGTGCATGCTACGATCACCCTGTATAGCAAATCTATTTTTTCATCACATCAGGATCTAGCTATGGGATTAGTTATTATGTCACAAAATTTTCAAGACAATATCTGCAAAAATGTAGATATAACGTAATTTTTAAGAAAGGTCTGCAATTACCAATTTTTTGTCAAACAATTGAATATCTCAGAAACTATCTACTTTACACAGGTACAACTTACACAGTTGGAAAGACAACTTCCTTAGTCTTCATAATGTATGATATACTGGGCGTTCCATTAAAAAAAATGTACTGACTTTCCGTCACGTCTAAATGCAACACCCTGTATAGATAAAGATGATGTTACGTTATAGAAACTAATGAGCCAAACAACTGTTGTAGAAAACATGTTTTTCTTTCTCAAACGATTTGATGACTATCGACCGCCGGGATACTAATGACCAGTGGCCGGACAAAAATGTATATTTTCCAGTGTCGTCCATGGGACACGTGCTGGTGGGTACGCGACCGGCTAGCCGGTCTGGTTTCGGCTCATGGTGTACATACCACTACACCTGCTTTGGCGTTGATCGAGTACAGTCGCTTGTCTTGTTTAAATTTCCGCTTCGTAGATAAATAATTTGAACAGTCTTTCAATTGTGTTGTTTCTTGAAATTTTGTGTGAATATCTGTTTTTATTTTCCATTTCGAATTTGTTCTTCTGTTTTATACTTAGAGTTGAATTATTTTTTTATTTTATAGTTGTACTTAGTTTGAAAATCCTGCAATGAATCGTTTGCTAGCTGAGTTTGGCAATACTTTCACGTTCGTTAAGAAAGGGGAAGTGCTTTGCAATTTCTGCTCACGAAATTTAATTATTCGTAGTAAAAAATGTCTTCGGGCTCATGTAAAAACAAAAAAACACATGGAAAATGTATCAGGAACGTCAACTAAAAACTTTTTTGATGATTTATGTGAAACATTTATTTCTGCTAATATACCTTTCACAAAAATGAATAATCCCGTTTTTAAAAAATTTATCAAGAAGTATACTGGACGAGACTTACCCGATGAATCCACAATTAGAAAATATTACGTACAAGGGCAATATGACAAAACAATTTCTAAAATAAAGTCAAACTATCCGATAAATATATTTGGGTTTCTGCAGATGAAACTACGGATATGAAGGGTAGATGTGTGGTCAACGTCGTTGTCGGATTGTTGGACCCGCAAGACATATATAAACCCTATTTAATATCTACTCAGTTTCGCTGTACCGTCAAAGCTGAAGAGATATATACAATAGTAAATGACGCCATAAAAAAATTAGGAATCACAGACGCTACCAAAGTATTACTGTTTGTTTCTGACGCTGCTGCGATTATGTTAAAAGTTGGAAAATTACTTAAACAACATTTTTCAAATATTATTCATTTGACATGTTTTGCACACACTATTCATAGAATTTGTGAATTTATTCGGGAAGAATTTCCAGACGTGAATACGCTAATAAGCACATTCAAAAAAAATTTATTGAAAGCTCCTTCCAGATTATCTCTTTACAAGGAAAGGTGCCCTAATCTACCTTTGCCACCACAACCAGTTGTTACGAGATGGGGTACATGGTTAGAAGCGGCAATTTTTTACGCAAGAAACTTTGATATCATCAAACCCTTCGTCTTAAATTTGCCTGATGAAGCAGTTAGTATTAAAGACTGCAAAAAAAGTACTATCATTACAAGATTTGCATAAACACTTAAAATTTATTGATACCAATTTTGCGCAAGTATTGCCAACCATAAAGTTTCTAGAACAACAAAATGTTGAACTTGCAAGCAGTTTTCAAAGGATTGACTCTCTGTACGAAAGGTTACGAAGCATTGAAGCACCAATCAGTAAAAAATTACAAAAAAAAATTGATGCGGTAGTACATAGAAATCCGGATTTTAATATTTTAAAACAAATCTCTACGAATTCATTTACGGATAAAGGAATTTTTCAAAAATATTCCAATTTGGTATTGGTTTATTCTTTTGCGCCTGTGACTAGCTGCGATGTAGAAAGATCATTTTCAAGGTTTAGAGACATTTTAACATCTAAGCGAAATAATTTTACTGAAGATAATTTAGAAAAATATGCAGTAATACAATCGTTCAATGCATATCCAAGAAATAAGTAAAATATTTCAGTGGGCACGTGTTGCATATAGTTACGACAAACATTTAATATTAAATTCACTCGGTTTACTACCGACCGCCAGGCGATATCAATCCAATCGACCGCATAAGTCGTCATTGACTCATGCGTGCCCGCTACGCACACTCATAGCTGGGCGACTTCTAGCACTGCGAGACATACATTTTTGTCCGGCCACTGCTAATTACTCACCCTGTATACAAAATATTACGGTTGTCAAGATATCACAAAATTTTAAGTATGTTTTGCACATTTTTGCGAACATACAGCGAACAAAGGACTTTTAGGTGGACTCTCGGAAAAATTTGTTCACTTGTGGACATTTTGCGCAGACGTTTCATTGTAGTGGTATGTGCGCTCACATAAAAAAAAACTAACAGAAAACGCTAAACCTCACTTGATGAGCAACGTTTGAGAATCGATTTGTATTCAGTACAAAAAACAACCAACAATATTTACTGACTGTTATTGTTAATTAATTCAAAATAGGTTATGTTTCTTGAGAGACAATTTAAGATTGGGATAATATGAATGATAATATGAGTAATATTGATAATGAGAATGCAAAGTGGGCTATTTAATAGTAATTTGAATTAAATATACTTAAACAATCATATAAAATTGTTTAATATCTTTATAACGGTAATACTTTGTATAAGGATTAATCTGTTTAAATATGTCAAATATTCTGTATATTATAGAGCAATATTAAGCATACAAATTCGTTAAATTGCAAATATCACAAAAATTAGTAGACATTCTTGGAAAACAGCTTAACTTTAGTAGTAATTAAACATTTCTTAGAAGAAAAAAAAACTGTCTAGTCTGGTAATAATAAAATTATAATAATGTGTTTATAATTGAATCGTTGAGAATTGCAGAAAATAACAGGAGTCATTAGAACTATTATTCCTTTTCTACTCTAGTAAACATATAAATCTTTAAAAAAATTTCTCGCAGCATATAAATCTATATCAAAAACTGCAATTAATATTATTATTAATATATTCTAGAAACAGTATTAAGAAAAGTAGTACGAATTTTCTAACTTAATTTTTTTTCACAGTGTAGGAAAATTAACTAATTTATAAACCAAAACCATTATTAATTTTAGACAGAATTCTTTGGAGACGGTAAGGGTTTATAATTAACGAAAAAATACAAATGCTAGGGCCGGGAGTGGTATAGGGTTAATTTTGGTGGTGCAAAAGATGTTTTTGCGTTTCCGAAGAGAAAAATTGAAGATCATAAAAATATCTACAACATTCATACGGGTCACTTTTCACTATGACCTCAAAATTTCCGAGAAATATGCGAATGCAAATGCAAAAATGATTTCTTTGTTTTTCTTGCTCGCAAAAATAATTCAATTTTGATGAATATTTGTGAAAACTTGCCTTTTTATGTCTTAAATAAGCATAATTATTACTTTATCATACGCAGTATGTAAAGTATTGTAATCGTGCCAAAAAAAATTTTTTGAGATTTTAGCGGAAATATGTCTTTTTGGGTCCCCTGAACATTTTTGACCAAGGTACAAAAAAATGTCTGTGTGTGTGTGTACCCGTTTTTTGTGGCGACGATTCCGGAGAAACTACTAAAGGTATCCGGACGAAACTTCATATTTAGAAGTTTCATAACCAAACTTAGAGCTGAAAAGCTTTCTGTTATAAAGGGTCCAAAGGAACTGGAGGTTTAGTGTTAGCATTTTTGAAAGATTTTGTAAATAAGGCGGCATTTCTGGCATTTTGTCGAAATAGTTAAATAATAAATTAAAGATCTGAATAATTTATGACTATGACATTTTTTGGTACAACCAATAGTTTAGCTGCATGAGCAAATTCTATTTCATCGAGATCGGTCGTACTGCATTACAACTAGTAGCCAGGATTTGTCAGATTTTTTGTTTCTAATGACAGTAGGTAGTGTCAAACGCTAATGTTTTCACAATAACTTCTGTCAATATAAGCTGCGTACGCATATTGTATTACACTTTTTACACCCAATAACACGTAAGTGTCATTTGGACGGTGTACCAACGGAGTACAATATCCGAACGAATATCAGCTTTAATCGACATAAGTATCTGTCTAGTTCTACTAGTTTTATTTTAATGCAGACATGGCCGATCTCGATCAAATAGAGTCTCATGCAGCTAAACTATTAATTTTATATATAGTATGATAAAGTCATGTGCCTGGCCACATAAGATTTTTTTATTTACAAAAATCTAGAAGTTTTTGAGATGTTTTGTTTTTTTGATTTACATGTAGGTACTTTTTGATACAATAATAAAAAATAATTGTCCCTATTTAACAACTTTTGCACCAATGAATTTTTCAGTAATTTTTCATAATTAGTTTAATTCTTTTAGAAAATTGAAAAACTGATTACACCATTCAGTTGTACGAAAAAAAAATCTGATGTGGCCAGGCACGTGACTTTATCATACTATATATAAAATTAATAGTTTAGCTGCATGAGACTCTATTTGATCGAAATCGGCCATGTCTGCATTAAAATAAAACTAGTAGAACTAGGCAGATACGTCGATTAAAGCTGCGTTCGGATGTTGTACTCCGTTGACACCGGGTACACCGTCCAAATGACACTTACCTGTTATTTGGTGTAAAAAGTGTAATGCAATATGCGAACGCAGCTTATATTGACAGAAGTTATTGTCAAAACATTAGCGTTTGACACCAAGACTACCTACCGTCATTAGAATCAAAAAAATCTGACAAATCCTGGCTACTAGTTTTCATTCAGTACGACCGATCTCGTAGAATTTGCTCATGCAGCTAAACTATTGATTGTACCAAAAAATGTCGTAGTGATAAATTATTCAGAATTTCCTCATCTTTAATTTATTATTTAACTATTTCGACGAAATTCCAGAAATGGCGGCTTATTTGCAAAATCTTTCAAAAATGCTAAGACTAAACCTCCAGTTCCTTTGGACCCTCTTCAACAGAAAGCTTTTCAGCTCTAAGTTTGGTTATGAAACTTCTAAATACGAAGTTTCGTCCCGATACCTTTAGTAGTTTCTCCAGAATCGTCGCCACAAAAACGGGTACACACATCCACACATACACACACACACACACACACACACACACACACACACACACACACACACACACACACACACACACACACACACACACACACACACACACACACACACACACACACACACACAGACATTTTTTTGTACCTTGCTCAAAAATGTTCAGGGGACCCAAAAAGACATATTTCCGCTAAAATCTAAAAAATTTTGTTTGGCACGATTACAATACTTTACATACTGCGTATGATAAAGTAAAAAGAATCTTCCCTATTTAACAACTTTTGCAACAATGAATTTTTCAGTAATTTTTCATAATTAGCTTAATTCTTATAGAAAATTGAAAAACTGATTACACCATTCAGTTGTACGAAAAGAAAAAACATAAGAAATTGTCTTTCATTTTCTGAAAGGAAATTTTTGAACTGTCTACAATATTAGTAAGCACTCTAAATTTAATTCGCCTGTACTACAATAACTTGTCAAGAATTTTATAATAAACGCATACTGATTGAACAATTTTTTCTGATAACAATTAAAAAATAACAAATAGCAAATATTTCTGCACCGATAGCTGACTTTTATCAAACAACAATTAGATGCGATAAACCTCACTTCCCATACGAGCAAATGCGATTGTTTAAAAACAATTATTACCAATGAAAAATCAATTATCGCAGCATAAGCTACAAGTTACATAAACAAATACGCAAGTTTCGACAAAATATGACCTGCTATAATAATACTAATAACAATAATAATAATAACAATAATAATGGTAGAATAGGTAAGCACTCAACAATAATCAGCGATTAATATGTTAGAAATAGTCTAACCTAGTTTATCTACAAGCGTTAACTTGTTATTAAAATTCGTATACTGTACGAGATTGTTACAAAATCGAATGAAATGTAAAATAGAAAGCACCTTGTGGATATATAGTAACACTGCAGTAATACTTTATACGATAAAAATGCTAAAGGATTGCTTATATAACAGAGAAAATTGCAATTCTTCAAGAACAGAACTCAGGTGTTGTTATGTCTCTTTATAAAGACAACACGTAACAGTTTGACACGAAAATTGACACAGTTTTATTGTCTGTAGCTACCTGTCTTGCAAAATCAGTGTATAGGTTCGATTGGTCAAAATAATTCGTCGATTTCGATAAGAAATTCTTGTCGTAACTCACTCTGATCTGTTGTGGGGTCCTTAAAAAAAATTGTAGATCACAGTTTGTCACTTTTGTTAATTTAGTTTTCGTTTGTTGGTTCGACCGACACGGTTTTGTTTTGTGTTTGTTTTGACCCGCGTGCGTATAGGAGTGTAAGAAATCCGGGTCTTGCTAGTCAAGTTGAAGTGTACTAAACACCGTTACTCTCAGGTGTTTCTCAGGTTGAGTAGCGACGGTGCCCCCCACTTTTGGTGCCCGCTGTCCCCCTTTTCTACTGTGTACTGCTCGTACTGCCCCAACGCAGGACAGTACTAAAAAAAATAGATATATTTTTTTTATTTTATTTTTATTTATAAATAATGGTCGAAAGTCATTAATAATATTATAAAAAACAATGTAGTATCAGTATACAGATAAGTCAAAGTAGTAATAATATAATAATAAGGTTTTTCTACTTTGCATTCACAATGCACACATTGTAACACTGTTTTCGGTGTTACAATTAACACATTGTAATACCGAAAACAGTAACATTTTTGTCTAAGATTGGTACACATTGATATCACATGCCGTATGTCAAACGTACAATACATAACCCAACATAACCACACACTGCATCTTCTTAATCGCTTGCAATCGCATAAACTGCGAAATATCAAAATTCTATACCTGGGTGCAGCTTGCTATATTTATGACAGTAGGGTTAAAAGTGTTGCCCCAAGCTCCATTATGATCATCGTTGCGACCTCGCTGAATATTTATTCAAACTTGTAGGCTAAAGTAGAATAAAATTATTCACAATTAGATTTTGTCATGATTTTATCTGATCGATCTCATCCTTAACAAAGTTGACAGTTACTACAGTGCTGCCACGTGGTACCCGCAAAATACCCTAGATTCTAATTTAGCGCGATATAGTAACGACAATTTCTAAATTTATATAAAATTAATGACGCAAAGTAGAAAAAATAGTATATTACACGCGTTTTATAAAACGTATTGGCGCACACGTTCGCAACTCGTGCGCCAATTTGACGTCTTATAAAACTTGTATAATAATATACTATTATCTACGACTCACATATAATAAGTTCCATGCAATCGAATCTATGACTATATAATCCCTATCATTATTACACCCCAATGATTATAATGACACTAGCGTTGTGTAATAATGACAGTTCGTTCAAATAATGACTTCATTATTTGAACGTACTGCCATCATTATATGACGCTAGTGTTAAAGTCTGTCAAAACCTACGTAGATGACAGTTATGTGACAGTTCGCTTTGCCATCATTGACAAATACCTTTCAAATATTTGATATAAAATAGAATTTATGAGTCGTAGATAAAACGTCGTATTCGACTCACACACAACGGATATAAATCGCTCGTATGTTTACACGCTCGCCTACGGCTCGCGTATAAACTTCATGCTCGCTAACTAATAATTGCAATAAACTTGTTTTCCTTCGTACTAAACTTAAGTTATGACTAACTTCTTAAAATTAGCCAATACATAAGCCAGACATGATTTAAAAAGACTTGACTTAAAAGAATTTAGAAAATACTACTGTATTTAATATCACTTTGTAGGCTGTTAAACATCTTCATGGTCATTTTGTCAAGTATCGTCTCATGCTGCTGACTATTATATGTTAAATAATTAGTAATATAATTTGACAAATTATAATTAGTCACATAATTTGGTAATGAATTATTTACAAATGTTTATACAGACTAAAGTGAGCATTGTAATACCATACTGACAAAATGTATCACAAAAATTCTATATTGCTGCAATAATTAAAATATGGTTATATTATCGTATGGTATAATAGTATATTATTATCCAAGTTTTATAAGACGTCAAATTGGCGCACGAGTTGTTTTGGGCACGACGAGCGTAGCGAGGAGTGCCGAAATGGAACGAGTGCGCCAATACGTCTTATAAAACGAGTGTAATATACTATTTTTTCTACTTTGCGTCATTAATTTTATATAAATTTAGAAATTGTGGTTACTATATCGCGCTAAATTAGAATCTAGGGTATTTTGCGGGTACCACGTGGCAGCACTGTAGTAACTGTCAACTTCGTTAAGGATGAGATCGATGAGATAAAATCATGACAAAATCTAATTGTGAATAATTTTACTCTACTTTAGCCTACAAGTTTGAATAAATAACCTAAAAAGTTAACAACTTTAAATTAGCGGTTTCATAAGTATAATAATCAGAATAGAAGTGTTTGGCGGTGACTGATTAGTGATTAGTTACTTCGAAGAACAAGAACTTACTAAAGAATTGTTATAAGTTATAACGCTTAACGTTTAATAGCGGTGTCTACCTAATTCCGCTACGTAGCCGTTGCGGCTTATATATTTACAAGCACTTATAATTGAAACCCAATTCTAATTTCGGCAAAGTAGTTTATTAGAATAAATTATACTTAGTAAAATTAAATGCGATGGAGGTAATACAAATACGTTGCACACAACCAGAACTAAGACGAAGTCGAAAGCGACGGACAAAAACGAATACGAATTGAACCGAGCATCTAAGCGTCCAAAATATTACCGAAAACTTATACGTTACATAAACTAAGAAATCCTCTACACTTTAAATGTACTATAGCTTCGTACGTGTATGCTGATAAACCATTTATTGCGCATATACAATCTCGCAGCAGTAATTAAAATCGTTCATATCTACGATGTAGGTTTGATCTTCGCATAATACCTGATTAAAGTAAATGTGGTCCTTGAATTATATCTGAAAAGGGGATTTGATGTTTAGTTGAAAAGAATGATAACGATCACTTACCAGAGTCGTAAAACATCACCGAAAACTTCATGCTGGCGTATTTTGATGAACACAGCAAAACTAAGAAAGCCCCAATCCCCTTTGGCCATACTATAGCAGGCTACACCCATGTTTTAATATGTATAGAATATTGATATTTCGCAGTTTATGCGATTGCAAGCGATTAAGAAGATGCAGTCGATGCAGTGTATGGTTATGTTGGGTTATGTATTGTACGTTTGACATAAGGCATTTGATATCAATGTGTACCAATCTTAGACAAAAATGTTACTGTTTTCGGTATTACAATGTGTTAATTGTAACACCGAAAACAGTGTTACAATGTGTGCATTGTGAATGCAAAGTAGAAAAAAATATATATCTAAGTTAGATACCTACATATTTCTTAGGAGTGCATCCGTGTTTTAAATTTAAACGTGAAGATTGTTCAAGTATTAAAGAGTGAATACTTCAACAATCTTCATGATAACAAGCTATTATAAAGCAGCCTATAGCACAGTCAACATCAAAATAGGCTAGTCCACACCTGTACAGATGTACTAAGGTAGCTACAAGTGTATACCCCCACCATCACAATCACCTGTGCAATTATATATAGGTATATGTCTATGGTTAAAATGCAGTACGTGTTATGTGGCGCCATTATCACTGACGTGTGAATAGTGGGCAGCACAAGCACCAGTGTCCACCACTTTTGCTCTCTCTGTCTTCAATGCTAAAATGCTTAACCACTAACCACCATGCGCCAACTTTGATAATGGCTAGTTGCATACTTCGCAGTCGTTTACGTTGCGAGCCATTCTAAATAATAAGAGACAATTTGCGACTGCATGCACTGTTGAATCCCAACAAACCGAGCGTCAACAATACGCAGATAATTCAGTAGAATTAGTGTGTAGTATGTGTATTTTTACTTTATCATACGTAGTACGTAAAGTATTGTAATCGTGCAAAAAAAAAATTGAGATTTTAGCGGAAATATGTCCTTTTGGGTCCCCTGAACATTTTTGACCAAGGTACAAAAATATGTCTGTGTGTGTGTGTGTACTTACCCGTTTTTTTTTGTGGCGACGATGCCGGAGAAACTACTAAAGGTATCGGAACGAAGTTTCGTGACCAAACCTAGAGCTGAAAAGCTTTCTGTTGAAAAGGATCCAAAGTAACTGGAGGTTTTGTCTTATCATTTTTGAAAGATTCTGCAAATAAACCACCATTTCTGGAATTTCGTCGAAATAGTTAAATAATAAATTAAAGCAGAGGAAATTCTGAATAATTTATGACTATGACTTTTTTGGTACAATCAATAGTTTAGCTGCATGAGCAAATTCTATTTCATCGAGATCGGTCGTACTGCATTAAAACTAGTAACCAGGATATGTCAGAAATTTTGATTCTAATGACAGTTGGTAGTGTCAAACGCTAATGCTTTAAAAATACTACTGTCAATATAGGCTGCGTTCGGATATTGAACACCGTTACACTTTTTACACCCAATAACACGTAAGTGTCATTTGGACGGTGTACCCGGTGTCAACGGAGTACGATATCCGAAGGCAGCTTTAATCGAGATATCTGTCTAGTTCTACTAGTTTTATTTTAATGCAGACAGCCGATCTCGACCAAATAGAATCTCATGCAGCTAAACTATTAATTTTATATATAGTATGATAAAGTCATGTGCCTTGCCACATCAGATTTTTGTACCTTGGTCAAAAATGTTCAGGGGACCCAAAAAGACATATTTCCGCTAAAATCTCAAAAATTTTTTTTGGCACGATTACAATACTTTACATACTGCGTATGATAAAGTAAAAAAACTTGTATTTAAAATCTAAGATATACCGATAAGATGAATCAATGTTGCATATAATTTGGAGTTATTTCTTAAAATATTATAGATAAAAGGTCTAGGTCAGTATATTAATGTGATCATTAATGGAACGCAATTTATGACATTTCTGTTATTTAGATTCGGTAATAAATTAATATTAAAAATGAAGCATTTTATCAGATATGGTATTCTAAATGAGTCTTTCGCAATATTCTACTGAAATGTTATAGCAACAGTAATACTATAAAATAAAATTCTGCAATCCAGCGATTAATATTTAATTGAAAGATTATTAATTAATTTGCGAATTCCGAATCAATCAATTATTTGAAATCGGAAAAGTTTTGGGAATAAATTAGGAATTCACTGCAGTGTAACATAAACATATCAATCACTTTACCTGTGACCTTGTTTATATTAGTGATAGGAAACTTGATTAAATGGAAAAATTAGTGCAGAATTGTGTGTTCCCTAATAATCCGTTGAAAAAATAGTTGAATTCAAAATACAAAGAGTGTTATTTTTTTTATTATGGTCAAGATACCATTTTGACATCTGACAGACACTTTTTTTATTTACCATTAGATGTCAGTTTGACATTTTCCTCGCCAATCAATAGAGGCTTCTACTGCTCACCCAAAACGCTAGACAACATGCGCAGGAGACTTGGCGCCCCTGTCAAATCTGGTAACATAATATTGCTTAAAATCCCCAGAAAAATGTAAAATTACCAATTTTGGCTTTAATCATGAAGTATTCTGTATCTACGTATCCCAACTCAAGGAAGGTTGTCGCGAGTGTACCTGTTTTTATGTACTTTGGAAAATTTGCTGAACTGTCCTAACCTAAAAACACAGTAGGTATTTTGGTTATCATGTTCACTTCCATATAATTATTCAGTTTTCAATGAATGCATGTCATTCTCACACTTATCTTTTATCAATTACATTTCATTTGATACTAATTAGGCTTTTTACAAAGCACAGTTGCCAACTTAAATTAGTCCTGGATGGTCCTGGGAGAAATGCGCGCGCACATCGTCAGATCAAAAACCATGAACGAGAAGCGTCTATTCGCTGAAAACAAATGTAACTTTTACTTCTCTAATGGGCGCATTTTGGTTTTATACATATGTATTTGGATTCAGTATTTTCTTCTGAGGAATTTGATATGGCACAAGTCATATGGTTCAATCTATGTGAAATTGTCCAGAAAATTAGCATTTTTTAATGACACCTTCTATGTTCTGGTAGAGCAAAAACACTTTCATTATTTTTTTACTTGACTCGGTCAAGAGAGTTGAATTAAAATCCATTCCACCGGGTAACCCACCACATAGGCACACCCATTTTAATGACGTTGGGTGAATGAAACTTTAAGAAGTGCAAATATACAAAAGAAAATATTTTGTTTTGATACTCGTCAAGTAACTATGACTTCAATTTTTTTCCGGAAATCACGTCATCATGATATTTCCAATTAGGGTGACATTCTGGACACAAAAAAAATACCGATCGTCAATTTTTATCTCCAAGGCAACGATAAAATTACTCCTTAGTTTACTAATCTAGGTGGCTATGAAGTCGTGAAAATAGTTGAAAATTGTCATATAAACACTGACTATAGTATATTATTATACAAGTTTTATAAGACGTCAAATTGCCGCATAAGTTGTTTGGGGCACGAGGAGCGCCAGCGATGAGTGCCCTAAATAAACGAATGTCTTATACATCGAGTGTAACATTTTTCTACTTTGCGTCATTAATTTTATATAAATTAGAAATTGTTGTTACTATATTTAGAATCTAGGGTATTTTGAGCAACACTAACCTGCAACGGTTACTGTGATAAAAACTAATTATAATAGCCAGAATAGAAGTGTTTAGCGGTGACTAATTAGTTACTTCGAACAACAAGAACTTACTAAAGAATTGTTATAACGCTTAACGTTTAATAGCGGTCTCTACCAAATTCCGCTAGGTAGCCGTTGAGGCGTATACATTTACACGCACTTATAATTGAAACCAAATTCTAATTTCCGTAAATTAGTTAGAAAAAATTATACTTAGTAAAATTACATGCGATAGAGGTAACACAAATAGTTGCACACAACTACACTGAGCGGCATAAAAAACGCAACACCTAAAATGATGACCAGTTTCAAACTGCAGTAACTTTTGAACGTATTGGTCGATTTGAACGAGTTTTTTTTTTATTTGTAAGGTCCACTTTTTGCCAATATTTCTGTATGTGTGCCACCCATTTTTGCGCTCTTCCATTTCAGCAATGGTGAATAACGTTAATGCTTGTTTTCTTCCTACAGTTTGAAGCTTGCTGTGGGGTGCACCGACAAAAGAAGTTAACTTTAAACAAAAGGAGCTTGTAGTCTCGTCTGTTCTGATCATTTATGTTTTTTGTTCAAGTTTCTATTGTTGTTAACGTCAAAGTTACAAGATCTTAAAGATAACGCTGCTTCTTCGGCAGCGCCATCAGAAATTAAAGCTAGCCATGGTAATCAACAAAAACATTTAGTGACGTTTCGTGTCGTTAACGTCATTGACTGTTGCTAGACAATTAAAATGCCTTTAAGCCTTGCAGAAGTTACTCAGGCAGTAGCTTTGGTGGAAGATGGACGCAGCATTCGTTATGCTGCTCGTGTTCTTGGCGCGATAACGAGTACGGTTTGTCGCGCCATTCAAAGATTTCGCCAGACTGGCACCTTCAACAGACGACCTGGGTCAGGAAGAAGACGCATCACTCAAGCCCGTGATGATCGATACATCGTAATGACCGTGTTACTAAATCGACATACCACAGCAGTTGAGACAAGAAATCGTCTGGAGCAAGTGCGTCGGGTGAACGTGAGTGAACGCACGGTAAGAAGGCGATTTGAAGAAGCGGGGTTGAGAGCACAGAGACCAGCAACTGGACCACAGTTGCTACGAGAACATCGTGTTGCTTGATTACAATTTGCAGGAGATCATGTTCAGTGGACCAATGCAGAGTGGCAAAACGTACTCTTCTCAGATGAGTCGAGGTTCGGCTTGTACTCTCCAGATGGTCGAGAGAGAGTTTGGAGAAGAGCAGGAGAGCGTTATTCTCAGTTCAACTTCTCTGCAAGAGTACAGTACCAGGGAGGATCTGTAATGGTTTGGGGAGGAATCTGCTTCGAAGCATGTCCGGAACTTTGCTTTATCAACGGAAACCTAAACTCGGCCGGTATGTTGAAGAAATTTTGGCGGAACACGTGGTTCCCTTTGGGCCATTTATTGGTGACAACTTCTTGTTCATGCACGATAATGCACGCTCCCATACAGCCCGCATAGTGTCCCAATACCTGGATGATTTGGATATCAGCAGAATGGAATGGCCTGCACGTAGCCCTGATTTAAACCCCATAGAACACATGTGGGATATGCTAGGGAGACGAGTTAGAGCCCGTGGTGCCGCGATACAAACGCTATATCTCCGAATAGCGCTAGAAGAAGAGTGGAACCAGATTCCCCAAAATGAGATTCAAAACCTAATTCGAAGTATGCCTAGAAGGATGAGGAATACAATTCAAGCGAGGGGAGGCAATACTCGTTATTAACATGTTGATGATTACTTTCACAGTTTAATTAAATTTTGTCGGTATCCATGGCTTTCTTTAATTTCTGATGGCGCTGCCGAAGAAGCAGCGTTATCTTTTAGAGCTTGTAACTTTGGCGTTAACAACAATAGAAACTTGAACAAAAAACATAAGTGATCAGAACAGACGAGACTATAAGCTCCTTTTGTTTAAAGTTAAATTCTTTTGTTCTTCAAACTGTAGGAAGAAAACAAGCATTAACGTTATTCACCATTGCTGATATGGAAGAGCGCAAAAATGGGTAGCACACATACAGAAATATTGGCAAAAAGTGGACCTTTCAAATAAAAAAAAACTCATGCAAATCGAGCAATACGTTCAAAAGTTACTGCAGTTTGAAACTGGTCATCATTTAAGGTGTTGCGTTTTTTATGCCGCTCAGTGTAGAATTGAGACGAAGTTGGAAGCGATGTACAAAAAATGAATACGGTATTGGCACGACCAGAATTCTGTCCAAAATGTTACTGAAAACATGACGTTACATAAACTAAGAAATTCTCAACACTTTAGATGTACTATAGCTTGCTACGTGCATGCTGATATTCAATAAACCCGATCATATCTACGATGTAGGTTTGATCTTCGCATAACTCCTTATTCAGGTAAATGTGGTCCTTGTTTTGTATCTGAAAGGGAGATTTGATGTTTAGTTGACGAGAATGATGCACGATCACTTACCAGAGCCGTAAAACATCACCGAAAACGTCATGCTGGGGTATTTTGATGAACAGAGCAAAACTAAGAAAGCCCCAACCCTTTGGCAATACTATAGCATGCTACACGTATGTTTAAATATGTATAGAATATAGATATTTCGCGTTTATGCGATTACAAGCGAATCTAAAAAAGTTATGTGGTTATGTGTGGTACTGTCACTATTAATTCATCATTTTTATCAACACAAAAACGCTTAGGATAAAAATACATCTTGGTCATAGAAAAAGAGAAAAGAAAAGATAAAATGAATCTTAGCAATACAACTTCCAGTATGACACACTGTATATCACAATTATAACCTTGTTTGTACACTGTTTTCTTCGGGATGGAAAATTTTTGTTTGTAATTGTTTTTTTTTCTGTAGTCAAAGCAACCCAACCATTTATTTGTTGGGGTCGTGTGCCTCGCAAGAAACGTAGTTCGTGTGACAAGTATAAACAGTGAATTTGCATGCAAAACAAGTTATGATGTTCTACAGTACCAAGGAAAAAAGTTATATTTACGATTAAAGATGTCCTTGGCAGACACAGGTCTATTTTGTTAATTAGCAAGAATGATAGTAGAAATAAAGTTAAAAAAAACCTGACCACATGAGTATGCAAAGTATCACCTTCAGTTTTAAGTCAATATAACTAACTTTAAATTGTTTTGTAACGTCTAGTAACAGCACTAACGTCAAATTGACTTATTTTCTAGATTACACAATCATCGTCTGTAATGATTATTATTTATAACTTTATAAGTAAATACCTATACAAAATATGGCATAAACATGGCAAAATTTAAAGTGGCAGATCCAAAATGGCGGGCCATAACATTAGAATTAAAAAGACTACAACATTTCAAGTAGATCTGTCCAATAGTTTTTGAGTTATACATAATGGGGTATTCCGGTGTTTTTGAAATTGTCATTTTTTACAAAGTATGGGTGCTACTGTTTGCTACTTCACAAGTAAAATATCAAACATTGTTTTAAATTAAGAGAAATCGTTGTTTGAAGTTTGAATTAGGATTGGTCTTTGTGACGTCACAAAGACCGCTCAAAGTGAGCGACTTGACAACGTTGCTATATCTAGGGTACACGTAGTAAATTTTTGTCTTCTGTTGTGTCAACGTTTAGAATCGCTCGTTTGTTGACACCTGCTTTGGTTATTCAGGTTATATCAAACACTTGTTCAAAATGTATAAACTCCAACGCCGACATTGTTCTGTGCCGGGCTATAACAGCAGTAGAACAGTTACTTCTGATAAGATTTTCTTTACATTGCCGACTAGCGAGATGAGAGATGTTTGGCTTCAAGTTTCAATGATCAAATCATGTCTCAAAAAAGGTACCTTTATTCGTTGTCAAACAACAGGGTCGCCAACCGTCAACTTGGCCGATCAGCTGTTCGAGAGCTGTCCGCTGTTGCCACCGCTACTAGGTATCGGTAATCATCGTGTATTTCCGAGGGTGGTCGGTGAATTCAAACGAAATGAAATGAAATGAAACTTAATTCGTTCTACTATTACATAGCATTGTGGATTAATAACTATATACATGTTACGTGTATGTCATACTATTCTCCACAGTGATTCTTCCCTCTGTCTTCGCCTCGAGTAGTGAGAAGTTCGTCCTCGGGCTAGTGGTATTGAGGGTTCTTGTTGTCTTTTATGTTTACGACGATATCAAATTATTTTCCTCAAAATCATGGTCCGGACTTTTTGTTTGAACTGTTTATGTTTTAGATTTTTGTCTTTGTCTGGTATCCCGTTATATGTGTTGATGGATTCCGTTGTAATATTCATCTTGTTTCTGGATGTGTTCACTCGCTGGGTGCGTATTTTGTATCGTTGTCTTGTGTTAAGGCTGTGAATGTCGTGGTTGGTTGTTAGCGTCAGTTGTGTCTTAATTAGGTTGTTTTTTATTTTATGTAGTAACATGTCGTTCATCTTCAAGGTGTCTCGTATCGTTAGTTCTCCTGTTAGGTGGTATAGTTGACTTGTTGGCGTAGAATAGTCTATGTTATACAATATCTTTAGCGCTTTGTTTTGTTGTATTTGTATCGTGTTTATATTCTTTTGTGTGGTTGTACCCCATATCGTTCCTAGATAATTTATGTTTGCCAGAAACATTGCGTGGTAGATTGCTTTTTTTGTTGTGTTTGTAATAAATTTTCTGATCTTCCACATCTGTGCCAGGGCAATCGCGTTTTTGGTTCGTATGTTCTTTATGTGGGCGTCCCATTTCATATTGTCCGTAATTGATAGTCCGAGGTATTTTGTTTGTGATATTTGTTTGATCTGGTTTCCGTTTAGATTGATGTTTAGAGTACTGGGGGTGCGGTTATTTATTATCATGAAGTTGGTTTTATCCTCATTTATCGTTAAGTAATTGTGGATGCTCCATGCCTCCAGTTTCCTCATGTCGGAATCGATTTCCTCTTGTAGTGTCTTCATGTCTTTAGTCGCATATGCTATGCATATGTCGTCCGCAAAAACAAATAGTCTCCCATTCAGTGGCACGTCGCTAATATCGTCTGTATACAGAATGTATAGTATTGGTGAGATGTTAGATCCTTGTGGAAGTCCGTATTTTGGGTATTCTACCTCACTTTCCGTTCTTTCTACTGTCACTTTCTGTGGTCTGTTTTCTATGTATGTTCTGATGAGTTCGAGGTTTGTTTCTATTATGCCACAGTTTTTAATTTTTGCTAGCAATATTTCTTTGTGTACTGTGTCAAACGCCTTTCTCATGTCGATAAACAGCAAAACCACTTCGTTCTTTTTTTCTCTTTTCGTTGTGATGTGTGCTATGAGGTCTAGCACGGCCGATGTTGTTCCCGATCCTTTCTGAAATGCGTACTGGTGTTCTCCTATTAATTTGTTCTTTTGAATGTGCTTGTCTAATCGTCTTTTAATTATGGTTTCTGTTATTCTGTTTAGGGCTGATAGCTGGGCAATTGGCCGATAGTTTTCTGGTTTTGCGTTATCTCCGTTTTTGTATATTGGTTTAATGGTAGTGGTTTTAAGGTATTCTGGGTATTTTCCATGCCTGAGCATTGCGTTGGTCAATGTTACTACTGTTGGAGTTATATATTCGGCAACGTCTTTTAAAATATTGTTGGTAATTTTGTCGAATCCAGGGGCCTTATTGTTTTTTAAGTTACTGATTATATTCTGAATTTCCTCGGCGTTTGTGTCTGGAAAGCTCGCTATACTGGTTATTTTTTTTTGGTATGGTACGTTTGATGTCCCAGCTTGCTTTTGTTGGCACGTGTCCGCGAGTTTGCTACCTATATTCGAGAAATATTCATTCATTCTGTCTGCTATCTCTTTTTTACTTGTTGTCGTTGTTCCGTCTTCTTGTGTAATTCGAGTTATTTCCGTGTTTCTGTTAGAATTTTTGTTTATGAGGTCGTTTATAGTTGTCCACGTCTTTCTGCTGTCGTATCTTATTGACTGGAACTTTTTAGTATAGTGGTCTGTTTTGGCTTTCCTTATTTTGGAGGCAGTATCTTTTTTCGTAGAGATATATCTTTCTTTTAGGACTAAGTTGGTTAGATTCTTTCGGTACGTTTTATGTAGTTTGTTTCGTTTCTTTATGTGTGTTATTATATCTTCCGTTATCCAGGTACTTTCATTGCGTCTTTTAATCTTTGTTTCAGTCTGGTTTTTTGCAATGATTTTTTCCATTTCTTTTGATAGGCCTTCGAAGGTTTTTATTTGCAGAAATGGTAGTTTCTTTACGTCTTGTTTTATTTGTGTTCTAATTGTGCGCTTGTGTGTGTGGTACGCATACACTTGCACTTTTAATTGCAATTATCTTATAGAAAAACTAAATCAAAAAGCTCATAGCTTAACTATATGAATCCTCATAAATTGTACAATAGGTTAAACCGAATATCTGCTTAAATTTTGACATGACCGGAATACCCTATTACAGAAGTTCATATCCGACGATATATGTGACCTCGTACGAGAGAATCGCCCTAACTGCCATCTCTCGTTTCGATAATATTGACTCCTGTGTTTGAAGGCGCATAACTCTAAAACTGCCGAACAGAAAAAATTGAAATAAAGTATGTCATACTCCTGAATCATTTCTACATAAGTTGTATGACTGTCAACATTTTTTCCCTCTCGATGTAAACATGAGCTCGAGAAAAATGAGAAAAGATCCCCGATTTTGCACTTTTAAATTAACGTTCGTCTTTCCATATTTTCCTCGTAAACCGCTTGCCACAAAAACTTCAATTTGTGGTCAGCTTGCATATAGAGCCTCTTCTATAGATTGGCGTTTTTGTTTTCTTCAGTTTTTGTGTACAAGATTTTCATGGAAGTGGATATCTCTGTAACGAATATTAGCACGATAACGGGATATGCACGTAAACAATCGTCATATTTTATTTAATGCGACTGTAGAAACAGAATTGCATAATAATTTTTAAGTAATTTATAAAGCGATTTAATATGAATGATATAAATTTCGTGCAGCGCGCACTACGTCAGTCGTAACGGTAAATGGAAACGTAGATGGGACATTGGAAGATTATTTACTATTAGTACGATACGATCAGAACAATTTAATTTCGGAATTTTGAGTAGTAGTGCGAGTTAAATATAAATAATGAATTTAGATGTACAATTAATTATTATACCCAACAATATTTTACAAACACGGATTCACTGATCGCGTCAAAACTTCGCATCTCGTTCGACGGCCTCGCACGTCGCACCAAAACCCACAAGCGAGGGACATTTCGGTCTTAAAAATTAACAAATCCGCTGAATGCTATTAAATTCAAGGGATATGTATCGCAGTAAATAAGGATTATTTGCATGCTAACTGCGTTGTCCTGCTAACATTCGTTCCCGAGATATCGGCTTCCATCAAAATCTTGTTCGCAACCTTTATTACATAAAAACTCAAGAAAACAAAAACGCCAATCTATAGAAGAGACCCTAGATGCAACCTGAACACAAACTGAAATTTTTGTGGTAAGTGGTTTAAGAGAAAGTAATCGGAAAGACGAGCGTTAATTTAAAACTGAATAAATCAGTCATACAACTTTAGTTTAAAATGACTGGACTTCTAATTCTAGAGTGATTCTACAAAAAAAAATGTTGGTGAAATTTACAGGATCTATTTTGTATATGTACTAATAAATGATTGACATTGCAGCCAATAAATAAGTGCCAATAAATTTTAATCATGTAGTTCTAACGAATGTTGAAACTTCTGATTGAGATTTACGGAGTTTTGCGTATCAAAACATGTTGAAATGCCGTATATTTTCGAAGTAATTTTAATTTAACTACTGTATTGTTGGTATTCCCGGTAAATTGATTATCTCTATCGTTATTGTAACAAACAGTTTCAAATTTCGTACACGCATATCGTACGAATTACCACAAACACAAAGGCGTTTCGTTCATAATTATATCATATACAGGGCGATATAAATAAATATTTTCATGCATACAGGGTATTCCATAACAACGTACCAATACAAACTTATGGTTTTCAAATGAAAGAAGCCCTCGATTAAATATATTTTAATATACAGGCTGCTTACTTTTTTTTATGGAATTTTACAAACCTTACCTTTTTTAATTGAACCCCTTGTGTGTTTTAAATTTTTTTCAAAAGTTCAGGAGTTTTGATTTATTTCTTATAACTCAAAAATAATGCATTTTATCAAAGAAAATGATGATAATCCCATAAAAATTTCTTAGAATTAAAAAATTGAAAATTCACTGGGTGTTCTATTAGAATAAAACAACGGTTAGAAAATACATAATAAAATGTTTGATTAAGATTTGTGTCCTAATCATTTTGAGTAGCATCTGGGCTATTTAAAATTAATGGTATTCATTATCAACTCCCGATTCAATATAATATCCCAAAAATATTTCGCATTTCAAGATGTTGCATAAAACACAACAAATTATACAACTTTATTGCATCTAATAGCTTTTTTTGTGTTAATAAATACAAAAATCAATTTCTTGTTGTCAATATTTTTACTTTTCAGGTTATTTCAGAACTGACATGTATTAACATTTATTCACAAAATAGAAATAAATTAAAATTAAATTGCTTTAAATTTGTATTTATGGTAATTTGTTAATTGTGATTTACTGGTGTTTTCGAGATATTTAGCTTCAACGATATTTTGCAGTGTTTAACTTAATAAACAGAAAGGAGTATGTATTTTGTATAGCATGAATATCTGACAACTGAAAATAATAACATTATGTATATCACTAATTTACAAAAATTTTTGGAAGCAAGCTCTAAATTTTCGACGCATTTTGATGGAATGTAAATATGTTATAATTATTATTAAAAAAAAGTAAACCAAAATATACGACCATCTAAAGAACATTTATACAACAAAAAAATTAGTTCATCAAATTTGACCTGGGATGAATATAAATTGTGTTGGTAACGGGTATATAATTTCCCAAAAGGAGACGCTTCAGAAAGAAAAGTTGTTGGTTTCTCTTACGTATATCTTTTATTGCATATTGATTACTCACAATAATATGCAATAAAAGCTATAGGTACGTAAGAGAAACCAACAACTTGACGATTTGAACAAGGGACCTTTGCGTCGCACAGTGTAATATTTTTCAAATCTAGCGGAACTTAAGTCGATACCATTCCCATTACGTGTTTAGTGATGTATTAAAAATTATTTGTGTATATGTAAGGTGTTTTCTTAAGAAAGGATTTATTTCTACTGTTTTGTTCATCTTATAATTGTACAGGGTGTCTTTTTTAATAATTTTTTTTTAATAAATGTAGTAGTCAAATGTGTTTGATAGTATAACTGCACCGGAAAAATATTTTATGAAAAGGTTGAAAAGTGTCGATATAATCAACTTCCGGTTTGAACGGGAAGTTAGTAACATTGGCATTGATACCAAACATCATAAGGAAAGTGTAGTATTGTGAGGTATAATAGGTAAGCTCTTTGAAAATAAAGTTTTATCAGAAACTTTTTTTCGTCACTGAGGACAGTTAATATCGACCGGAAGTTGCTGATTTTGGTATTAACTTGAGAAGCAGCATAGGAGCGTTCATACAAAATGTATTTGTTTTGAAATGAGCTATCGTATGATCACACGCCTACTTCCCGGTTTTTGTTTTAAAGTTGGTATCAACATAATGAATTTCCAATTCAAACCGGAAGTGACAATACGATACCGACTTTGTTTCTTCCCCTCGAAACCTTTCAGCTTTTATGGAGTTCTTTAATGATTTTTGATCATATTCAAACCAATTGCAATGCCTTTCATTCTATGTATTTATAATTGTCTGAATTATTTTTAGCGACATAACTCACAAACCGAAAACCGATTTATTTCGGATATTTAAGAATCTATATGCAAAGGTCCAATAATTGTTGATTTAGATATATTGAAAGTTCTTCGAGGTTGAGTATGTATAAATCTGGTTGATCGCCGAAAATTCCTCCGAAGTGTAAGGTATAAAATAAAGCACTTATTGATAACCAATAGTGGCCAATAGTAACCAATAAGTGCTTTATTTTACACCTTGCACTTCGGAGGAATTTTCGGCGATCATCCAGATTTATATCTTTAATTTATATCGCCACGAATACAAAATCAGGGATAAGCAAAACTAATTGTGAAAAGCGAAAAAATACGTATATACAAATGTGTTCCAAAAATACTCACTATTAATAGACAAAAAAACCTGTTTCCGTTAAATTAGTAATAATAATAATAAATAATAAATATGTTCATTCAAAAAACTAGACTAGAGAATTGTTTAGGACACACTATACATTTTTTTTTATTATTGTAATTATAAACAATCTTCACTAACATAAATTATAGACTATGTTCACTAGCATATTCATCTTCTTCCTCGTCTGAATTACTTGCTCCTGGAATATCTCTTTAAGAGCATGACGTTTTCTCGCAAAAGAGCTTGTTGTTTTCGCGGAAGATAAGTTTGTTTGCTCGAGAGCAGTGGATCAGAAGATATAAGGCACCTATTTAGCACATCCCTGTTCGTGTATTATTATTTATTATTAGGCTATAACGCATTACTTAGTATAGTTATTATTTTTAAGTAATCAAGCCATAACGTGACTTCTGATATTACCAGAACATTTTTATCAAATATTGAATGTGAAGGATTTCCAATTTCATAATAATAAATTTATTTAATGCAGGCATGGTTTACGTACATATATAAAAACACACAACTTTTAAGTCATAACCAGGAAATTATTGAAGAAATTTATTATAAACTGTCAATGCCTTTTAATTCTACTGGAAAAGGTGTATAGTGAACTTATAAAAACTTTTCTCTTATTTACCTAATAAAGAACCAAAAAATCGAACTATTATCTATGTCGATAACAAACGAGGATACCTAACTGTTGTTCCTCCCAAAAAGAGACATTTTATTCCACTTTTACAATTGTCTTATGGTTGCCAAATTCTTCTTTAGTAACTACAAAATTTATACACCCTGTATATGCAGGTGTATTAAATCTTTAAACCATTTGTAAAAAAAAACTAAAAACAAGTGTTATAAGAATGCATGTATACTAGGTTAGGTAATGGAAATATTTATTATCACTATAATCCAAATTTGCCAAAACAGTTCAGGACGAAAAATAAAAATATTATGATTGGGGCAAATATGGGCAACCAATTTAAACTAAATCTAATAAAGCAATAGTTTAAGAAGATAATTAAGAGATTTTTACGTTACATACATGCTTCTACATTTTTATAATGAGTTGCAAAGTGAGATATTTTCCGATATTTATAAATCAGGAATTTCGCTAGTAAAAAAACAAGATATTTACTACCATATTTCCATATAGTATAGCACAAGGAACAAGAAAAGAAAGTAGTATATTTTTTTCGTAGGTTACTCTTGTATTGAAGATAATCTGACAATCACAGTACAAGCCTGTTTAATAGTAATGATGCAATCCATCACCTTTTCCAATTATTATACCAAAAACTGAGTTATCAGGTAAGAAATTTCTATTGAAATATGAAAGCCTGGAGTGTTCGGGATCGTGTTGTTAATTCAAAATTTTGTTTCTATCAAAATTACAAATTTGACTTAAGTACCGCTAGAAATAGAAAATATTACACTGTGCGTCGCTAGCACAATGCTCTCCCATCTGAGCTATTGACATTGTGCTAGCGACGCGAAGGGCCTTGGTTCAAATTCAGGTTGTTCCAAATATGAACAAAATTGGCTCAGAAGCGCCCTCGTCATATCAAAAATTCATTATGAAAACGCTACTTTAGTGAAGACCAAAATAATAAGAAGTCAAATCAACATCGGTTGATCATAAACCGAGTGAAAATATACAAAATCGGCATTAAAACCCTAGCCCAAGAGCTCTTAAAAATAAGTGAGAAATGTATTTATATTAAAAATCAATGATGATGATTAAACAATAATGATTTTCCCACATTTAGACTTGTACTGACTTTGCCTGTTTTAATTGCTTGCAGTTAAACACTTGCACCACGTGTATACGTATCCCAACCCTGTATACAAAGGTGTGGTCGATCATTGCCTTGAAAATTTCAGCTTTTCTACAAATGGTGATATTGCACAGTAAGGGACAAAGTTTAAAATTAGCCAATATCCCCGACGTACTAAACATCGCGGTCAGTTTCCCAATTTTGTGTACTTTGTACTGCTCTAAGTTTCGAAAAAAATGCGCGCATTGTAAAAGACTAGAATTTATTGCATTGGCAATAATTAAAGACGGCAAGACTTACTTGCTTAGCGGCGTGTTCAGTGGCGGCTGCTGCAGGGAGGGCAGTGGGGCACTGCCCCCCCTGATGAATTTCTTCTAATTGATACATTCATTATAATATCTAATTTGTATGGTTTTCTGATAAGTTTGATAACAAATAGTAAGTTTTGTATGTTTTTAAGTAAGCAAACGTATGCTTTTAGAAGTAACAATAGCTAATACCTCGTCAGAGCCAGCGTCAACTTCGAAAGTTGCGAGCCGGGGCATCTCGCACATTGCCCCGCAAGTCGCAACGCCTATCCATCATTTCCACGTTTGACAGAAACAGAGACGGCGTGACATCTTGCATCTCTCTTTAATTAGATTGGGTGGAAAACAAAGCAAAAGCGCCATAAGAGATCATGTATTTCTGGCTTTCTAAATCAGCTTAAAATAAACCAATTGATACGATAGTGATTCAGCTTGGATTTTTTTCTGGGTGTGTGGACCTTATTGAATATGTTTTGAAGCTAATTTTGGAATATTTCACGGTGAGTATTATACAAAACGATGTTAAAAAGTGACTTCAGAAAGTGAGGTTACGCGTGTTTTTGCAGGTTTATTATGGAAAATATTCAATTCAGTGAGGATTTTAACCAACTAGGACATGCTTACTGATATCAAATTCAAATTACACATCGCCAATATTGACTTTGTTGTATGGTCCAAAAACGAACTTTTTCTGCATCGATTTTTTAGACGATACATTCTGGGATTTTACATTTGTTTGCAGTATCACAAAACAATTGTCTTACCTGAAATTTTATGTAAAGAAGCCTGAAGGCAAGGAAGTAGTCGAGGTAGAATAAATCAATAAAACAATGATTGTAAATTAATAGATTTATTATTTAAAAAATCTGAAATGTATGTAGAATATGAGTAGAATAATGTGATAAGTACAATATTACACTTTATTTCCTGATTATATTTGACAGTTTTTGCACGAACGTCATGCAGGGCACTAGGGCTGTTCGAGCGCTCGCTTTTTTCGTACCGAACACAAGTCGGTCTGATTAACTGTCATTTCGTCACACTAAAATTTTGTTCTATCATACCACTGCTTGGATACAACCAATGCTTTAACGTTTATTCAAGCCAATATGCTTGATTACAAGTAATCGCTCGCTTTTGGTATTGAGACTTGAATTTTAACCGTACAAATGCGGGCCAACTCGAAAAACCGAGTGTTCGGTTTGGAAAGAAACCAGATTTACTTAGCTCGAAATTCGAGACTTGAAGCGTTAGATAACTCGAACAGCCCTACGTGGCACCCAATCGGGATGGTCATCATTTCGAGCTGGTTTACCTTAAAATGACACATTATAAACAAATATTTCACATCTATATTTCATATAACTCTTACCTGCAATAAAATGCACACTGCAAATCCTCCAATTTTGTAGTTAGCCTTCAGAGAAATTTGGATCTCTCTTAATGGCCTATAGCTATCGTTCCCTTCTAAAATGTGACAACAAACTGTTGGGATAATTTGGCTTGAGGACTTTTGGTAATAATATGAAAGGAACATTCCTTATCTCGATGGCTTTTCGACCTGCAGTTAGCCACGCTACAAATTTTGCCCGTTTTAAAACTAACACTAAAGCAAAAACACGGTTTGAAACATAACCTCATTTCCGAAGTCGCTTTTAAACATCGTTTTGAATAATATTCACTGTGAAATATTCCAAATGCAGCTTCAAAACTTATTCAATAAGGTTCACACACCCAGAAAAAAATCCAAGCTGAATCACTTTCGCACCAAATGGTTTATTTTAAGCTCATTTAGAAAGCCAGAAATACATGATCTCTTATGGTGCTTTTGCTTTGTTTTCCACCCAATCAAATTAAAGAGAGATGAAAGATGTCACGCCGTCTCTGTTTCTGTCAAACGTGGAAATAATGGATAGCGGAGTCGACTCGGACGACGGCTGGGTGGTGGGGATAGATATCGATTTTAGTCTGCCAGCTGATATCGATTTTAGCCTGCCAGCTGGACATTCTCTAGTTTGCCCCGCTTACCGCTTAGCAGTGTGAACTGTGAAGTGACTTGCGTGTGTTTATTTCCCGTTGTTTTTTGACTTTCCAAGGGTTTCAACAATGAATTCAGTAAATAACATTATCGACCTGATCAAAAATAATGCTCTTTTGCATGACGTTAAAACAGAGTTAAAAAGTACAAATAAAAAATAAATCAGCGATTATGTCAACTGAAAAAACGTATATTACAACACTACAAACATAATTTGAAACTATGTCCTTCATACAAAATACATGCTCGTCCTAAATGTAAATTTAAATTAAATTTATTTACATTTAGTGAATATATTTTAATATTACAATTCTGAAATATCTATATTTAGTGATAATTCTTGGCATCAAGTTGATTTGCGAATTTACTTACTTACTTACTTAGCCCGTGATCCTACTGCTGGGCAAAGGCATTTACTTGCGTAATTAATATGCGTATTAGTTAACATAAATTTATATGTATAATGTGTCGTGACATTACGCAATATCTTAAAATGAGATTTTCGTATCATATTATCAAATTTCATGTTTATTCATATTATTATAAAAGTAATTATATATTTAATTAAATGCATTACCTACTCGTAAACTTAACTGTAGTGATCATATTTCATTTATTACATTGCAATGAAGATATCACGTTAAGGAAAAGGGCGGACACGCTAAAAATAAACTAAATCCCGTTACATTAGAAAAGCCACCTCGTGACGGACAACTTATTGCGAAGCGACCGGGTCGAGGTAGAACAGTACACGAATATATAACCGACATACTATTTTCAAGTCCTGCGATAGCGATACGAACTTACTTATTTCCATGACTGTACTTTACGCGGCACTGGAAACAAATGAACACGTGCATCAAAGACGCCGCCGCGCCACGCCGGCTGGACTGTGTCTGCTTTGAGCCGTCTATGCTTTGAGCAGAAATGAACCGAGAGCGTAAACGCCGTAAACGAACGAACTACTGAACCAGATCTCCTACTGAACGGGTCAGTTTGCCAGGGTTGAACCGGATCGAACGGTTCAGACATTTGACCCGTTCATTTTGAACGGTTCGTTCGCGAACGACTCATCCCTATTAAGCATCTAATTTCACATTTGTAACTTATGCAAAATACACCAGCTCAAAAAAACTAGGGGGAGCACTTTTTTTGAAACCTGTACCTTTTTAAATAATAGTTCTAGGGAAATCAAATTTGATATACTTCATATATTTAACTCAAGAAAATTACAAAAACAATGTTACAACTCTAAGGGCCGATATATTCACCTATCGTCAAAGTTGTCGTTAGCCAACGAACAGATTACGCTAACGTTCGCGTTAAAAATGATTCTGTCTTTTCACCGATCTGTAAGTTATCGTCAGGCAACGAGGACGTAAACATCGCGAACGAATGTTTTTCGGCAGTATAGTATCAAATGTCGGTAAAAAAGGTGTACTAAATCAACACTTGGATCATAACTTGGACTAATTGCCGCTAGATGTAGCGCCGTAAATGACATTGATAGACATTGACAAAACGTAACCAAAATTCATTCGCACCCATTTCTAACCGCATCAATTAAAAAAGACGACCAAAAGTTAAAAAAAATGGTATGAAAGACGAATTCAGCAAATTCGGCCATATTAACTAAATAATGACTTCAATTAATACAGTACCACGTACGCAAGGTCTATAAAGTAGTAAGGTTATCCAGAAACGAGATTTCTCAGTTTGAGGGGTAAAGGGAGATCGTGACGTCACTAGAGTCGTGCGCTGCCACCAATTTGAATGCTTATTTCGTTGTATGATTTAGGTTAAGTAGGTGCATAATTATGTTGCAAAATAAATGCATCTTTATTGTGATCATTTTTAAATGATTAGGATGGAAAAAAAATGATGAATGTGATTATCACAACATGCTATTTCAATAATTTGTTAATAATGCTGAATAAGTACATTAGTATGTAATGTATGTCCGATTAAAGAAATGTGTTGTGCTAAACCAGGTCTCTGCAGTTGGAATCAAAATTTAGCAGAAATTCAGTGAGTGGAGTCAACCTACAAACAAAGTCAAGAGCCGGAGTCGAAGGTGGTATAACGGCAACCACATATTTTTGCAACCATGCAAATTGGGGGTTGAAACACTAAAATTATCAGGAATTGAAGTCGAATGTTTGGTTTACCGACTCTACAGATAAATAAATAGAAAAACTATAACTAAATCAGTATTGGTAGTATTGGTACAACTTGCTTATTAAACCACTCATTGGCTTGTCCTGATTACAATATTTGGTTAGAACATACGTACAAAGAAAAAATAAAAAATCAGTAAGAAGCTTTATTGTACAAATTTTCTCATCTTTGTTGTAATTTTATTTTTAATATCAGCTACTCTTCGTTAAATATTTAGATTTTTTTGCTGTTGAAAAGTAAAATTAAAAAAAATTTATCCGTACATATATTCTTTGCTCGACAAAAGCTTTCAAAACTATGGTATCAATAATTGGATCTTGTTTTAAAAGTTCTCTTCTTAATTTACTGCTAATTCTTTTCGAATTATTAATCCCATCCCCCGTAAGTCTTTCGAACTTGCTAATTCATTTTATTAAACAAGCGTTTAAATTCTTCCGACGGATTTCTTAGGCCGTCAAAAGATAAATGACGTATCCAGGATGGAAGGGAGTATGGGTGCTCTTGCTGGTCTTCGTATGAGTAATGTCCCAATTGTGGATGAGTTCTGCTTTAAACTTTGATCACGTGGAAAAGTAAAATATGATATTGTTAATCCAATGTTGAAATGTTATACGTCATACCGCAACCCGGTACGGAGCAAACCATAGGCATCTAAAATTGATACATGATTTAGAATAATGTAATTTCCAATATAAATTAATATCTTACCTTTACTAACTTAATTACATAAAATACTACACTAATAAAACAACCAATAACGTAAAACTATCAACTATTGAATATAACAATATAAACGCAGAATAACGATTAAACACGAACAAAAGCAACCTTTCTAATTCACTAAAAAACCTATAACGAGCTGAGCTGGCAATAATTAAACGTATCTTTGAACAAACTAAACGAGCGATGTATGCGACGTGATGCGAAGTGTGCCGGGACTCTAGTGACGTCACGAATATAGAGCATATAGGGATCTGAGGGGGGTATATAAAGTGGACTATAGGAAACATAGCAAGCTGGATCACCTCTCTCTTTATAGACCTTGCCACGTACGTACGTAAATATTTGTCAGTTTGACTTTTTGTTTGACATTCAGCACATGCTCTGTGACCAATCAAAGTGTTCGTCATTAGTTTACGGCAGGTTCATTCGATCCATTCGATCGCTAAATAAATTTGATCGTTAAGCGTATTTATCCGGTCGGTAACGTTAACGACAGGTGAATAGACACATTTTTACCACTTATCTTGTCGTTTAGATGACGAACAGTTTCACGATAGGTGAATATATCGGCCCTTAGTTACTTCTAAGTTACACTTAAAAATGTAAATTAATAACGCAAAACAATGTATGACAAATGAGTGGCATAGTAAAATATGACAAATGAGTGTCATAGTATCGATGACAGTCGGGTTTTCTGTGAATTGGTGAGGTTTAATACAGTGTATGCCCTCCACGAGCACGAATCACTGCCTCACACCTGCGTGGCGTGCTACGCATTAGTTTGCAAAGAGATTCTTGGGGTATGCTTTCCCATTCCCCAATCACGGCTTGTGTCAGTTCCTGTATGGTTAATGGTGGAGTAGAGCGCTTGCGAACACGTCGGTCAAGCTGATCCCACACGTGTTCAATAGGATTCCGGTCAGGACTTAAAGCCGGCCATTCCATGAGCTTCCACGTTCTTGTAAAAAGTTTCTGGTGATGCCGGCGGTATGTGGCTTTGCATTGTCCTGCATTAGGCCGAAATTTTGACCGACGCCATATGCAGCAAGCACCACATTGTCCTCCAAGATGTTTTCGATGTAACTCATGGCATTGAGTCTACCAGGAACCACAACAAAATTTTGCACAACAACTGTGCTCGTCTTAGGTCGTTTAGGAGGTCTCGTGCTGTATCAGTACGCTGACGTAGAGAGGAAAGGACAAGAACTCGGTCTTGATTTTGAGTAGTTTTCGATTTCGACCTTGACCAGCTCTTCTAACATATTGGCTTAACAAAATCTTAAATCTATGTCTTTTTAAAATTTCATCTATTATCCTTATTACAAGTTTAATTCGTCTAGTTTTACAAGACAAACACCTGTAAGTCAGCTTTCTCTACAAAGTTATTCTATTCGCTATTCTAATATTATGGACAATTACTCATTTACATTATTATAGTCATATACATACAGTTCTATTACACATGTATCAGTTAGATCGCTTAGGTCATTCCATATAATAGTCACGCTATAATAATAATGATTATTATACAGAATGTTCCTTTTTAAGCGTTGTACTTTTCTCGATTTTTCAGTACCTATTGCATTGGAAGTAAACTTATATAAAGTAGGTTTAACAACACCAAAATGTGAACAGTAAGTAAATACATATTCTACCTGTATCTAATAACCACTTCTGTTGAAACTAGAAGGTCGATAGCTTAGGTCAACCTTGAGATATACAGTGAAATGTAACTCCTGTCTATATCTAAAAAAAAAAAATACCAAGAGTGATAATTATATCTTACCAGTTGAGCATAGCAAAATATTTTTGATAACACGGTTCTTATTTTACCTCAAATTCTCAGGTATTAGTAAATACAATCGCACAGTATATTATATTATCATTTCCGACAAAGATATTAATCAAAAATGCTATAAAAATGTCCCACTTAACTCTGATAATGATTGTCTATAATAACGAGTAATTTTAATGTCATTAATAACGTCCATGCGTTGCGTAATAATGACTTTTTTATAGCGATATTTTCATACTTGTTTTTTGATAGTTAAAAACCAACAGAAATGCACTTACTTGCGATTTTTAATTACAGTAAATTGGTTTAATTCAAGCCAATAAGTAGGTATAATTACTAGGACAATTTATAAAGGAAAATTAAATAAATTCCTATATCTATTTTGACTAGTTTTTGTGATATTTGCAGTTTAAAGAGTAGTATGCTATTATAAGTACCTACATACTTTAATATTCCTCTGTATACAGTGTGTTGGGTAGCTTGATGTAAAATATTTGAAGGGTTATAGCAGAGGCCTTTTAGAACCTATTTAAATAGATTCATTTATATACAAGGTATGGTTATCAAAATATTACAAAATTTATGCAATAGGGTATTTGACTGTATTAAAAATATGGATTGTATTATAGCCATTCTAATAGATTACAGTTTAAGAAAACTATTTGTTATTACTTTAAAAAAAAAAATGCTTTATTTCTATTAAAAACCAAAATAAAAATTGAATTTTATTCACGTCCTATCACGTGATTGAAAACGCTCTGTAATTGGCTCAGTCTCCGGTGCTGTCATTCGTTAGTACGCTTAGAGCGCGTTCGGTTTGTCAGGGTAGGGTATGGGGAGAGCAATGCTCAGATAACCTGGGTCGGCTGTCGCAGATAAACGCCGTATGACGTTAGTCCGCCTATTATGCAGCGCGTCACTCTCACCGTACAATACCGGGTTATACGAACGCGCTCTTGTGCTTCTCCCGTTTGAATTTAATAGCACTAAAGTGCCATGTAAGCATTTGTAGGTTAGGATAGCCCTAACCTTAAGCTGTCAGATCAGATAATACCTGGTTCGAAAATACGATAGATAACTTATTCTAGTCAGTTTTACTTATGTCGAAGTAATCTTCACAACAAAAAACACTTGCATTGGCCGCTATTTATTTCATTTGGATTTCTACGAGCCATCCACTTTCTTCGCAGTTTCAAATCTTGCGGAACAGCTACAAATAGCTTATCCGGAGTTTTTCTTGACGCATTTCTGCATTGTGGATTTATACACCATTTATAACCCATTTTTATGTAGAAATTGTGAAAACAACACATCATACAACACAATTACCAAACGGCGACGATGCCGATGCTGACAGACCATATGGGCCGATTTGACATCTACTAACGGGTGACGTCACACAACAGAAAGTATCGTTTTGGCGGGACTTTTTGTGATTCAATTTTTAACGATGATTTTTATGAAATATTGAGGAAATAATTACGAAAAATAATGAATTTACAATGTAGAGTGAAGGAATAAACACACTAAGATGGTTTTCCAATAATAGTCAAATACCCTATTGACATACATATTTATTATAAAATCAGGCCAATTCTGTAAAGTAGTTGCTTTCGTTGAATACCTTATTAACGACTTTAATAAGCTTTCACATTCTATATTGAAAAAATTAACCACTTGTTAAGAATCATGCGGTTAACAACAGCGGTTAACAGTTGATGGTCATGCGCATTCAGTTCAAAACATTCAATCAGCTGATCAGTACCCTTCGATGTGCTGTGTATACAGAAGTTAAAAATATGCAAATTAATAATGAATAGGAGTATCTGCGAGAGTAGAACTGCAGAAAATCCATATTTATGCCGTTATGGTTAATGTTATTCACAAAAATAAAGTTCTTTTGCGACGCACTCGACTCCGTTTACGGAAGCCCGTAACGTCGAAGAATTGTGGAAACAATTTACGCAAAAATTAAATTTGTGCAAAGGTCCAAAGAAGATAGCTGCTCAGTAAAATCCCGTAAAATGAATTATTCTTGTTGTTATTCTTAGTCTTCTGAGACTTCGCGTCTGCGTGCAATTCTGAATTGTGAGGTTAGGTTATTCGGATATGTATAACCACAAGTTGCAATGGACGGGGTTCATTAATACGACAACTGGTTAAATTCTAGTAGTTTTGGGTAAAAGTTTTACAGGTTTTCTCGTTTATTGGAAACTAATTTAATTCTTTAACAATTATCATTTAATTTAACTGTAGTAATCTTTCAACTGTTCATTTAATATATTTAACAAACTTGTTTTAATAGTCGATGAATATAAAATTGTATTTTACTATAACATTATTTTTTACTTGTATAGATGTACATCTTAGGTAAAAGCCAAAGGAAGTATCCCCTAAGTTCCTTCTGGCAATTGTTAGGTAACCTCTAAAATCAAAATATAAATTAAATCAAAATACCAATCATACTTAGTTAATAGTAAAAACAAAATCAAACCTTTCATGTAAATCTTCTATTTCGTATACCATTTGTTTATTTACGATACATCTACCATAAACCAAACAATTCGTTTTTATTTTAAGGTTAAGGCTCCGTTTTAAAAACATCGCAACTTCCAAACGAAATATTTCGTTGCGATGTTTTTTTTTTACTGGGAGTGGTCTGCCTGGCCCCCACCAACGTCAACCAGGCCACAGTTTTATGATAAGGGGAAGTTGGGGGGTTTAGAGGAAGCAGGCAAAGGCGGAGCATAGTCGACGCGAGTACATTCGAAGGGGAAGTACTCAGCCAGTTTGTCGCCGCGTGTCGGCGCTTTCGCTTTCGCTCAAGTTACAATGGGTGCGTTCTGCCACTTTAAGCCGCTTAAGCGCTTGAACTCAGCAACCAATGGCCGTCGCGTTCATGTTGTTGCTGCCCAATTGCCGCCGTCCGCTGAGTTCAAGCGGTTAGCGCCTAAACTGGCAGAACGCACGCATTGTATTAGTGTTCTCACTCATCACGGTCGCAGATGCATACAGCTGGCTGGCGGCCGCCAGGCGGTAAAAGAAAATATATTGATTTAATGTAGAGAGAGCGCGCTTGCTATTATAATATTTAATCTTTTTAACAGGGTGACATACATACAGTATAGTAAATTGACAAAAATGTAGTAACTCATGATAACTCATCGGTGAATTATGGATTTCAATTTAGAAAGGAATTAATTATAATCGAGCAATGAGGACCCAATACATCTATAAACATGCTGGATATCGAACGAACGCACGGCAGTGACACACGAAGACAAAAATAAAAAAAATAATCTGATGCGTTCAGGCACATTACTTTATCATACCATATATAAAATTAATAGTTTAGCTGCATGAGATTCTATTTGATCGAGATCGGCCATGTCTGCTTTAAAATAAAACTACTGGAACTAGACGGATATTTTGATTATATTGACAGTAGGTATTGTCAAAACATCAGCGTTTGACACTACCTACTGTCATTAGAATCGCAATATCTGACAAAGCCTGGCTAACTAGTTTTAATGCAACGATCTCGATAAAATAGAATTTGCTCATGCAGCTAAACTATTCATTTTACCAAAAAATGCCATAGTCATAAATTGTTCAGAATTTCCTGTAGGTACTTTAATTTATTATTTAACTATTTCGACAAATTTCCAGAAATGGCGGCTTATTTGCAAAATCTTTCAAAAATGCTATACGACTAAACCTCCAGTTCCTTTGGATCCTTTTCAACAGAAAGCTTTTCAGCTCTAAGTTTGGTTATGAAACTTCTAAATATGAAGTTTCGTCCCGACACCTTAGTAGTTTCTCCGGAATCGTCGCCACAAAAAAAAACACACACACATACACAGAATTTTTTTTTTACCTGGGTCAAAAATGTTCAAGGGATCCAAAAAGACATTTCCGCTAAAACCTCAAAAATTTTGTTTGGCACGATTACAATACTTTACATACTACGTATGATAAAGTAAAATCATAGTACATAGTCCAAAGTTCCCCAAACCATTTATATAGATTCCAAATATTTTGTCACCTACAAATTCGCTATATTATATAAACGTTTTGGGCTCTATGAATGCAAGATTCATGAATGAAAACAAATTCTGGCATTGGCTATATCCAATTCCCGCTGTAATACTGCCCAATACAGTCGCTGAACTAATATCCATTAGAGCCGACCCAAGTTCGTCACTGCTAATTGTCTCTTCCTGTCCACAAAACCGACATTTTAAATAAAATGTTCATTTGAGTCCTGTTCTGGTCTCTTTGTCTCATTTGTAATTAAATAATTATAATATTGTTCTTTTAGATTATCTATACATATATTTTAACTTAGGTGGCACGTAGTCGTCTTTTACTAATTCGTCTAGAGGACAGATGCGGATGTTTAGGTATTTTGCCACGACTTCTACCCATTGTTAAACAAATGTACCTAACACCTAGCAGGTATAACTACACTAAGTATAATATCATACAGTATATACTTTTATCGTGTGTTAAATTTGTAAACCGTGCGTATAAATGTGAAATGCGAGAACTCGGTTCTCCCGATTCAATATTCGGTACGGTCATAACTTGTGAACAGTCTAATCTAAAAATAGCAGTAGGCGTGGCGTAGTTATAGGCGGTGTTTAAAACTCCTAACGTCTGCTGTCTACACCGGGCCCGTAATATAGGCAAATTACATAAATTTCTGGCAATTACGCTTTGTTATCGCAATTATAATGTTTAGATTAAAATTGTACTTAAATAAAAAATCTATTTTTGTATCATGAGTTGGGCTAAATGTTTTATATTTGAAAAAAACCAAAGATGTAGAAGCAAAATTGATTTTTATCTTTAAAAAAATTTTTTTTTCATCCAGCCAAACTCGTTACTTATCTAAGAAGTTACATAAAAAATTTCATAAACTTTGAACAATAAATAACGCTTTTATTTGCAAACGCGTTTTAGGAGAGGTAGAACTGGGTCTTAAGAGGAATCACTAGAGGTAGTAGCGTACTACAAAACAACACTACATAAAACCAAACATCCTGAGCTTAATTGTATGTTAATAATCACGTGTAATACATTAAATTATAGATAAAGGTGTATTACACCGGGTACGAATGCCACTTTTTTTCATTTGCGTTGTTGTTTTGTTTTTTACCCTTGCTAAAGAAGCCAATAATTGGTAATTTTTGTTATTTCTTTTTTCCAAATCCGAACCAAACATCAAAAAAGCAATATTACAACATTTTGTATTGAGCCTTCATGAACTTGTGTAAAAAAAAATGACAACAAAATATGAATGTTGTAATGATTTAACTGTTGCTTTTTTGAACATGTGAATGAGACGAGAATAACATATTTTATCGTCGTACGGTGCAACCATCTGTCGGATAAACACCACATCATTTTCTTCGACCAATTAAATTCAAATGGTACAGTCTCAAGCAGCAGCATGAGTATGTAGCCAAGGGAATCACAAATATTGAGCAATTTCGGCCTAGAGGTGTAGCGGCGCCGCGCCCGGCAAACGAAAGCCATACGAAAATTAAATTTTACCGTGCTGGTGCTACGTAGATAGCAACGGCTCGCTTATAAATTAGGACAGCATGTTCTTGCGGAAGTGTATGTGATCAACATGAATTGTTGAATTTCGACCAAAATGGGCTAGAAACCGAATACGAGAAATATTTTTTTTCGTCCTGATGGACTCTACGCAGACAGCAAAGAGCGAGTTATAAATTAGGAGCGCATGTTCCCGCGAGGGTTTATAGTGCAGTCCCCGTACGACACACGGAACGAAGAATAATCAACAACCGCGATACCTACTTACAATGTGTAGTGTAATTCTTCGCTAATTAACTTCGCTAGTTAATTTGGGCAATACTCTCTTATAGGTGTAAGCGTGCCGGATTACCATATATGGTAAAAAACTTTTATAAAGGTGTAAAATATTTGAACATGTATCTATATAATATATAACACTGGCCAACAAAATTTGACCGACTTCCAATTGCCGGACAAATGACAACTGATTCAGATAGAGTTTTTTCTCAGGAATCCGAATCTGAACACAGAAATACTGAATTGGCTCCAGTTTTTTCAAAAAACAGTGTTAAAGGTGCAAAAAAGACGCTTTTTCGCTACTTTTGCAGACATGCCAAACAATAACGTAATGTAGTAGAAGTTTGTAAGTAGGATCAAATTAAACTTTGAACCTTTTCCTTTAAGAGCATATAGCGAGAAATCGGATGACATAAACTTTGAACTTTTCACACCACCTTTTTATAGCAGCGCGCGCCAATTACGGCACCGTATCGTACGGAGCGCACTGCTTGTTTCTTTATTTATAAATTGCTGTGGCCAAATAAAAAGTTGTCGGAAAAATGACAACTAATTTCGATAGGATTTTTCCCATGGAATCCGAATCTGAAACCAGAAATAATGAATTGGCTACAGTTTTTTTTTTTTTAGAGGTAGTGTGAAAAATGCAAAACGCTACAACAATAAGGTAAATTAATTAATATCCCTTGGTTTACAAGTTTCAGAATAAAATACCCCTAACGATTTATAGGGTCAGTGTAATATATAGTAGGTAAATCTTTTTATAGTATATTTTGCCAACAAATTCTTAATAACTGATTTATAAAGATAACAGGATAATATATTACCTGGACAAATATAGTTACTACTATTGTCTAGGTTTTATTCACCTATCCCACTAGTAATTGAAAATTAACTGATTTATAAAGATAACAGGATAATATATTACCTGGACAAATATAGTTACTACTATTGTCTAGGTTTTATTCACCTATCCCACTAGTAATTGAAAATTAATGTGAATTTTCTGTTAGTAGCTAATTAAGAACGGATTAAGCAAGTTTTAACATTTTTACCGAAAACAACCTTTTACTTAACAAAAATAAGCAGCCTTTGGTTGCCCATTTATACATACTTAATAACTACTTATTAAGTAGTTATTTAGCTACTTGTTTGTATATGTTGGCCATATATAACTTACGCTCCTGGAACTCCTAGCATATGCTTTCCAATCCGCTTGGTTTGTGGAAGAAAAACGTGATTCTTCACTTTTGTGTAGTTCAAGTTCTGTTGCCTTAAAGTTTCGCATAAATATGAATTCGTCAAGAGAAGCCTGCGTTAACAATCCAGATGTATTCTGCTTTATTTGTGGGGTATATACTTTGAAAAAGTATAGAAAAAACATTACTGAATTTGTGCAAGAAGCATATCTTGCTTATTTTGGTATTGCAATTAGCAAACAGGATAAGTACTAGGTTCCCCACAAGGTTTGCAAAGTGTGTGTGGAGTCGCTGCGACAATGGACTAAGGGAAACAGGCGACATATAAACATTGGCTTTCCTATGATGTGGTCAGAACCGAGAAATCACCATGATGATTGTTATTTTTGCGCTGTGGATGTGAAAGGCTTTAATGGAAGCAAGAAACGTACTTGGGAATATCCTATTTTGGAGTCAGCTAAGCGTCCCATGCCCCACAGAGAAGACATGCCAATACCACAAGTACCAATTGTTATGTCACAGCGAGAGTATCCATGGTCAGATGACGAAGTATTCCCTAACGCAGAGAGTACGATTTATTCGGGCAGCGAAAGCGAAGATGAGACTCCAGAAAAATTTTCTCAGAATGAGTTAAATGATTTGGTGCGAGATCTAAGGCTGTCAAAAGAAGACGCTGAAATTTTAGCATCCAGATTAAAAGTAAAGAAATGTCTACACCGAGAAGTTAAAATAACAGCTTTCAGAACAAGGGAGCTGGCAATTCTACCATATTTTAGTGAAAATGAAGAGTTTGTTTATTGTCATGATGTCGCAGGACTTCTGTTAAACATGGGTGTGCTGGAATATCGACCAGAAGACTGGCGGCTCTTTATTGACAGCTCTACAAGAAGCTTAAAATGTGTTTTATTGCACAATGGAAATCGGTATGCATCCATTCCAATAGGACACTCAACAAAGCTAAAGGAAGAATATGAAAATATAAAAATTGTTTTGGAGAAGATCCGTTATCAAGAGCACCAGTGGCCTGTTTGCGTTGACTTAAAGATGGTGAACTTCTTGCTTGGACAACAAAGTGGATACACCAAGTATCCTTGCTTTATTTGTCTGTGGGATAGTAGAGCAAAGGATCATTGGACAAAAAAGGATTGGCCATTAAGAGAGAGCATGACCGTCGGTGTAATCGTTGTGAAGGAGTCATTGATTGCTAGGGAAAAAATTATTCTTCCACCACTCCACATAAAGTTGGGATTAATGAAACAATTTGTGAAAGCCTTAAACAAAAATGGTGAATGTTAAGTATATTTGCAGATCATTTCCTCGACTGAGCATGGAGAAATTAACGGCAGGAATTTTTAATGGTCCGCAGATTCGGAAACTAATAAAGGATTTAGGCTTCAAAAAATCTATGACTGATATTGAAGCTTCTGCATGGTGCAGTTTTGTCTCAGTTGTAAAGAATTTCTTAGGCAACAACAAAGCAGAAAATTACAAAGACATAGTAGAAACCATGCTCCATAATTTTGATAAACTAGGTTTTCATATGAGCATTAAAATACATTATCTTCATAGCCACCTAGACAGATTTCCAGAAAACCTTGGCGATTTTAGTGAGGAACAAGGGGAACGGTTTCATCAGGATATAAAGGTCATAGAGGAAAGATATCAAGGCAGATGGGATGTGCACATGATGGCGGACTATTGTTGGAACCTCCAACGTGACTGTTCTAAAGAACACAGAAGATCTTACAAGCGGAGTTTTTCTAAATCTCAAGTAAATATCATAATAGTGTGTTTGAATTAGGTATTTGTAAATAGAAATAAATTTGTAAAAAAAGTTCTATTCTCTTTTCATGCTTTCTGTCTAAAATTCATGTCTAAAATTAAAGCAAATGTTCTAAAACTGTTATCAAAGTCGGAATCAACAACATAAAATCACCCTATATTTAAATCTAATACGAATACTAAACGAAGACAGCAGTGTCCGCCTCTGCCGTTAGGAAAAGTGTGCAACGTTTCAATTGACACGCGTTCCTATTAAAATGCGAGCCAAAACTGCAGTTTACACCACGTGACCAGTTTTACACCAGTTTACATTATCAAAAAGCAGTAGCTTCAAAGTTTTATTTGACCAACACAGAAACTTCTATAACGTCGAGTTATTGTTTTGCATGTGTTTAGGAATTTCAAGAAGTAAAAAACACGTTTTTTGCAAATTTAACGCTGTCTTGCGCTAAAACTGGAGCCAACTCACTATTTCTGTTATCAGATTCGGATTCCACAGGTAAAATCCTATCGAAATCAGTTTTCATTTTTGCGGCAACTTTTTATTTGACCAGTGCAATGTATAAATAAAGGAACAATCAGTGTGCTCCGTGCGGAGCTGCAATTGGCGTGCTCCTCATAAAAAAAGTGGTGTAAAATGTTCAAAGTTTATGCCATCCCATTTCGCGCTATATATTCTTAAAGCAGAAGGTTCAAAGTATTATTTGATCCTAATTACAAACTTCTACTACATTACGTTATTGTTTGGCATGTCTGCAAAAGTAGCAAAAAAGCGTCTTTTTTGCACATTTAACACTGTTTTTCGAAAAAACTAGAGCCAATTCAGTATTTCTGCGTTCAGATTCGGATTCCTGAGAAAAAACTCTATCCGAATCAGTTGTCATTTGTCCGGCAATTTTTTTTTGTTGGCCAGTGCACTGGCCAACAAAATTTGACCGACTTCCAATTGCCGGACAAATGACAACTGATTCGGATAGAGTTTTTTCTCAGGAATCCGAATCTGAACACAGAAATACTGAATTGGCTCCAGTTTTTGCAAAAAACAGTGTTAAAGGTGCAAAAAAGACGCTTTTTCGCTACTTTTGCAGACATGCCAAACAATAACGTAATGTAGTAGAAGTTTGTAAGTAGGATCAAATTGAACTTTGAACCTTTTCCTTTAAGAGCATATAGCGAGAAATCGGATGACATAAAGTTTGAACTTTTCACACCACCTTTTTATAGCAGCGCGCGCCAATTACGGCACCGTATCGTACGGAGCGCACTGCTTGTTTCTTTATTTATAAATTGCTGTGGCCAAATAAAAAGTTGTCGGAAAAATGACAACTAATTTCGATAGGATTTTTCCCATGGAATCCGAATCTGAAACCAGAAATAATGAATTGGCTACAGTTTTTTTTTTTTGAGAGGTAGTGTGAAAAATGCAAAACGCTACAACAATAAGGTAAATTAATTAATATCCCTTGGTTTACAAGTTTCAGAATAAAATACCCCTAACGATTTATAGGGTCAGTGTAATATATAGTAGGTAAATCTTTTTATAGTATATTTTGCCAACAAATACTTAATAACTGATTTATAAAGATAACAGGATAATATATTACCTGGACAAATATAGTTACTACTATTGTCTAGGTTTTATTCACCTATCCCACTAGTAATTGAAAATTAACTGATTTATAAAGATAACAGGATAATATATTACCTGGACAAATATAGTTACTACTATTGTCTAGGTTTTATTCACCTATCCCACTAGTAATTGAAAATTAATGTGAATTTTCTGTTAGTAGCTAATTAAGAACGGATTAAGCAAGTTTTAACATTTTTACCGAAAACAACCTTTTACTTAACAAAAATAAGCAGCCTTTGGTTGCCCATTTATACATACTTAATAACTACTTATTAAGTAGTTATTTAGCTACTTATTTGTATATGTTGGCCATATATAACTTACGCTCCTGGAACTCCTAGCATATGCTTTCCAATCCGCTTGGTTTGTGGAAGAAAAACGTGATTCTTCACTTTTGTGTAGTTCAAGTTCTGTTGCCTTAAAGTTTCGCATAAATATGAATTCGTCAAGAGAAGCCTGCGTTAACAATCCAGATGTATTCTGCTTTATTTGTGGGGTATATACTTTGAAAAAGTATAGAAAAAACATTACTGAATTTGTGCAAGAAGCATATCTTGCTTATTTTGGTATTGCAATTAGCAAACAGGATAAGTACTGGGTTCCCCACAAGGTTTGCAAAGTGTGTGTGGAGTCGCTGCGACAATGGACTAAGGGAAACAGGCGACATATAAACATTGGCTTTCCTATGATGTGGTCAGAACAGAGAAATCACCATGATGATTGTTATTTTTGCGCTGTGGATGTGAAAGGCTTTAATGGAAGCAAGAAACGTACTTGGGAATATCCTATTTTGGAGTCAGCTAAGCGTCCCATGCCCCACAGAGAAGACATGCCAATACCACAAGTACCAATTGTTATGTCACAGCGAGAGTATCCATGGTCAGATGACGAAGTATTCCCTAACGCAGAGAGTACGATTTATTCGGGCAGCGAAAGCGAAGATGAGACTCCAGAAAAATTTTCTCATTCTGAGAAAATTTTTCTGGAGTCTCATCATGATTTGGTGCGAGATCTAAGGCTGTCAAAAGAAGACGCTGAAATTTTAGCATCCAGATTAAAAGTAAAGAAATGTCTACACCGAGAAGTTAAAATAACAGCTTTCAGAACAAGGGAGCTGGCAATTCTACCATATTTTAGTGAAAATGAAGAGTTTGTTTATTGTCATGATGTCGCAGGACTTCTGTTAAACATGGGTGTGCTGGAATATCGACCAGAAGACTGGCGGCTCTTTATTGACAGCTCTACAAGAAGCTTAAAATGTGTTTTATTGCACAATGGAAATCGGTATGCATCCATTCCAATAGGACAAGGAGTGAGGAACAAGGGGAACGGTTTCTTCAGGATATAAAGGTCATGGAGGAAAGATATCAAGGCAGATGGGATGTGCACATGATGGCGGACTATTGTTGGAACCTCCAACGTGACTGTTCTAAAGAACACAGAAGAAGATCTTACAAGCGGAGTTTTTCTAAATCTTAAGTAAATATCATAATAGTGTGTTTGAATTAGGTATTTGTAAATAGAAATAAATTTGTAAAAAAAGTTCTATTCTCTTTTCATGCTTTCTGTCTAAAATTCATGTCTAAAATTAAAGCAAATGTTCTAAAACTGTTATCAAATTCGGAATCAACAACATAAAATCACCCTATATTTAAATCTAATACGAATACTAAACGAAGACAGCAGTGTCCGCCTCTGCCGTTAGGAAAAGTGTGCAACGTTTCAATTGACACGCGCTCCTATTAAAATGCGAGCCAAAACTGCAGTTTACACCACGTGACCAGTTTTACACCAGTTTACATTATCAAAAAGCAGTAGCTTCAAAGTTTTATTTGACCAACACAGAAACTTCTATAACGTCGAGTTATTGTTTTGCATGTGTTTAGGAATTTCAAGAAGTAAAAAACACGTTTTTTGCAAATTTAACGCTGTCTTGCACTAAAACTGGAGCCAACTCACTATTTCTCTTATCAGATTCGGATTCCACGGGTAAAATCCTATCGAAATCAGTTTTCATTTTTGCGGCAACTTTTTATTTGACCAGTGCAATGTATAAATAAAGGAACAATCAGTGTGCTCCGTGCGGTGCTGCAATTGGCGTGCTCCTCATAAAAAAAGTGGTGTAAAATGTTCAAAGTTTATGCCATCCCATTTCGCGCTATATATTCTTAAAGCAGAAGGTTCAAAGTATTATTTGATCCTAATTACAAACTTCTACTACATTACGTTATTGTTTGGCATGTCTGCAAAAGTAGCAAAAAAGCGTCTTTTTTGCACATTTAACACTGTTTTTCGAAAAAACTAGAGCCAATTCAGTATTTCTGCGTTCAGATTCGGATTCCTGAGAAAAAACTCTATCCGAATCAGTTGTCATTTGTCCGGCAATTTTTTTTTTGTTGGCCAGTGTTATTTATTAAAACTTGTAGGCTAAAGTAGTCATATTTTTTATTTATTTTTTTTTTATCTTTTTGTAGATGTTCTGGTCAGTCATGAGTTGACTTACAGCCCTCCACGGCATGACGTTGAGTATTGGGACATCCTGTATGGTAAGTATATTATTCTAAATAGTTCCTTTTTTAATACAAACAAAACCACAACGTATGACCTCATTTCTTCGTATAAACAAATCATAATTCTAGGTATTATATTATTATAATACCAAATCACTACTTAGTAATAAGTTTATAAGTGGGCGTAGTTTAGAATAAAAAAGAACAACCAAAAGTAGAGGAAAATTCAGGTCAATGTTACAAACATAATATTGAATCATAGAACACTAACACTAACAGAATATACAGTATGTATCCGGATCGCGTTACAAAAAGGAAGAAAATGTTTATTACTGAGTTTTTCTAACATATCTCCACTTAAATTTTAAATATGCGTATGATATGTTCAAGCTCCAAAATAGCGCAAAATTTATACTATAACTATAGAAGTTAATTAATAAATCTAATTTTTATGTAAAAATTAAAATAACAATGACGTGCAGATTTTGATAGCAAGTATACTTTTCTATTATATTCTTTTCTATAGAAATCATGTGTTATACATTAAATTAGGTACACTAGGTGTACACTAGTGTGGACCTTAATTGTTATTAACGACTTGGAAAATTTTTTAAAATTTTTCCTGATTCTTGCATTATCACAGAAAATCTATTCACATGCAAAATTTTAACTCGATTGGACATTGTGAAGTTGCAAAATATCGATTACGAGATTTTAACGTAAGAAACAAACAAACTAGTGAAGTTAATATAAGCGTATAATAATGGACGCATTTTTCAATCGGACAATCAATGTTCGCTTTGACAACGAACCAGATGCTTTGCAAAAAATACGGAAAAGGAGCACTAAAAACGGAATAAAATTAAAATTACTGTCATAGTATCGATGACAGTCGGGTTTGTGGGGCTTGTTCAGTTCCTATATGGTTAGTGGTGGATTAGAGCGCTTGCGAATACGTCGGTCAAGGTGATACCACACGTGTTCAATACGATTCAGGTCAGGACTTAAAAAGTAAAAAATTTCTGGCGATGCCGGCGGTATGTGCCTTTGCATTGTCGTGCATGAGGATGAACTTTTGACCGACGCCATATGCAGCAGACACCACATGGTCCTACAAGATGTTTTCGATGTATTCATGACATTTAGTCTACCAAGAACCACAACAAGATCAGTTCTGTTGTCTAATACTGATTCCAACCCAAACCAGCACAGATCCACGACCAAATCTATCCACATCCTGTTTAGTAGCGGCTGCGTAGCGTTCACCAGGACGTCTATATACACGTACTCGACCGTCGCACAGTGTGAAAAATTCCCAAAAAGCTGGCCAAAATTCATATTTTATAATTTTCAAAATGAACAGAATTGACCCTACATAACAACTCTTTGATCACTCGCGTATCAGAATCGTAAATTGTAAAAAAGGTTTGCTGAACCGGTTAAGAATGGTATCAGTTCAAAGTTGTCGATTTGTGCAAAGCGTATGTTTGGGTGTTTGACACCATTGCAATTGTAATGTTCTGTGGGCTTGTTGAGAATAACTTAATTATTTTTCTAAAATGAATAGTGTTCCTCAAGGTATGTAAATACGTTTTATAATTTATTCTAAGCTGTTAAATAATTTAACATGTTTTTACTGCAACTTTTATCACAACGTAGCACAAATTTTATAAACTTAAAGTTCGCCTAGACTTTTAAAAAATTCCCCGCATATCCCCGGTTAGAATTATACCTCATTGTAAAGATCAGAGTTTGTACTTGTTGAATATGTAGACAGTTTCTCCTCATACTTACTCAAAATTAATTTCTCTTTATTTTTAGAATGTAATACGTAAATTGTATGCGTATGCGTCTAAGGGAAGGCTGTTTAATTTTTTTTTCTTATGAAGCTAGACGAATCAACTTTGTTAAAGGATTTCTAGTTCTATGAGATATTCTAGAGGTTGGATTGATTTTTTCTTGCCAAAAATTGCGTCATCCTTGACATTTTTTAATGTGTTTTAATAGGACGACTTGAAAAACTGCCGACAACTGAGCACAATAAACAACAAAAATAATTTTTGCTAATTTTGGTAATAAAAACTGCTAAAATGTCGTTTTTTGATGCACGTGTGCCTGGATATTGAAAGGGACCGATTCCAAAGCAGAATATTTTAGACGCAAAAGGGAGTTTTAAAACTTTGAAATTAGCCATAATAACAAATATTCAGTTAGTTATGACGAAGCGAACAAGATGGTTTGCAAAACGTCAGCAATTAATTATTTTGACCCATGGCATAACCCGGAATCAATTTATTTTCTAATATCATCACAATTAGTACCAAAAATTGTATCAACGGAACTTGAAAATAAAGAAGACAGTTCCGAATATGAAGTTGTAGAAAATGAAGTATAGATGAATATAGTGGAGCTGATGATGAAGATGAATAAGACCAAGACGAATGAACAAATACTATTCTCTTTTATAATTTTATAGTATTCAATAGGCACAATATCTTTTTATTTACTAAATTTTTAAAATTAAATATTTCATTCATATTTCAATTATTAAAGAAGAATACTAAGCAAAACCATATTTACATTTTCACCTTTAGTGCCTAGAATAAATGCTCTATTACATTATGTATGTTCACTATGATAGAAACTTAATTAAGTGCGTTTCCATTTCATAATACGGGAACAACCGGATTTAAACCTAGTTGGGACATACTTTTCAGGATTTGTCGTTGTCGATTTGTCGATTTTGTCGATTTGTCCGATTAAAAGTAATTTTGGAACAAATGTCCGCTATTTTTCTACTCTTCTAATTTTGGGTTTGTAATCACCAACCCCGAATACTAAATTTCAACTAAATTCAAAATATAAAAACAAATGTCAGCCAATATAATATGATCCGCTATTTTGCTTTTTTATTTTTTGTTCAAATTTATAATCATCTAGCTCAAATGCCCACAAATATTGAATTTCCACTAAATTGAATGTAGTTTTCGTACAAATGGCCGCCCTTTGAATTCGGATTTATAATCAGCGATCCAAAATCACCTTCTAATAACAAATTTCAGCTAAATTGAAAGTAATTTAAGAACATCAGTTCGTAAGTATGTCCCAACTAGGGCTATATTGTCCGCCATTTTGATTTTTTGTTTATTTATTTCGGATTTATAATCAGCTACTCTAAATCCCCACAAATACTTAATTTCAACTTAATTGAAAATATTTTTCGAACAAATGTCCGCCATATTGGATCGGACATTTTGTTTTTTAAACTTAGAATTTAGATTTATAATCAGCGACCCCAAATCCCCCCTAATACCGAATTTCAGCTAAAAAATAATTTAAGTATTGATGTCCGCCATATTGGACGGCCATTTTGTTTTTTCAACTTTTGATTTCGGATATGTAATCGGTGACCCTTCAAATCTTAGATTACCGAGTTTTACCTAAATAGAAAATGCTTTCGACTTTTGGCCAGGTCAGGACGCATCTGTAAACAGTACAGGCGTCTTGTGACGAAGTTGCCAATCTCTCCAGAGCAAACCTCGCGCTGCTTTGTGATGCTGCGTAAGGCGTGGTGCGCGGACAGGTCTTCTTGGTTTCAAAATCGCTTCTTTAATCTGTTTCTAACAGACTGATCAGAAATTTCTATTCCATGTGCTCGTCTTAGGTCGTTTAGGAGGTCTCGTACTGTGGCAGTACACTGACGTAGAGAGGAAAGGACAAGAAATCGGTCTTGATTTTGAGTACTCTTCTAACATATTGGCCAGTCTCTAGAACTGGTCTTCAAATGTGTGCCGAATTAGGAGGTGATTTACTTGAATAGTTGATTTGTTCAGTTACAACAATATAATTTTTTAGTCCAATTTTTACAAGACGATGCAGAATTATTATTATAATTGTTCATTAACAATACGCAGCTTATAAAATAGGTTAACTTTCGACTGAATGTCGCATTATAAGTAAACCGTCTCAAGCGTGAAGCACAGATTTCAAAAGTAATCGAAAATGATGTAATTATATACAAAAATAGGACGTAACATTTATTCATACGTTCTCCAGTGTATCGGGTTTCATTTGTCTTAATAATTAAATGCGAATAAGAGAGAATTGGTGAAATTATGTTTCGCAACAGTAGATGTTTTAATATGTACAATTACATGTTTATTATAGCATATCGTTCATCGGTATTGTCTCAAACTTTCTACCATGTATAGTATGAAGTTTTATAGGCATATTAGAGTAAAACAAAAATTAAAATAATATAAAAACTTACCCCATCTTCGTCTATTCGAATAATTAGTAACCACAAGTCCACTTCGAACTGTTTGAACCATTTTTCCCAAAGAAATGTACAAACAAACACTGTTATTTTATTTTTTGGAAGACGAAATTTTTTTTTAATCACACACACGTTCAAGGTGTTCAACCTTTGCAGTTGTAATAAGTTGAAATCTCTCAGTCTGTCTAAATAGGTATTTAATTTGTTTTGACTAGCTTTGAATGTTCTCGTAACTTCTTTTTGGTGTCCACTCTATAAAACGTAACAATTGGTACTGAACATTGTTACGGTAGATCGACGCAAACAAGTGACTGCGAATTCGCTATGGGTTTTGCGATAAAGGTTGAAATACACACTAAACAAAACAGTTCGTGCGGTGATTGCGGACATTCAATGGTCGGTAAAAAAATGTTGTACGTTGTTGCTGTATACAGTGCTTCCCAAAAGTAACGGATAAATTCAATAAAACCTTAAATAAAAATATTTCAGAAAAATGCTCTGACACGTCGATTTTTATTTTTGAATTACTATCCTGACATACACTTTTCAGCCCTCCACCCCTTCGCCCCTAAGGGGTGGCAACCCCAACTTTAAAAATTCAAATAGCAAAGTACCCCTTGCGATACCTCAATTGATAGATTTTTTTATTCTGAATACAACGAAAAAAAGATTATCAAAATCAGTTGATAAATAACCGCGATATTTACCAAAATGTATTCAAAGAAGAACGTCAATATTCGAGTAAGCGCTGTTGAAGCGGGCATAGCAATATCGTTCAAACAATTGCAACTTGTTTTTACTTATGTCAAACACAATTCAGATCTTTCGTCATTGAAGAAATAGTAGCAAAATGAGATTTACAGAAACCGAAAGAATCGAAGTTTTAATGATTGGGTTTGGAGATAGAAGCCGGAAGCATGAAGAAGTTCGTGTTTTGTTCAATGAAACGCACCAGGAGCGTCCGCCAATATCGGAATCTACAGTAAGTCGAATCGAAAACAAATTTCGCGATCTCGGTCATGTACGGGATAAGCCTAAGGCAGGACGTCCATTGGCCTTAATTGAAAACCGACAATTGGATGCTATTTTAATGGTGCAAGAAAATCATTCAACCCTTGCGGAGGTCGCTTCACAAGTTAGTGCGTCAAAAAGCACAGTGTCCCGATTATTTCGAAAACACAAATTTCACCCGTATGAAGTGCACTTGGTACAAAAATTGTCCGATGATAACTTTGATCGACGAGTGCAGTTTTGTGAGACAATGATGGAACTCTCTAATAAAAATCCTTGCTTAATTAGAAACATCGTTTTTTTCTGTTGAGGCAACATTTTGTCTGAATGGCACCGCCAATAAACAAAATTGCTGTTACTGGGCTCGTCAAAATCCGCATTGGATGGTGGAAGCGAACACACAATATCCTCAAAACCTTAATGTGTGGGCTGGTGTGGTGGGTTCTAGAATTATTGGACCAAATTTTTCGACGGAACACTGAATGGTGAACGTTATCTGAACTTTCTACGAAATGAACTACTACCTACTTTAGCGGTGTTGTTTCCCAACGCAGAAGATCCTGATAGACACAAGGACAGAATTTGGTTACAGCAAGACGGTGCGCCTCCACATTATGCGCGACAAGTTCGAGAATACCTCGATCAAGTATTTCCTAATCCAAATATTTTCAAATTTCCTAATGGATTGGTAGATGAAGGCTTATTGAATGGCCAGCAAGATCGCCAGATTTAACCCCACGAGATTATTTTCTTTGCGGCTATTTAAAAAGTCAAGTTTATTTTAATAGACCTGTAAATATTGAGGCGTTAAAGGAAAGAATTCCTGCAGTAATTGACTTAATGACTCCAGGAATGTTCGAAAACTCGAAATAAAATGTTAGAAAATGTTCAACAAGCGTTTGGGGATAGATTAGGGCATTGTCTCGTCGTTAACGCGCAGCACTTTGACAATTAATTAAGGATTAGTTAATTAAATTTTGTTATTCCTCAATTTCTTGTATAAATAAATTTTGATAAATATCGCCGTTATTTATCAACCGATTTCGATAATTTTTTTTTTCTTTGTATTCAGATTAAAAAAGTCTATCAATTGAAGGTATTGCAAGGGGTACTTTGCTATTTGAATTTTTAAAGTTGTGGTTACCACCCCTTAGGGGTGAAGGGGTGGGGGGCTGAAAAGTGTATATTAGGATAGCAAGTTAAAAGTAAAAATCGACGTGTCGGAGCATTTTTCTCAAATATTTTTATTTAAGATTTTATAGAATTTATCCGTTACCTTTGGGAAGCACTGTATATTAATAACTGTACTTCTAGGCTATTGGTGTTTTTACGTGTAAAAGTTGATATATGTGACTACTGTCCATGTTTTGTAACTCCGAAATGGATGTGGAAATAGTTAAAAATAATGGAATAATTGATTATTTTTTTTTTCTAGACTGTATTCTTTAGAAATAATTGAGTTAATTGTACAGAGAGTTACAGAGGTTAATTGTTTTACTAATATTGTCGTGAAAGCAACGTTTGAATTTGAATTATTGCGCGGGAATGCATGTGTAGGTCGTGAGATCGCCGAATTGGCGTTGTAGTCGGTAAAGTAGTGTGCCGTTTTGATGATAGGTGGTGCTACTTGGTTATGATTTGCTGAAGGATTTTTCTGTTTTTTTATTGTGAGTTTCTCATGTTCTACTACACTGAGCGGCATAAAAAACGCAACACCTAAAATGATGACCAGTTTCAAACTGCAGTAACTTTTGAACGTATTGCTCGATTTGAATGAGGTTTTTTTTATTTGAAAGGTCCACTTTTTGCCAATATTTCTGTATGTGCGCTACCCATTTTTTCGCTCTTCCATTTCAGCAATGGTGAATAACGTTAATGCTTGTTTTCTTCCTACAGTTTGAAGCTTGCTATGGGGTGCACCGGCAAAAGAATTTAACTTTAAACAAAGGGAGCTTGTAGTCTCGTCTGTTCTGATCACTTATGTTTTTTGTTCAAGTTTCTATTGTTGTTAACGCCAAAGTTACAAGCTCTAAAAGATAACGCTGCTTCTTCGGCAGCGCCATCAGAAATTAAAGAAAGCCATGGATAACGACAAAATTTAATTAAACTGTGAAAGTAATGATCAACATGTTAATAACGAGTATTGCCTCCCCTCGCTTGAATTGTATTCCTCATCCTTCTAGGCATACTTCGAATTAGGTTTTGAATCTCATTTTGGGGAATCTGGTTCCACTCTTCTTCTAGCGCTATTCGGAGATCATCTAGCGTTTGTATCGCGGCACCACGGGCTCTAACTCGTCTCCCTAGCATATCCCACATGTGTTCTATGGGGTTTAAATCAGGGCTATGTGCAGGCCATTCCATTCTGCTGATATCCAAATCATCCAGGTATTGGGACACTATGCGGGTTGTATGGGAGCGTGCATTATCGTGCATGAACAAGAAGTTGTCACCAATAAATGGCCCAAAGGGAACCACGTGTTCCGCCAAAATTTCTTCAACATACCGAGCCGAGTTTAGGTTTCCGTTGATAAAGCAAAGTTCCGTACGTGCTTCGAAGCAGATTCCTCCCCAAACCATTACAGACCCTCCCTGGTACTGTACTCTTTCAGAGAAGTTGCACTGAGAATAACGCTCTCCTGCTCTTCTCCAAACTCTCTTTCGACCATCTGGAGAGTACAAGCCGAACCTCGACTCATCTGAGAAGAGTACGTTTTGCCACTCTGCATTGGTCCACTGAACATGATCTCCTGCAAATTGTAATCAAGCAACACGATGTTCTCGTAGCAACTGTGGTCCAGTTGCTGGTCTCTGTGCTCTCAACCCCGCTTCTTCAAATCGCCTTCTTACCGTGCGTTCACTCTCGTTCACCCGACGCACTTGCTCCAGACGATTTCTTGTCTCAAGTGCTGTGGTATGTCGATTTCGTAACACGGTCATTACGATGTATCGATCATCACGGGCTTGAGTGATGCGTCTTCTTCCTGACCCAGGTCGTCTGTTGAAGGTGCCAGTCTGGCGAAATCTTTGAATGGCGCGACAAACCGTACTCGTTATCGCGCCAAGAACACGAGCAGTATAACGAATGCTGCGTCCATCTTCCACCAAAGCTACTGCCTGAGCAACTTCTGCAAGGCTTAAAGGCATTTTAATTGTCTAGCAACAGTCAATGACGTTAACGACACAAAAACGTCACTAAATGTTTTTGTTGATTACCATGGCTAGCTTTAGTTTCTGATGGCGCTGCCGAAGAAGCAGCGTTATCTTTAAGATCTTGTAACTTTGACGTTAACAACAATAGAAACTTGAACAAAAAACATAAATGATCAGAACAGACGAGACTACAAGCTCATTTTGTTTAAAGTTGAATTCTTTTGTCGGTGCACCCCACAGCAAGCTTCAAACTGTAGGAAGAAAACAAGCATTAACGTTATTCACCATTGCTGAAATGGAAGAGCGCAAAAATGGGTAGCGCACATACAGAAATATTGGCAAAAAGTGGACCTTTCAAATAAAAAAAACCTCATTCAAATCGAGCAATACGTTCAAAAGTTACTGCAGTTTGAAACTGGTCATCATTTTAGGTGTTGCGTTTTTTATGCCGCTCAGTGTAGTATTTGTGCCTTTCATTCTAAATAGAATTTGTAGCTTAAAATAATGTTTTTTTTAAGAAATAAGGCTCACTCAAATTTGTAAAGATTAGGGAAGGACTATCTTAGTACTTTTTGCACAATGTTGCTATCATAACATAAATCGTAGGTATACAAAAACAAGGCTTAGAAATATATAGCACTTTATTTTCTTTGTGGTAAATAGTAGAACAAGTAACGTAACAAAATTACATATTAAATTTTTATATAAAAAACCTTCTATTTTAATTTTCGTCCAAGACAAAGTCAATATGGGACATGTATCTATAAGTATCATGTAGTTAGTTTTAATAATTCCGATTCAAATTTATTGGTAAATCTTTTAGATTACTTTCAATATCTTAAGAATATTGCACTAATTACAAAAAATCAGCATAAATTATATGCGCAATATAAAAAATAAAACTTATTGTAATTTATTGTAAGCATTTTATAAAATAATTGAGCTATACAAAAAGTATTTGAACAATACAAAAAATATTAAAGCAATTAAAAAATTACTAGATGAACATTAAAAACAATAAATGTGCAACAGAATAAATAATTGTGCATTTATGTATATGAATATTATTGACATAATAATAATAATAACTTTATTTAACGCATGGTAGCAGTTACGACAGGCGGTATCGTTCTTTGGCGGCGCAGATCAAAGGGGCCGTGCGGTGTCGACTGGCGCCGAACCGTTTCCTAATAATTTTGTGTATGGGACTATCGCATGTTCTGAAATGCTTTTCTTGTATATTTTAAATACAAATACAATTCCACAAAACAATACAGTGGTACAAATTAATTAATTGCTTTATTATAACATTCCTATTTTACTACTAACTATGGTTGAACATTTTACCTTTTGTATGTTGAAAAAAATTGTAGTTTTGTTAAAACAGACAGCTTTTCTTACATAAATCATTTATTGCTTTACATTTATTATTAGAATTAGTAACTAATTATCAGTTAGCTCCGAAGAAGCGAACAGCATGGTTCGCGAAGACAGTAATTATGAATTTTTACTCACGGCATAAACCGGTAACTAGGTATTTATCATCTAAATTTAAATGACTCGCCGTGAAAGCATTCGTACTCAGATACTTATTTCAATCCATTTAACGTTTTCTTTGTGCATCAATAATCTCGGATGTCTCGTTCGTACTTAGCAGAGATCGATACTGTCAGGTAAAACACACCTCATATAAAAATTCAAATTTTTATCGGCTGACGCAAGTAGGTGTTAGTAAATATAATATTCCTATTTTAATTCTAGATACAGTTGGATACTGCATTTTGAAATTTTACTCAAAATTATTATTGCTATGTATAGACTTGGTAGTATACGTACTTCAATTTCAATTGTAGGTATGAGAAAAAATAGCGATTTCGATAAAACAGGCAGCTTTATGTATATGTATAAGTCATTTATTATATAATTATAATAGATACATGTTCAAATATTTTACACCTTTATAAAAGTTTTTTGCCATATATGGTAATCCGGCACGCTTACACCTATAAGAGAGTATTGCCCAAATTAACTAGCGAAGTTAATTAGCGAAGAATTACACTACACGTATAATATCTACATATACACTTACCGCAGGTACTCTCGCAAGTTATTAGTTTTCTTAGAACGCGGGCCACATAAAGGCAGCTGATTTTTTAATTTGCCCATATTTCTAGCGTCTGTTCTACGTCTGTTGTACAACAAGTCGAACTAAAGCCAACCATCCTACAGAGATTGCGATTGCCCTGAATGCATTGCCAAGCGACAAGTGTTTGGTATTAATATTATTTTCTAAATCTAAATACCAATATATTTGAAATTCTATGACGAAAAATAAATGACTGATTAAAAATTAAATTACTTGTATTTCCTTAGTAATAATTTATTTAACTCCTATTAATTATTTAATAGTTGTAACATTGTAAGTAGGTATTGCGGTTGTTGATTATTCTACGTTCCGTGTGTCGTACGGGGACTGCACTATAAACCCTCGCGGGAACATGCGCTCCTAATTTATAACTCGCTCTTTGCTGTCTGCGTAGAGTCCATCAGGACGGCACAAAATTATTTCTCGTTTCGTTTCTAGCCTATTTTGGTCGGAATTCAACAATTCATGTTAATCACATACACTTCCGCAAGAACATGCTGTCCTAATTTATAAGCGAGTCGTTGCTATCTACGTAGCACCAGCACGGTAATAGTATATTACATTACAAGAGCTGTAACTAGCATATTACGTACGAGTGGAAATTTAACATACGAGCCGCGAAGCGGCGAGTTTTGTTATTTTCCACGAGTATGTAATATGCGTGACAGCTCGAGTATTGTACATAATTTTACCTACGACGGACAATTTCAATAAATTGTATCAAAAATGACAAACAAATACAGGTAAGAATATTTGACGGTTAACCAATCAATGTATTCGCGCGACATCTATTGCAACTACGGAGAACTTTGTCTGAGTGTCGATCAAAAATTCCAGTACAAATTCAACATAAATTATCACGTGCTAGTAATAATATGTTACAGCTCGAGTATTGCACTTACTTACGACCGAAAATTTCAATAAATATAAATTGTATCAGAAATGACAAATAAATAATCAAAATATTCGCGCGACATCTGTCATTATGACATTAGGTCGTGCGTTAAAAACACAAACGCACACCCAAAGGCACACGTATGTTATAAGCGATATACGAGCTATGTAGTCCGTGACGTAAGGGACATTTACACATACGGTCGTAGGTAAAATTTATTTTTCGTATGGCTTTCGTTTGCCGGGCGCGGCGCCGCTACACCTCCCGTGTCAACATGCGATCAATATTTTTGTTAGGCCGAAATTGCTCAATATTTGTGATTCCCCTGGCTACATATTCATGCTGCTGCTTCAGACTGTACCATTTGAATTTGATTGGTCGAAGAAAATGATGTGGTGTTTATCCAACAGATGGCTGCACCGTACGACTATAAAATATGTTATTCTCGTCTCATTCACATGTTCAAAAATCCAACGAGTAAATCATTACAACATTCATATTTTGTAGTCATTTTTTTACACAAGTTCATGAAGCTACATTACACAAGCTCAATACAAAATGTTGTAATATTGCTTTTTTGATGTTTGGTTCGGATTTGGAAAAAAAAAATAACAAAAATTACTAATTATTGGCTTCTTTAGCAAGGGTGTAATACACCTTTATCTATAATTTAATGTATTACACGTGATTATTAACACACAATTAAGCTCAGGATGTTTGGTTTTATGTAGTGTTGTTTTGTAGTACGCTACTACCTCTAGTGATTCCTCTTAAATGCAAAGCAAAGATCTAAATACACACAACGATGTCCTTTTAATAATATATTTGTTCACTTAAATAAATAAATGTGCAATACAATCGTTACCTCTCGAAAAATACAATGAGCAGTTAAAAATACTTTTTCATTGAAAAAATATATATTTCAATTAATTCAATAGTTTAAATAAATCAGCATTGAAAATATTATAGGCGCATTTAATAATCTAAATTGTACCATGACAAAATTATAACGCGCCCTAGAAAGAATATAATATGCATTAAGTTCTGCAACCTGTAGCGCACATACAGTCAGTGCGTAAAGTATGGAAACATGGGAAAATCTCTGAGACGTTTTGTCATTTTAAAAAATCCTTGAGCACGTTGATTTCTTCATGATTAAAATACAAATTTTTGTGAAAAATTTCTGACCGTCAATTGTTTCTGAATTATGACCTTTTTTATAATGGCAATGCAATTTTTTCTTACTGAATTTGGTACATCATTTAATTGTGTTAATGGCATCGGAAACAGTTAATGACGTAACATAAGAAAATTTTCGAGGAAAAGACAATTGAAACCTATTGATAACTTTAGAGAAAAAGAATTTTGTAAATTGAATATGAATTTGCGTTTTGGGTAGAATTAATTGCCCTTAAAACCAATATAATAACATAATATAATTTTCCATCGTGCAAGGTTTACGAAAAAAAATCTGATGTGGCCAGGCACATGACTTTATGATACTATGTATATATAAAATTAATAGTTAAGCTGCATGAGACTCTATTTGATTGAGATTGGCTATGTCTGCATTAAAATAAAACTAGTAGAACTAGACAGATATGTCGATTAAAGCTGCGTTCGGATATTGTACTCCGTTGACCCCCGAGTACACCGTCCAAATGACACTTACGTGTTATTGGGTGTAAAAAGTGTAACGGTGTACAATATCCGAACGCAGCTTATATTGACAGTAGGTATTGTCAAAACATCAGCGTTTGACACTACCTACTGTCATTAGAATCAAAATATCTGACAAGTCCTGGCTACTAGTTTTAATGCAGTACGACCGATCTCGATGAAAAAGAATTTGCTCATGCAGCGAAAGTATTGATTGTACCAAAAAATTTCAGTCATAAATTTTTCGAGAAATTCATCAACACCATCCAGAAAGCCGCTTGGAACAACACTAAAGAAATCACCCACAGAACTATTGGAAATAATTATCCTATGGAAATTAGAGAAATGGTCAAGCAAAAAAGACAAGCTAGAAGAAGATGGCAACAGTCACGAGATCCAGCTGACAAAACCATACTTAATAATAAATCACAACAACTTAAAGGCCCAATTCAAAAACTAAAAGAGGCATCATTGGAATCCTTCTTAACCAAATTGACTCCCGATAAAGAAACAGATTACTCGCTGTGGAAAGCAGTGAGGAAATACAAGAGGCCAGTGGCCCATGTCCCACCTATAAGACGAAGAGACGGTACGTGGGCAAGAGACAATAAACAGAAGGCTGAAATTTTTGCAGAACATCTAACAGAAATCTTCCGGCCACACAACATCGAATCAGAGCCAATCACGACTGAAGATATAACCTATGATGAAGAAGCCATACAGCTAGTTACTCCAAAGGAAGTTGCCAGAGAAATCAAGACAAACCTGAATCCAAAGAAGGCACCTGGATATGATCTTATCACAGGAGAAGTTCTTAAGCAATTACCTAAGAAAGGTATTGTTATGCTGACGTACCTAATAAATGCATCGTTCAGATTAAAATACGTCCCACATGTCTGGAAAGTAGCAGAAGTTATCATGATACCAAAACTAGGCAAACCACCGACCGAGGCCAAATCATATCGCCCAATATCACTGTTACCAATGATATCGAAACTCTTTGAAAAGTTGCTTCTAAAGAGAATGAAACCTATCATTGAGAGAAAAGAACTAATTCCTAATCACCAATTTGATTTTAGAGAAAAGCATTCCACTATAGATCAAGTCCATAGAATAACAGATATCATAGAGAAAGCATTAGAAGAAAAGCTTATTTGCTCAACAATCTTTCTTGATGTGACACAAGCTTTCGATAAGGTTTGGCATGAAGGATTGATACACAAACTAAAGAGTATGCTACCTTTACAATACGTCGAGCTGCTAACATCCTATATATCTGATAGACTATTCAGAATAAAACAGATCGATGAATACTCGGAACTAAAAGAAGTCAAAGTTGGGGTACCCCAGGGTACCCCATTGGGACCAATTCTCTATCTACTATATACAAGTGACCTTCCACAGATGGAAAATGTAACAGTCGCCACATTCGCAGATGACACGGCTCTAATGGCAGTGGGATCAACTATTGGTGAATCTACCAGGAATCTTAAACAAGCTAGTAACAAAATATACAAATGGACCAGAAAATGGAAGACCAAGCTCAACGAACGGAAATCTGTCCACATTAACTTCACAAACAAAAGAATCGAGGACATACCTCATGTCAAAGATTAACGACGCCATAGTTCCATATGCGAACACTGCAAAGTATTTGGGTATGACATTCGATACAAAAGTAAGGTGGAAAGAACATGTTAAGAAGAAAAGAGTAGTGCTTGGCCTCAAATACAGAGAACTGTACTGGCTTCTGGGAAGAAACTCTCAGTTGTCAGTACAGAACAAACTACAAGTCTACAACCAAGTACTAAAACCGATTTGGTTATACGGCATCCAGCTTTGGGGCTGCGCAAAATGCTCCAATATACAAGGAATCCAGATCTTCCAAAATAAAGTGCTAAGGAATAGGGTTAACGCTCCTTGGTACATACGGAATAGTGACCTGCACCGTGATCTTGGTGTCCCACAAGTCATCCAAGAGATAAAAAGATTCGCCACTAAGCATGAATCTCGCCTAAGCCATCACGTCAACGTAGAGGCCCTGCAGCTACTGGACAACCAGAATCTAGTGAGAAGACTAAAAAGAACTAAACCCTTCGAACTAGTGAATCAGTGAAATGTGTAAAAAGCAGAGCACAGTGAGGGAAGTGTTAGTGCTTCTTGTTTGGGACAAAGTAAATATAGGGACATCAGTGGATAGCCTATTAGAGACAAGTACCTAGTTTTAAGAATTCAGATTTAAATTGATGGTTAATCTTTTAGATTAGTTTCAATATGTTAAGCATCTTATGCTTATTAATAAAAAAAAAAAAAAAAAAAAAATTTCAGAATTTCATCTACTTTAATAACTATTTCGAGGAAATTCCAGAAATGGTGGCTTATTTGCAAAATCTTTCAAAAATGCTAAGACTAAACCTCCAGTCCCTATGGATCATTTTCAACAGAAAGCTTTTCAGCTCTAGGTTTGGTCATGAAACTTCTAAATATAAAGTTTCGTCCCGATATCTTTAGTAGTTTTCCAGAAGCGTCGCCACAAAAAATGGGTATACACACACATACATTCTTTTGTACCTTGGTCAAAAATGTTCAGAGACCCAAAAAGACATATTTCCACTAACATCTCAAATTTTTTTTTGGCACGATTACAATACTTTACATACTACGTATGATAAAGTAAAAAAACAGAAAAATGTTTATATCGTATTATTTGTTTCCTCATTTTTATTGAATAATATTCTATTTTTCGTTGTTTTGTTAATAGCTGTAACTTTTTAATACTATGAGAACACAATTAAGTTTACATGTACCTCTGTACTAACGATGACATACGTTAAATTGTCCGTATAAAAACAAAAATTAGAAATATATAAATATAGTACTTTATTTTCTTCGGGGTACATAGTAGAACAAGTAACGTAACAAACTAACATATTAAATTTTTATATAAAAACTTATCTACATATTTTAATTTTTGTTCAGGACAAAGTAGATATCTAATGTCCTAGTAGATAGCCTATAACTATCAACTACATATTTTAAAGAATTTGGATTCAGAGTAATCAATAAACTTTTAGATTAGTTTCAAACACATTGCACTTATAAGAAAGTGGGAAATATATATCAGCCCGACAAATTAGGTATTCGCAACGCCAATTTTCGCATGACAAAATATGAACTCAACATGACAAATTAGGTGAACATGAAAATTGAGGTCGACAGCATGACAGAGTTTAACTTTTACGTGTTGTGCTGTAAAACATTTTTGTTTTTAATTTAAATATGATTATAAATATGCATGGTCTGTAAAATTATAATATTATTAAATTCAATTACAAAAACAAATTCAATTTTTGTGCTATTCATACTAAAATATTGATTGATTTTAATAACTTATTTCGATTATAATATAACGTTCTATATCATTTAAATATTCAATAAAATTTATTTTCTGTTAAACCATTTGTATACGGTATGCAAATATATAAGCAAATAAATCACATTTGTCTGTCTTTTGTTGTTAAAACTCATTTTACCGATCATTTCTTGTTTTTGTCGTTAAAACACACATTTTGCCGTGGAGGTACATAAATATTACGTGAGAAAGCCTTTTTTGTCGTTCTAAAAATGGAAAAAACTACCAAGGATCATCGTGATCCACCTTGATATTTATCGGAGTCAAACTTGGACTTGAAACAGGAACAGCATCCAGTTTATCTCGAATTTCTTGATCGTCAAAACTCAACCCAAGAATCTGTTCATCTTCATGTCGAAGCTCCTCCCCAAAAACTTTTTTCCCCAATAGCGAAGCCTGACGTTTCCTACAATCATTAACCCGCAAAAAAGGATGCAATTTCAACTTCCCATCCAAGTCAATACTATCCAAAAAATCAAACACAACGCCCTCGATATTTTCACTTTTTATTTCTTCTTCAACAATTTCAACTTTCACCATTTTCGGGTCTGATTCTTTATACGGAATTTGAAAATCTTCCGCGTACGGTAACTCCTTTAATATAAAGTAACACGGGTTAATTCTCGGAATTAACGCAAACAATTTCGGACGCCGATGCCTTTGGTGCGTTTTAAGCGCAATTCCGTATTTATTGCACTTTTTTGCCGCCGAAATTATATAGTTTAAAAAACCGACACTGGGATCTTTACGTTCGTCAACGGTTACCAGATTCATCGTTGGGAATAAATAATGACCGGGTACGTTCTTCGAATCGGTAAAACCCAGCAATTTAAAAGACTTCACGTAATTTTTTACGAAAGCTAAACCTTTTCTTACGTCTTGCGGAATAAATAAGATTTTATCGTGTAGCGCTAACGCGGCACAAATATACGAACGATCTACTTCTTCGGTTTGTCTGTCGGCTAAAACGAACGGCCTACAGGGCCATTCCGCTGGTTTAGGGCACAGCAAAAATTTTTTATCGAGGAATTTTACGCCAGCCGACGGGATTTTTAATCCGTTTATGTCTAACGGTTCCACAAACGGGTAACCGCGGTTACTAACCGAATACGAGAAGAATAAATCGACCGCTAATTCGAAAGACGACATAACCCCGTACGTCGCTTTAACGATCTTCAACGCAATTTCAGAATCGCCGCCTAAATTATCGACGTTTCCTTGCATGTAATCGTAAATACTTTTTTTCGAATCCCATACACCGTGTAGCTCAAAATCAACCCCGAAAAAATAGATATTAGCGTTGATCTCGTTTAAAATCCTAACGATAAGTTTGACAGTATTATTTATAATTTTCTTAGGTGTCTTGGCTTTAATTTTAAAATCGCTGAATACGACTAACTTAAAGGAGTCGTACAAGCCTTGCTCGAAACAAAATTTCAAGTCATTGACGCCTATTTCGATACCGCGTAATAAATTTTCTTTCACGCATTCAGCGTTTTGCAATTCCTCGTGATTTTTCGGATGGAAAAATGTCTCGTCGATTACCGGGACTGATGTTTCCGGGCGGTTATCTTTGTTGGTGGCGTTGACGAGGTAAAGTTTTGTACCGTCTTTGCTGTTCTCTAAGAATTTAAGTTCGTTGATCTTCTTGTAGCATTCGATAGCATTTTTTTGGTATTCCGGGGTGGAATTGGCGTCGAAAACCACTACGGTATAACCGGGTTTCTTTTTGGGTGACATTTTTTAGGTTATAATCCCTTATTTCCCTGCGGAAAAATAGGTTAGAAATATTGAGGTGTTGGTTTTTGTTTTTACTAGTGAGGTTATGTGGTATAAAAACATATGGAATATCAAAACAAAACCTACCAGGTAATTTTTAGTATATAGGTGTTTAATTAATCATGATCATTTCGCAGGTTGTTTTTTTTTGGTAATTATGCATTTAAGTAGTGCGCCTGCGCTCTTCACCAAGTTTGAATTGCGGAGATCCGACCTTGAAACCGGGTTTCTAAAACTCTTACCAAGAGAAGTTAGCGACGAAACTTGGTAACCTAATAAAATTAAAAGCGCCATAAGCACCACCAAATTCCCTGTTTTTAAAGAAAAAGAAGTCGATGACATAAAATGTAAATATCGTGGTGAACATAACCCGCAATTAAATAACCTAATAATTGAATTGCCGAGTTCAAAAACAGTACAAGTCCACAGTAAATCTTATGGACATGTACTGTTTTCGAACTTTGCGATTCAATAGGGACTTCTACTTCTGACTCAAAACGCTAGACAGCATGCGCAGAAGACTTGGCGCCGCTGTCAAATCTGCACTGATAAAAATGAGTGCCAATTTACAAATGAAATTTACATTTTTGTCAGTAAACCTACCCTATTTGTCGGCAATTTTACCATAATTTTAAGCAGAAATACAAAATATCATTGAAACTGCAGTTACATTCATTAATTGTACAAACTGTATGTAAATTTGCTAACAAGTTTGTAAATTTCATAATAACAATTACTTCAACGGAATAAAATTACATATCTATACATTAAAACTAGTGTCTGATATGTAAATTTGCCTTCTGCTCGCGCAATTTTCCTTTCTAGATGGTAAAGTGCTACCGAGATAATTTTTATCGCGCTTGCGCAATAATGGGATATACAGTTCGAGTTCCGTTCGCCATCCGTTTGGTTGTGTTTACAGCACCTAAGTTAGAGTTTTATTGAGTGCGATTGTTATATACAACTAATTTAACACTGTTAGTGCCTCTGTGACTTATCCTTTATCGGTGTGGTGTGGAATATTTGCTCCATATGGTTCTATAGTATTAAAAGATATGATATTGGTACATTCATCTCTTTGTGTATTATGGAGGACTTTGCAAATATATACTACAAAGTGCAGGTAAAAGTTTGCAGTCTTGATATGTATAATTCCGCTTTTACTAATTGGATGTTCTTTTTAGGATACAAGTGTTGATGATACTGACATTCTACAAATTCAAGGACTTGTGTGGTGTCCATAGGTAAGATTTCGTTTATTGTTCTTTCTCGCACAGTCTTACAATCAAATTTATTACTAACATGTATAACACATATCATTTCAATCACCAATATAAAAACTACTTTTCTATAAGCACTCATTAATAACTTTACACAAACTCTGTACCTCAAAGGAAAGCAGCTGCTGACATTGTTATACCTTGTATATGATATATGACTCATGTACTTCTTATTTTGATTTCAGGTGACATATTTTGGACTATATTATATGCTGTGGTTGGATTATCCCCAGGTTCTCTTACTCTGGAGACGGTTTAGCTTTTTAAAAATGATTGAAGTGAGGGTTCAAAAACGAATAAGGATAAAACCAAATCCACTGAAAGGTGATCAAACTTATTATGAAAATAAATAAGTAAATGTTTGTATGCAGTCTAAGTGTGTGACCTAAGTTTACCTAAGTAGGTATTTCAACTTAATATTGTTGAAATAATATTGAATTTATATTTAAAAGAGTTATTTCTCTCTGTGAAGCAGATCGATTTAATTTATTATACGATATGTAGATAAGTATAGTCCATGGGTTCCTATTTTATTTCGTTTACTTATGATTACATTTTTGTCAAGAACCTCTATTTATTTAATGTTAAAAATATGAAATATTTATAAAAAATATGTAGATATATATATATATATATATATATATATATATATATATATATATATATATATATATATATATATATATATATATATATATATATATTATAAATGTATATATATCACATGTTATTTATTGTTAAAATTATAATAAAACTTCATACTATTATTTTTTGTTCTTATTTATGATCTCCACATTAATAGGATTTTACTAGTGATTTTACAGTTGACAATACAGGCTTGTCCGAGCAGTCGCAAAACCAGTTTACAAACAGTTCTTTTGTGAGAAACCAGATACTGTTTCATTGGTATTTATAATGGAGTTATCATAGCAACATATGTGGCCCATCACAAAAGTACTGATTGTTAACTGGTATTGCAGTTGCTTGGACAAATCTAATATTAAAGTTGCAGAAAGTTTACTGTACAACAATTAATTGCAATTCCGTGTTTACGGTAACTTTACTGAACGTCAGTAATTTTGCTTACAAAAGTATATATAAAACCGTACACATCGGAAACCTCATTTCATATGAGAAGTAAATTTATTAGCTCAAAGTAAAATTACATACCACATGGTATTTTCCCTTCGATACACAGAGGTTAAAAATGACCGCCGATCCACACGGTAAAATTACCTTTTCAGTTTTATCAGTGTGGTAACATAATATTGCTTAAAATCCCCAGAAAACATGCATTCCATGTAAAATTACCAATTTCGGCTTTAATCATGAAGTATTCTGTATCTACGTATCCCAACTCAAGGAAGCTTGCCGCGGGTGTACCTGTTTTTATGTACTTTGGAAAATTTGCAGAACTGTCCTAACCTAAAAACACAGTGGGTAATTTGGTTTTCATGTTCACTTCCATATAATTATTCAGTTTTCAATGAATGCATGTCATTCTCACACTTTTATCTTTTATCAATTACATTTCATTTGATACTAATTAGGCTTTTTACAAAGCACAGTTGCCAACTTAATTTAGTCCTGGGTGGTCCTGGGAGAAATGCGCGCGCACATCGTCAGATCAAAAACCAGAACGAGAAACGTCTATAGAGGTGAATATAAAAGTTTTTTTTTACAAACATAGCTACAAACAAAAACTATTTGTCACGAACAAAGAACAAATGCAAACCGTTGATTATATATACTTATAATACATATTCAAAGTATATACTAAAGAAATAAATTTAGCAAAAAATAGATGGAATAGCAGCCCGTGCAGGAAATCCTACTATAAAACAATTATATTTACATTTCAATTCATAACTTCATAACTACATAACTTCTCTTGGTTAGAGTTATAAAAACCCCGTTTCAAGGTCGGATCTCCGCTATTTGTTCAGCGTTGGTTGGCGAATCTGCAACTGTTTACAGTTTGAAACACAAGCAAGTTTTAAGGTTAAGTTCGGCTTGTTTACTTTGGTTATTACCGTAATAACGTTTAGGTTTAGCGTGATAATACCACTTATTATTTCGCAACAATGGCTTCACGCGGGGTGCAGGCACCCACAATTATTGTTGATGGCGAAGCGATACTAGATAACGATGCCATTCGTGCAGAAAACCTGCGATTTCGTAATTTTTGTTTCGACGACGTATCGTTGTTGTTGGAATGGCTGGTGAAGAGACGTTTAATTGCAAATTCTGTTTTGTGTCCTGATTGTGATGTAAGTATTTATGTAAAGGAAGCAGACTAAAAACTCAATGATATTAGATTATTAGAATGTTACAAGGATTGCGCAATCCCTACCTTCCAATGTCATTACCGGTGTGACGTCATTCGCGTTCATTGTCAAATTGTCGGGACAGCCGGAACGATGATCGGCCGATTTCGCCGAGTCGGCATATCGGGTTGCCTACCCAAAATTGTTTAAACGCAGTGAACTGTATATACAGGTGTTCCTAAATATCATGTAATTACGAAAAGGGGTAATTCTTTGGCCTATTTAATGACTAAAAATTCGTATAAACATAGGTCCGCAAACGCTTCGTTGCCGATCTACAGGGTGTTGAAATTTCAACTTTTTTAGTGTTTTCTTTATAGCTCTTGTAGTTTTTGAGATATTTAGCTCTAATTTGGAATATGGGTTACGCTGTAGGACTTACATCTTTGGGCATACCAAATGGTTTTAAGAATCTACAGGGAGATATTTTTTCAGTGGTCATGCCCCCTTTTCTCCGGATGAATTTTTTGCGGTGCGCCGCTGGTGGATTCTGAAATACAAAATGCATTTTTTGTTTTGTTCTAAAGCTTTTTAATCTTTTGTAGTTTTTTCGTATTTACCACCGTTATCGAGAAAAAGAATTAAAGCTTTTCTGTGTTTTGCTAGATAAAGTTAAAATTTTTTAAATAATTGGTCTAGCATGCCTTGGCGTGATTTTGATAACCTTTTGTTTGTATTTATTTTAACATTTTATTCGCCACCAACTGTACAGAAAAAAACTAAAAAAATCTTGAAATTTCTACACCCTGTAGATCGGCAACGAAGCGTTTGCGGACCTATGTTTATATGAATTTTTAGTCTAGTATATATATATATATATATATATTTTAGTGCCTACCACATTTATGTCCATCTGTTGTTTGTGTTTTTCCGAAGATTACCATCTACAAACACGTTTCACATGAAAGCTACTGTCGTGAAATATTAGACCACGTGTTGTTTGTTTGCTCTAGTTGTAAGTAGTCCGGACACGATTGTTCATATCGTCTAATACCGTTTCTTGTTGGATTTTGGTACTTCCTGAAGATGCTGACATTGTTCAGCGAAATATATCGAAGATAAACAATTGAGTATTGATTATTGAATGACCTTATACCCAACAACTCTCAAATTTATAATATAATACGGTCGAGAATTTTACTAGAATATATATATATATATATATATATATTAAAATAAAACACAACACGCTTATTTAACACCGTGTATTATTGGGATTGTTGGCTTAGTCACTTTAACACATTAAAAAGTTAAAACAGTACAATGCATTTGAGTAACTGACGTTTCGGTGGTTTACTCCACCTTGATCACAGTAAACTAAAAGTTTCCTTAGTTTACCAGCAATAGTCACGAGAGCCCGCAGGGCTCGAGTGGCTATTGCCAAATGGCAACAAGTTTGAACAAAATCTGTCAAATTATTTTCTAATTTATGGAACTCTCGAGTTATATTTGACTAGATTATTTTTTGATTCACAAATTTTTACAATAAAAAAGATCAATAAAACTATCATAAAATTATTGAAAAATTTAATTTAATTAATTATTACTTACAATATATGAAAATATCGTTGACACATTGTGAATATATTAAAAGAATTAACAATTTAAATTAGTACAATGAAAAACGCAATTATTAAAAATATTTCGAGAATCATTATTTATTGAGGATTTGGAATTGCTTGTTATATTAAGTGTTTCCTCCTGCGTATTTTCTCTAAGATTATTTATTATATTTGAATGATGTTCTTGGTTCAATTGTAAGTATGGTTTAATCGAACTTGCAGAATTATGACCAGTGACCTTGATTAGTTCTTGTTCTCCTACACCAGCTTTTGAAAGGTTACTTACTGCACTTGATCTGGCAGAATGGTTAGTTATTTTTTTAGTAACTGTGTCTAGACCTACTTTTTCTGCGGATTCTTTCATCCATTTTGAAATGGAATTTATTCCCACAGGAACGTTTTTATACCAAAAACCATCAGTTTTCCAAGCCGGATTTGGAGTAAGAAACAAGCGTTCGGTTTTAATATTTTCTTCACGTTTACTCATTAGTTTTTCAAAAAGACGAACAGGGCAAATATCTGGGTTATTTATGTTTGGAGTCAACCATTTACTATTAGCGCACCTTTGTGCTCCACCCTGTGCAGTTTTTGTAAAGATGGGATTGTATTCAATGCGGCCAGTATTTAATCTTTTTATGTCGGTTTCTTTTTTAAAATAATGAACTAAACATTTCGTAGCTTCTCCTCCCCTCCAAGCTAGTTCATACGATGCAACGTGAAAAAACTTTCATTGCAATCCACAAGGTGTATCTTCGTCCCAATTGTTAAAAATTTGCAACAATTCTGTATTAGAAAGTGCCACAGAACTTTGTTTGTGCTTTTCAGGATGTTTTTGTAAAATTTTTCTTTTTGCATCTCTTGCATTCCGAGCATTTCTGAATTCTATATCATGGAAAGGATCAAAGGACCTGTTATACTTATTAAAGTAAAGTTCTTGAACTAATTTTGCCGTTTTATTCCACATTGTCTTTATTACTGCTTCTTTATAATCATTTCCGTCTTTTCTTTTCATGTTATAAGCCCAATCTTTTAAAATCAATGCCAGAGTAGCTGTTGTAGTAGATTGATCCAGAATATAATTTCTTTCTTTGGTGAAGGTCTTAAATTGTCTCCATATAGACTGATTACTTATTAGAGTATTTTTCGAAGTAGTTTCTAAAATCTTCTTTGTAATTTCTGCATTAGAAAAGGTACTAAACCGATGACTTTCACCCATTTCTCGTTGACACAATTAAGTAATTATTTTGACAAGTATCTGACAGTTGCTAGGCAAATAAAAGCTACAGTGATTATTCCCGAGAATAATCACAAGAGATTTATTCCCACTATAATAATGACATAATTGGTTGAAACTTACCCTTGTGACAAATAAAGAAGCATTTCATTGGTTTTAAGAAACGTTAAAAAATAATCCGCGGTATTCTTGCCGACACTTAATTCAGTAGCAATTTCTCGAATGCAGCTTCCATCATGTAGTCGAGTTTAAATTATTGCCCTCTGAAATTCATTCAATTGCGTCATTTTTATTTCTTACGTCAAAATTCACCATGACATTAATGTGGCATGACAAGCGTACTGACATGACATTACGAAGCCCAGTTTAATTAGTGCAAATCTGAGTGTCCCCGTTTTTTATGCTCGCGATTTAATTAGGCAGAATATATGAATAAAATATAACTTTTATTAAATCTGCGATTATTTTCTCATGTATTTAAGACTCTGCAAGAGTTAAGGGTTGATTAATTTGTTCCAATTGAATTGAAAAAGATATTACAAATACAAAAGTTAAATTCAAACCGCATACGGTCATAGCACCGTATGAGATAGAAAGAGATGGCTAGCCCACATCACTGCTGGTTGCATACCAAATGCATTTGTCTCACTTATTGACCATTACGTGCCCTCTCCAGTTATACGTAGTATATACAGTTCACTGTTGAGTTGGGCAATCCTTGTAGATTTAGTATTCTTAGACTAACCGAATAAAATCATTTCAGATTTCCATGTCGTTTGTCAGAAATGGGCAGATTTCCGATAAACATGCTTGGCGCTGTCGGATTTGCCGCAAGCAGTGTTCTGTTAGGACGGATTCATTTTTTGCACAAAGTCGAATAAGTTTAGAACAGATCATGGCTGTTATTTATTTGTGGTCGGAAGATTGTAGGATACAATTTATTGCGCGCCAAGCAAACCTTGGACAAGCAGCGACACACACAATAATTGATAGGTGCAAGTTCTTACTTGGAGGGCTCAATGAGGATTTTAGTGGCAAAACAGTGGAGAAATTCTCTGAGTTTTTGGTAGCAATCGCGGTGCAGTACCCTGTATAAGTTAGTGAAGTATTGCTAATGATGATATTGTACTAGATTTTATTGTTCTCAGATTTTATCTAGTAGTTACTCTGAAGCAGTGTCATTTTTCAATTGATGAGTTATTAGAACTCTTTTAAGGGGTAATGCCACTCTAGCGCGACAAAAAATAGCCGATTTTGTAGGTATGTTTTTTACAATATAGTAAATGAATTACAAAATCTCTTTAAAGCCCCTTATTGTTCATATTTTGAGGAATATTCACAATAAAAAAAACAAAAATAAATAAAAAATAGCAGCGTTAGAGGACATCAAAGGAAACCTCTTCCGGCGGACAGGGTTGTACGGCCGGAAAGATTTTGCACGCAGTTTTTCACTTAGCCATTAAAACAAAAAAAGAATTGATTCTATATAAGATTATCTCGGGAAGTACGTACGAAAATTAGAAAATTCCGCTTTAAAACAAAATGGCGGACGTTTGAACACAAAATATCACTTTTAGGTACAAAATTAGGTTAAAAATTGTTTATAACAAAGAAAGTTTCGAATTTATCGTAAAATCCGTACGTACTTCTCTAGATAATATTGTTCTGAAGCTGCATATAAAATTTCAAGTGAATTGACGAAGATCAGTTGAAGTTATCGTTCCGGCCAGTTTGAAAAATGCGGTTTTGAGAAAACACCGTTTAAAATATTGTGTAACTTTGATGTATAGAATTGTTATATTTTACTATAGTCGGCGAAGCCTGGACCATATAATTATCTTTTCAAATTAACATTTTCCTCCTCTTGTTTCTTTCTGCTTGATTTTGACGACAGACGGGCCTGTTTTGCAGCATCAGTCAGGGATGACTCTGAAAACATGATGCGCCGTGCGTCAGCCTTCGCGCAGATATTATTGCAGTTTGGCTAGATGCACATCCATAATACCTCCATACACTTCATAAGGCTGGATAGTGCATCATTGACAACACATATAGCTATACTTGCTGCAATATCCACAATTACTTTGCCACTTGAAAGAAAAATGGAAATGAAATTACCAGGTGGCATTTCATCGGTCAGAATTTATGATACAGTGTCGCCCAGACGTATTTTATTCATTTTATCAATTGAATCATGATTATGACGAATGGCTAGTCCATCATAAATTGAAAGCTCATTTATAGGCTTCTGGGTTAACTTTCCTTTTTCTTCGAGGCCCTAACTAATTTTTGTCAAATGGCGGGGACGAGTGCCATTAGTTTTTTCACGTGATCTATGCATTCCCTTTCTTATTTTCTTTTCTTATTCCAAAATTTGCAAGCTTTGCAGTAAGTATTTAGATTTTATGAGAATGTCAACAACATTTCTCCAGCTGATAAGCGCCACCAATCATACAGAGAAGAAAAAATATGTTTTCTCTATGTTCCATCGTCCGAGACAGTTACGCCATTCTTTTTTTTTTATATTTTGAATTGACTTTTAGCCCTCCGTTCTTCTGCTGCTTTCTGCATACTTTGTTGACAATGCTTCTGTTTCCACAAAAATGGTGCGAACAACTTTATCGTAAAATGAGTGAAAAATCTGACGAGGAAGGTCATTGAATGCGCAAAACTTTTCAATTAATTCTACACCTATTCTTATGCGCACGACAAGGATAATTCCGCTATTCATTTCATATCCTTTTTGAACAAATCGGCAACTCGGAATGAAAGTTTGTTCAAAATTCTCACAAGAAACCACGATTTGAAATCCTAACTCACGGTTGCCACTTTCGGCCAATTTCGCATTTGATTTGCACGTTTTACACACTACAACTTGTGAAATAGCAGAAAACACAACAACAAAGTTCAAAAGATGATAATTAAACGTCATCCACTTCAACGTTGTAATAATCTTCAACCGACATTACTTTTTTGCAGATGTGGGCTGTGGATACGTTATCAGGTAGAGGCAGGTAGAGGCTACTCTAGTTCCAAACGATTCAATGCTTGTCATATTAGTTCTATTTGAAAATATGCTGCTTCCTTTCGACTCCTTTCGATCACGATATACTCCAAGAATGTCACTAATTATTTCTGCTATTTTTTACCTAATCAAGAACAACACACGTTCCATCAGACAGCTGTAACATTGTGCGGCTAGCGCCAGTTCAACGAACGTACCGAGGATATTTCCACAAAATCTTTGTGTTTTATAATATTTTATGTTATATTTCACACCACGCATGTAATTCCTCCAAATAAGATAAGAGCGTATAGGTCTCTAGGCCGTAACCTACCTCTCACGCTAAACTTTTTGCATGTACGCTCGGCTAGACGCTTGGCCGTATGTTCATCAAATAAGCATTTAAACATTTTTTTCTAATATGAAACGTATTGTAACTTATTTCTAAGATCTCAAGACATCACTTAAGCAAAAAATTTTTTTTTTGATTTTTCGAAAAATCTAGAGTGGCATTACCCCTTAATGACCAAAGCATATCATTTTAAAACATCTGATGTGGCCAGGTACATGACTTTATCATACTATGTATAAAATTAATAGTTAATAGATACGTTAATACTTTAAACCAGGGCTGTGGAGTCGGAGTCGGAAAAAATGTACCGACTCCGACTCCAGGTTTAATTACTGTAGAAAAAAACATGCGAGATGGACGTTGCCTCAGTAGACAGTAAACAAATAAAACCAAATATTCTATTAGGTCTTTTACAAAGCACCTATCTACATACACATGTAAATAATCAAATTACAAAACACACTTTCCAAACGAAAGTGAAAACAATTAACAAAAGTAATCTGTCAGAAATTTGAAAAAACCTCAAGAGTGTTAAAATGAGATTGAGAAGTAGGCCCGTAGTTCAATGTAGTATCATTTATTCAGAAGTTATACCTGTAGCCATAATTATGATTATTTTCAGCTTTGAAAATAATTAAAAATGATTTAAGGCTCCCGTCTCCTACCCCCAAAACGCCAAAGTAACTCACGCTATAATTATTGCTCCAATCGTGAAATGCGTGCTACCATTCGATTCTGTAGGTCTTTATGCTACTGCCATCGGAAAGGATTTCAATATTTATGCAGATTATTTATGCAAATTTTAGTGTTAAAAAAATGTGGACTTCAAATATAGAAAAGCTTTCCGATGGCAGTGGCATCTGATTATTGTCTGCTGTAATACATTATAAAAGTACATTAAATGTTACTATAAGACCACAAGTTCTTCCGAACTTCTCTAGAATTGCGTTCTGGTGCATTCTAGTAAGTTGGCAAAAATGATTACAATAGCGACAGTTCAGGTATACAAAATTAGATGGTGCGGCCTAAATCCGCATTTTACTAAAGTGCTTTATGTCGATTGTGAAAGTACTATAACATCAACTAGAAAACTCAAAACGACTCCAGTTTCAATATTTATACAAATAGAAAGCAATAATATATTTAATATATATATTATATTATAAATATATTATCAATAATATTTTATTTATATTTGCAAATTACATACAGTGCTTCCCAAAGGTAACGGATAAATTCTATAAAATCTTAAATAAAAATATTTGAGAAAAATGCTCCGACACGTCGATTTTTACATTTAACTTGCTATCCTAATATACACTTTTCAGCCCCCACCCCTTCGCCCCTAAGGGGTGGTAACCACAACTTTAAAAATTCAAATACCAAAGTACCCCTTGCAATACCTCAATTGATAGACTTTTTTAATCTGAATACAAAGAAAAAAAATTATCGAAATCGGTTGATAAATAACGGCGATATTTATCAAAATTTATTTATACACGAAATTGAGGAATAACAAAATTTAATTAACTAATCCTTAATTAATTGTCAAAGTGCTGCGCGTTAACGACGACACAATGCCCTAATCTATCCCCAAACGCTTGTTGAGCATTTTCTAACATTTTATTTCGAGTTTTCGAACATTCCTGGAGTCATTAAGTGAATTACTGCAGGAATTCTTTCCTTTAACGTCTCAATATTTACAGGTCTATTAAAATAAACTTTACTTTTTAAATAGCCCCAAAGAAAATAATCTAGTGGGGTTAAATCTGGCGATCTTGCTGGCCATTCAATAAGCCTTCATCTACCAATCCATAAGGAAATTTGAAAATATTTGGATTAGGAAATACTTGATCGAGGTATTCTCGAACTTGTCGCGCATAATGTGGAGGCGCACCGTCTTGCTGTAACCAAATTATGTCCTTGTGTCTATCAGGATCTTCTGCGTTGGGAAACAACACCGCTAAAGTAGGTAGTAGTTCATTTCGTAGAAAGTTCAGATAACGTTCACCATTCAGTGTTCCGTCGAAAAATTTGGTCCAATAATTCTAGAACCCACCACACCAGCCCACACATTAAGGTTCTGAGGATATTGTGTGTTCGCTTCCACCATCCAATGCGGATTTTGACGAGCCCAGTAACGGCAATTTTGTTTATTGGCGGTGCCATTCAGACAAAATGTTGCCTCACCAGAAAAAAACGATGTTTCTAATTAAGCAAGGATTTTCATTGGAGAGTTCCATCATTGTCTCACAAAACTGCACTCGTCGATCAAAGTCATCATCGGACAATTTTTGTACCAAGTGCACTTCATACGGGTGAAATTTGTGTTTTCGAAATAATCTGGACACTGTGCTTTTTGACGCACTAACTTGTGAAGCGACCTCCGCAAGGGTTGAATAATTTTCTTGCACCATTAAAATAGCATCCAATTGTCGGTTTTCAATTAAGGCCAATGGACGTCCTGCCTTAGGCTTATCCCGTACATGACCGAGATCGCGAAATTTGTTTTCGATTCGACTTACTGTAGATTCCGATATTGGCGGACGGTCCGGGTGCGTTTCATTGAACAAAACACGAACTTCGTCATGCGTCCGGCTTCTATCTCCAAACCCAATCATTAAAACTTCGATTCTTTCGGTTTCTGTAAATCTCATTTTGCTAGTATTTCTTCAATGACGAAAAATCTGAATTGTGTTTGACATAAGTAAAAACAAGTTGCAATTGTTTGAACGATATTGCTATAACCGCTTCAACAGCGCTTACTCAAATAATGACGTTCTTCTTTGAATACATTTTGGTAAATATCGCGGTTATTTATCAACTGATTTTGATAATCTTTTTTTCGTTGTATTCAGAATAAAAAAATCTATCAATTGAGGTATCGCAAGGGGTACTTTGCTATTTGAATTTTTAAAGTTGGGGTTGCCACCCCTTAGGGGCGAAGGGGTGGGGGGCTGAAAAGTGTATGTCAGGATAGTAATTTAAAAATAAAAATCGACGTGTCAGAGCATTTTTCTGAAATATTTTTATTTAAGGTTTTATTGAATTTATCCCTTACTTTTGGGAAGCACTGTATATCCACACATGGAAGACAACTTAATTGGTTTCCTGTATTTGAAAATTACAATGGTTTTCCAGTTAGTTTAATGTTATTAATGGGTAAATCTATTCGATTTCTTGTACGTAGTATGTTCAAACCACGTACAAACAAAATGCATGCCCACTTGCTACGAAATAAATATTATATTATATAAATTATATTACTTGCTAAGTTTTGGAACCCACTAAACAAGTAAATATATCTGCAACATGTCTACAACAAATTTCTTTGTCGTTGTTAAATGCAAATAATGTAATATATTTAATTGTAACATTGTTACTACTTCTTATGTAATATTTTGACCATGTTATAATTACAAGAATGCAAAATTTTAAAAAATATTTGAATCTTATATATTCATTGCAATTTGTTTTGTAGAATTTGATTAATATTCTTTTTGTAGTAGGTATGTTGTTGTATTAATGTACTCCATAATATACTTACCTGATGGTTTTTGAAGGAGGAACTAGGGTTTAGGCAACAACTGTACAACTCACATGTATACAGTAGAGCGTCGATAATCCGAACCTTGGTAATCCGAACGCCCCAAAAATAAATAATAAAACAATCAACCACCGAGTAACCGAGTAAAAAGCTATTTTTGTCGATTCCGTTTTACAAACATATATTGCTTTTGTTTTATAGCTTGTATCCTACTCGATATTTGATAATCCGAACAATTTGATAATCCGAACCACCCTCGGTCCCAATTAGTTCGGATTATCGACGCTCTACTGTATATGAATTATTTTAGTAAATACGAAACTCATATGAAACTTTTTACTCAGTATGACAATTACTACTTGAAAAATAATTTTGTGGGAAAAAAAGTGAATAAATCATACATCACATATAATTTCCGCGGGGAATGGTGGAACAGTTACATCATACGTATAACAAATGAACGTTAACTGTCTATTATACATGTTAACAGACTGAAAAGTCATGACAAACTTTCTGGAAAAAGGGCAAAAACTTGACACTTATGACACTATTCTGCGCAGAAACTGTACAACTTGTTTGACAAAGACTTCTTATTCACTTCGGAAGGTGTCACTGTAATCTTCCACCGTTTCCAGTGATATGCATGTGTGTATAATAAAAAACAAACATTTCAACATCCTCGTTTGCTCCCCACGCATTATCAATAGTCAAATTCACACTGCTTTCTGGCATCTCCACAGCAGAATCTTCCACAGTATCCAGTGACAACGGTTCCGGAGAGTTCGGCTGTACATCACCATATCTAGAATAATAATATTTTAATTTATAACATACCTATTTGTATAAAATAAAACATACCGTAACCTCTTGAAATCTTGCCCACCTTAGTTTTGCTGCCGCACTTCATAAATTTGTGCCCTTCTTTTTCGAATAACTCCTTCGAGAATGGGATAAGCGACCCATTATTCCAACTAATGATTAGTAAATTTAGTATTGTGGGCAGAAAATATATGTATTTGTCACACAAACGAGTTATTTACAACCTAACCTACTAAATCTATTTATAACTATTATAACTGGAAACTATATAATCACCACTCAAAAATAATAATACAAACTACAAACTCCCACATACTTTATAACTCTAGAACACTAAAACTCCTCTATAAATCAAAAACAAAGACCGAAACGTGAACTGTCAATTTATAGTAGTAGCACTGACACGGCGTCGGGGTTCCCCTACTACGCCGCACACATACGTTAAATCGTCAAATGTAGTAAATACGAAATAAATTCAGATTTGGTTACATTGGCGCCATCTACATCTGGTAATTTTTCTATTTCGAAGCTTTCGTGAAAAGCGCGCCATTTGAATTGAGACGGGAGCCTTAAGGGCATCTTTGCAGGAGAATTAGTTGGAGCTATTCTGTTCCTCACAACAATTTTATAAACGTATTTTGCACTTAATCTTGTTTCTATTGGAATGAATTTTATTTCATATTTTACACTGTGTCTTATGGGTGCTTTTGGTATTATTAGAGATTGAAAGTCGGTTAAATGGACAAAGTCGTGACGATTGTATGTTCTCTAATGAGAAAACGGTTTAATACAGATATTTTGAATAAACAAACAAATTACAAGTTATAAATAACTATTTTATTTGTGGTCTCTTTATTTGTGTTTTTACATAACTTTTCTATTTGCGGTCCGATCAATACGTCTTTTTTGGTATCTTATAGGTCGTTTTTATTTACATTTAGATTGTCAGCTTAAATATTTTTGCCAACAAATTCGCTGGACACAAATAAAACTTCTGTTTTTCCTATGTGTGCAGCATTTGTTTGTGAATAATTTGATATGCACAAGCCATAAGTTTAATACAATCACAATACTCGAATACAAATTTAACTATTATTAAATTTGTTTCTTTTTTTTCCTGGTAGTATTTTTGTTTTCATTGCAAATTTAATATTGCTCGGTTGTATTATTATGTGTCAAATTTGTGATTATTTACATGTAAGATTTTTATTACACAGAATTATTTGAAAATATTTTCGTATGCAATTTTTCTGGAGTCTGCTTTAAACATACTTAAATGACCTTTTTGTAATAATTAAATTATTAATTAAATTTAGAAGAAATCACAGACCGTATTGGACATAACATCAACGATTTTTTCTACAGCCTTATCACGTGTATTTTGAACATTGGAAGTTATTCTATGCTTCCAAAGGCACGCACGGTTCTTCGTATGTCTCTAAGAACGTTGTTGTTTTGTAAGCCTGTTTTTGCTAGATTTGTATTAGGTTATCATGGGTGACAGCTAGTCTCACAACTGGGAACTCTGTTACAGAAATAATTAAGTACAATATGTTACGTGTGTTAAATTATTCGAAAGTAACGGTATATTATAAACATGTTGACATTTACATTAAATAAATAGATCTTACAAACTAGTTAAACAATGTTGTAACTGTTATAATGAAAATGTTGACTAATCTATCATTAACTGTATCGTCTAATTTAAGAATGCTTGATTTCAAAGCAATCCATAATGGTTGCGCTTAGCAATTCTCTGTTGTTTAACATCGGTGGCATTTCGATCACTGAATTATCTTTGGCATTGAATTTCTTAAGTGAATTAATAGCGCTGCCCAGAAGGTAACAACATCCATCTTGGTTCAACTGGCCCTGTTCATTGGAGACAGTAAGTCGTTCCCACTTACTGCCTCTTATATTAAAACGTTCCCAGTATGATCCGTTGTATCCTAAAAATACATTAAAATGTATAGATTTTTCTGGATAATTTATTTTCTTCCATTATTGAAAAATTTACCTGGAGATACGTATATGTAGCCATCCGAGACAGCCACGCCATGGTTCCATCTTGGTCCGATCATGGATGGTCCATTAGACCACTTACCTTCACGCGGGTCGAATATTTCCATGGATTTTAGCTCCCGATAATCACCCAAACCCCCAATTGCATAAATACATTTATCTTAAAAAATAAATCCATCTATTAGTATATATCTAGTTTTCAGTTTGATCTGAGTTACCACTGACTGCCAGATTGAAGGCTCCTCTTTTATTTTTCATAGGCTGGGATGTCAGGTATACGCCGGTTACCGGATCAAACTTGTCTACGTTGTTTAAAGTAGTGTCGCCTCTTCCTCCACAGATGTATATTGAATTGTCAATGGAACAAACCCCTGGAATATGACGGACGTTTATTAGTTATTTCATATTAGATATTTCATGTTCAAGATTGTTACCGTGAGCATATCTTCTTTTTGGCATAGATGTTGTCATGTTCCAGGAATCTTTTACCGGGTCGTAATATTCGACCGATGAAAGTACATTTTCATCATGACCTCCGAATGCATATAAAAGACTTTTAAAGCCAACAAGCCCGTGGAATGATCTTCTTTTCTTCATTGACGAAAAGGCATGCCACGTATTGGTCCGTGGATTATACATTTCACATTCCGATATACCTAAATTGTTAAATTATTCTTGATACATAAATATTCACTGCACACATATATAATACACAGAGGATGTCCCACTTTGTCTCTATGATGGGATACCTGCAGATATGGCAATTGCTTTTCAAGTTAAATGCCAAAATTACTTACTGTCGTTGTTGACACGTCTACCTCCTGTGACAAAGATGTATGAAGCTTGTCCTGTAAAATGTTTGCGTGGCCGGATTCTTGATGATGTTTCATCACAGTGCATCCCCGAGTGGTATTCGGTTGCTTCTAACAATAGTGTAGTACACTCAAGGTTATTTCTCATCAAAGGTTCTTTAACCACATTTTTCATAAAATATGTTTTCTCGAGCAAATGGAACTTAACGTGCTTCATCAACTAGAAGAAACAATGTCTTAATTACTTCAATTCCGTTATCTTCTTGGATACTATTAAATAGATACGTGTCGAATAAAATACCTGATAGAGATTTTGCCTTCTATTGGATAAATCAAACGTCACCCAGTTGAGAATTGCAGAGTAAAAGACTTCATGAGATGGAACTACAAGTTCATCGTCCTCTATTAGGTCTCTAACCTAAAAAAAAATAATAATAAATATAGCGTCTGTTGCAAACTGCTTCTATAGTTCGAATACCTCATTAAAGGGCAGCTCAAGAAATTTGTCCGTTTTGACAATATCCTCAAAATGTTCTCGTGTGTAATCATGACATTTTAGATACACCTCTCCACAATGTAGCGCACCTAAAGAAGATATATACTGTCATTTACCTATCAAAAATTTTACTTGTGTTTTTTTTTAATCCTTAATTTCTCAATATCTCAGAAACAGTAGAGTGAATGATTCTGTAAAACTCAAATGTTCTCAAGCGTGAGGTATACTTATGTGAGCTAAACAGTAAGTTTTCCTTGCGTTGTGGAATATTTAATTTAGTGGTTATGTATCGGTCCGTTGGTAAAGATTCAAAATTGGGGTAGGGTTTGGGGTTGTTTAGAGGATATTAAATTCAATCTTATTGCTTCAAATCAAACAAACGCATACCAACCTGCTATGGCTTTAATTTGCATACATGTTGTCGGATTTAGTAATTTCGACATTGACTCCCCGCATGCTGTTTTCAACTTTGGAATCTTAAACTTCTTGCTACCCAATAGCAAATCTTCCACGTTGGACACTGTTATTGTTATTTCTCCTGTATAGAAGAACAACAATATTGATCGGAAGGCTGCAGGTGTTATGTCGTCGATGTTGATCTCGACTTTACCCTCTTCATCTATAATGATAATAATTATATAATTTCACAGTGTGCGCCTGCCGCATCGCACGCCACTGAACGTAGGGATGCTTACCATCAAATCGGTCGTAAAAGTACTTGCTAGCTGAAGCTAAAACCAATTTGTGCGCTTTGTACACCTTCCCTCCTACCGTGAAGTCAATATCGCATAACTGTAACAATTAATTTTCAAGGAATTATTACAATATTGATAAACAGTGGCGGCTCGTAACTAATATTAGTGGGGGTGCTGTTCCAGAAATGTTTTGTCATTGTTTTAAAAAATATTGTGTTAAAGGAAAAAAAAAGTATATAAAGAAAATTTATTCTGAAGCTTGACGAAATCGTAAAAGAATTTAGGGAATAAAAACGGATTCTTATTTACTTTACATAAATTGGTACAGTTACATTAATAAATCTATGTAAAAAATACAATTTCAAAAAACTACTCTTTAACAAAATGTACTAGAAATTAAAAATGTTCCATATTTTTTTAATGTTTTATGCATTGTCACCAGAAATCGTCTACATGCAAAAATTGAACTCGATTGGACAATGGGAAATAGGTAAAATATCGATTACAAGATTTATACATAACAAACAAACAAGTGAAGTTAAGGTAAACGTAGTAATAAATTTATGTAAAAAATACATTTTTTTTTAAAACAACGCTTGATGACAAAAACGCATTAACAGCTAAATTTTGAAAAATGTGGCAAACTTTCAAAAAATTTTTTAATTTTTTTATTCCTTTATGCATTGTCACCGGCAATCTGTCCACGTGCAAAATTTCAACTCGATTTGATATTGGGAAGTAGGTAAAATATCGATTACAAGATTGTAGCAAACAAACAAGTGAAGTTAAGATAAGCGTAATTCTTCTTGTTTTAATTTGCGCGAAAATATCAATAATTTTATCCTTGGTCTCTGGATGAAAACTGCGGAATTTTTTCTCTATTGAAAGCACTGCAATTGTTGTAAAATACGTACTGCCTTTTGATATGCCATCGGCAGTTTCTAAAATTACCTTCCACCAGCCGAGGATCGAAGCGGTCAGCCTTGCGGGGACAACAGTTCTCTCTAGTCTCTGTATCAGGCAGCTCTAGTCTCTGTAACAGGCGCTCCCTCGGTTGCCGCTGTTGTGTGCGCATGCGCAGAACAGACAAAGAGCTCTCCTACTGGAACTGTGCAGATCACAGTTCCATACAACGATTTTTGAATCTTTTTCTTAAACTGGGTATGGCTACTGACATTAAGGATTAAAGATTATACTTTGTACAAGTATAAAGAAAGAATTAAAGGAAAAAATACTCATTATATTAAATGTTATCCATAATATTAAGTGGAAATAATAGGGGGTGCTGCAGTTCCACAGTGCCTATACGCGAGTCGCCTCTGTTGATAAACTTATTCTAATAAGGAATAAAAGCATTGAAATTGCTTTTTCAAAATCAATATAACTTGCAAAATAAATCAAAGAAATAATACAAGATGCTTCACGGACATCTATAATTATTATGACGATACGTTATATAATCATAAACCGACATTGTTGCGTTCTTGCTGGCCAGAACAGATTTTTAAATCATTATATTGAAGGCTCCTGGTGGACCATAGTTACGCCCTACGATAAAAATCTTGATAATGTCAAAAACACAAGGGAAACTAAAGAAATAGCAAGCGAAAGCAAATCCACTGTGTTTTTGCGAGACTGCGTTTGATATTTCATGCAAACAATCGTGTGGACCACGTATGGACAATCGGTCCATTACCGCGCAATGATTGGTCAGATTGAAGTATTCCACGTTTATACTTATCAAGTGTGACAGGACAGTCCAAACAGATCTGATCAGAACTGATCAGTGCTCAGGTTTCGCCGCGTCAGCATGACATTACTGGTAAGATTCAGAGATAATAGGGTATTTGACTGTCTTAAAAATATGGCTTGTATTATAGTCATCCTAATAGATTACAGTTTAAGAAAAATATTGCTCAGTCTCCAGTGATGTCATTTGTTAGTACGCTTAGAGTGCGTTCGGTTTGTCAGGGTAGGGTATGGGGAGAACAATGCTCAGATAACCTGGGTCGGCTGTCTCTCTCTTATATGCAGATAAACGCCGTATGACGTTAGTCCGCCCATTATGCAGCGCGTCACTCTCACCGTACAATACCGGGCTATCCGAACGCGCTCTTATGCTTCTCCCGTTTGAATTTAATAGCACTAAAGTGCTATGTAAGCATAACTTTGTAGGTTAGGATAGTCCTAACCTTAAACTGTCAGATCAGATAATACCTGGTTCGAAACTACGATAGATAACTTATTCTAGTCAGTTCTACTTATGTCGAAGTAATCTTTACAACAAAAAGCACTTGTATTGGCCGCTATTTATTTCATTTGGATTTCTACGAGCCAACCACTTTCTTCGCAGTTTCAATTATTACGGAACAAGTACAAATAGTTTATCCGGAGTTTTTCTTGACGTATTTCTACATTGTGGATTTATACACCATTTGTAATCCATTTTTATGTAGAAATTGTGAAAACAACACATCATACAACACAATTACCAAACGGCGACGATGCCGATGCTGACAGACCATATGAGCCGATTTGACATCTACTATCGGGTGACGTCACACACAGAAAGTATCGTTTTGGCGGGACTTTTTGTGATTCAATTTTTAACGCTGATTTTTATGAAATATTGAGGAAATAATTAACGAAAAATAATGCAGTTACAAAGTAGAGTGATGGAATAAACACACTAAGATGGTTTTCCAATAATAGTCAAATACCCTATTGGATGTCTAAAGATCGCAAAAAATACTGTCATTTTTATCAATGAATTTTTTAATTAATTAATGAAAAGATTTCTGTCGCAATGGCCGATACTTGACTCTCGAGTATGTAAATTATAAAGGTAAAATCATTTTTAGCTACGACCGTATGTTAAATGTCCCTTACGGCACGGACTGCTTCACTCGTATATCGTATATAACAAACATGTGCTTTTGGTTGTGCTTTTGTGTTTTTAACGCACGACATATTAAAGTTCTCCGTAGCTACAATAGATGTCGCGCGAATTTTTGTATTATTTAGTTGTCATTTTTGATACAATTTATATTTATCGAAATTTTCGGTCGTAGGTAAGTGCAATACTCGAGCTGTAACATATATTACATGATCGTGAAAATTTATGTTGAATTTGTATTGGAATTTTCGGTCGACACTTCAAACAAAGTTCTCCGTAGTTGCAATAGATGTCGCGCGAATACATTTGTTCACCGTCAAATATCAATACCTTTATTTATTTGTCAATTTTGATACAATTTATTGAAATCGTCGGTCGTAGGTAAAATTATATACAATACTCGAGCTGTAACGCATATTACGTGCTCGTGAAAAATAACAAAACTCGCGCGGCTCGTGTGTTAATTTTCCACTCGTACGTAATATGCTAGTTACAGCTCTTTTAATGTAATATACTATTAGCATTAAGCTATTCGCACGGCCGTCTTGCTGCATAGAACCATAGCGTGTTTTACGAAATACTTTACATGCCATATACTCTACATGCTAAAAAATGCTCTCTTTTAGCATTAAAATTGTCAATCAAACATACTTGAAGGACATCTATAATATTAAAATGTAATTAATTATAGGCCAGATTGCATCATCATCTCAATTGAAGTTTAATAAGTGATGTATTGAACTTCGACTGGGATGATGATACAATCTTATCTGTCATAAATAATTAGATTAATATTGATATTAATACTGGGGCACGTATAGGGGCTCAAAATCGAGAATAAGTGTAATTTATAAGATAAAAAATCTGATGTGGCCAGGCACATGACTTTATCATATTATATATAAAATGAATAGTTTAGCTACATGAGATTCTATATGATTGAGATCGATCGTGTCTGCATTAATATAAAACTAGTTAGCCAGGATTTGACAGATATTTTGATACTATTGACAGTAGGTATTGTCAAAACATCAGCGTTGGACACGTTTGACACTACCTACTGTCGTTAGAATGAAAATGTCTGTCGAATCCTGACTAACTAGTTTTATATTAATGCAGATACGATCGATCTCGATCAAATAGAATTTGCTCATGCAGCTAAACTATTAAATTTACAAAAATATGTCATAGACAGAAGTTATTGAGAATTTCTTCTATTTTAATTTATTACTTAACTATTTTGACGAAATTACAGAAATGGCGGGTCATTTGCAAAATCGTTAAAAAAATGCTAAGAGTAAACATCCAGTTCCTTTGGACCCTTTTGAACATAAAGCTCTTCAGCTCTAAATTTGGTCATCAAACTTCTAAATATGAAGTTTCGTCCCGATACCTTTAGTAGTTTCTCCGAAATCGTCGCAGACACACACAGACATTTTTTGTACCATGGTCAAAAATGTTCAGGGGACCCAAAAGGACATATTTCCGCTAAAATCTAATTTTTTTCCGGAAGTATTACAATACTTTCTAATACTGCGTATGATAAAGTAAAAATAATAAAAGTTCTTTTAAACAAACTGCAAAGAATGCAAAAATTCGTTTTTTTCTCTAAAAAAGGCCGAAAAAGGCTTACCAGAAAGAGTTTTCACTTGTCCGATTTTGTTCTTTGTCGGCTAGGATAGTCATGTAGCTTATATTATTGTTTTAGCAAATTCCGTACTTGAAATGTGTGACATATTCTGATATCTACACTCATAAGTTAATTAATTATTATTTTTTATTGTGCTAACTAATAACTGTGGTAGGTAAATTTATTGTGGTAAAAGAAAACAAAAACTTTTTTTTATTTTCTTTTAATATTGTTAAAATGAACTTATTGTTAATTTTGAACCCCTTGGGGCACGGGTTAATATGTTTTGATCGATCTCAAACTTCTCAGGTATGGATATAAAATAACAAATTACGTGTGTCCTCCAGAAAACTATTTGAAGGTTTTTTTTTCTACTGACCAGCCTGGTGGTTATGACGTAACAATGAAAATGTAACGTATCTTGCCATACCTTTCCGTACCTTATCATTTGGTCAGTTGCTACGTGGAAATGATGTAACAATGAAAAGATGACGTACCTTGCCATTGCGTTGCATATCCAGCATTTCTTGGAATCCCGAACTATAATGATCAGTGGATTTGTAATGATATCCATCGTTGCTTGAAGAAAGATTTCCCCTCTGTAGTCGAAGTAAATTCATTTTAGTAGTCGAATTTGGAGTTGTTGTTTCACTAAATACGTTGTGCGAACGAATTTACAATCTGTGTACGAGTATATATATATATATATATATATCGCTCAGGTGTCGATTTGTTCAGATGAGATATTAGAAGTTATAAAAGATAAGATTGCACACGGCACCATCATCGCCATTGAAGTTTAATAGATCACATTTTGATATAATAAATTATAATTTAGTATACTAAACTGACGTGTTTTAAATGTTGCCACTTTCTTCAAAACATCTAAGAAAAATTGCAGCAACGTTGGGTATATTTGTTATATAACGTTTACAATATAATAGTTTACAATAGGGTCATGAATAATTTTCTAATCATTTGATCCGTTTCAACGTGGAAATCGATGTAACAATGAAAAGGAAAATATAATGACCAGTGGATTTGAAGTGATATCCGTCGTTGCTTGTTGTGGGATTCCCCCTCTGTACCACAGCTGCATTTATTTTAGTTGAATTTGGAGTTGTTATTTCACTGAATTAGTTGTGGGAACTAAATTTACTATTTGTGTACAAATGTACACTGCTCAGGTGTCAATTTGTAGAGATAATATAGAAGATATGAATGTATTTATGTTTCAAATATTATTGTTTTTCTAAACCCCTTTGAACTGCGGCTTGGATATCTATATATGTATATAGTCCAATTAAATAAATCAAATAAAAATAAATAAACATGAAAATATCAATATTTTTTCAATTATATTTTTCTCGAATATATTCTTGTAAATCCAGTAGACAAACTCTCACTTTGAAATCGGAACACCATGCATATAGATACGTTAATACTTTAAACCAGGGATGTGGAGTCGGAGTCGGAAAAAATGTACCGACTCCGACTCCAGGTTTAATTACTGTAGAAAAAAACATGCGAGATGGACGTTGCCTCAGTAGACAGTAAACAAATAAAACATAACATTCTATTAGGTCTTTTACAAAGCACCTATCTACATACACATGTAAATAATCAAATTACAAAACACACTTTCCAAACGAAAGTGAAAACAATTAACAAACGTAATCTGTCAGAAATTTGAAAAAACCTCAAGAGTGTTAAAATGAGATTGAGAAGTAGTTCAATGTTGTATCATTTATTCAGAAGTTATACCTGTAGCCATAATTATGATTATTTTCAGCTTTAACAATAATTAAAAATGATTTAAGGGCATCTTTGCAGGAGAATTAGTTGGAGCTATTCTGTTCCTCACAACAATTTTATAAAAGTATTTTGCACTTAATCTTGTTTTTATTGGAATGAATTTTATTTCATATTATGCACTGTCTTATGGGTGCTTTTGTTATTATTAGAGATAGAAAGTCGGTTAAATGAACCACGATTTTGTTCATAATTATGATTATTTTCAGCTTTGAAAATAATTAAAAATGATTTAAGGGCATCTTTGCAGGAGAATTGGTTGGAGCTATTCTGTTCCTCACAACAATTTTATAAAAGTATTTTGCACTTAATCTTGTTTTAATTGGAATGAATTTTATTTCATATTATGCACTATGTCTTATGGGTGCTTTTGTTATTATTAGAGATAGAAAGTCGGTTAAATGAACCACGATTTTGTTCATAATTATGATTATTTTCAGCTTTGAAAATAATAAAAAATGATTTAAGGGCATCTTTGCAGGAGAATTGGTTGGAGCTATTCTGTTCCTCACAACAATTTTATAAAAGTATTTTGCACTTAATCTTGTTTTAATTGGAATGAATTTTATTTCATATTATGCACTATGTCTTATGGGTGCTTTTGTTATTATTAGAGATAGAAAGTCGGTTAAATGAACCACGATTTTGTTCATAATTATGATTATTTTCAGCTTTGAAAATAATAAAAAATGATTTAAGGGCATCTTTGCAGGAGAATTGGTTGGAGCTATTCTGTTCCTCACAACAATTTTATAAAAGTATTTTGCACTTAATCTTGTTTTAATTGGAATGAATTTTATTTCATATTATGCACTATGTCTTATGGGTGCTTTTGTTATTATTAGAGATAGAAAGTCGGTTAAATGAACCACGATTTTGTTCATAATTATGATTATTTTCAGCTTTGAAAATAATAAAAAATGATTTAAGGGCATCTTTGCAGGAGAATTAGTTGGAGCTATTCTGTTCCTCACAACAATTTTATAAAAGTATTTTGCACTTAATCTTGTTTTTATTGGAATGAATTTTATTTCATATTATGCACTGTCTTATGGGTGCTTTTGTTATTATTAGAGATAGAAAGTCGGTTAAATGAACCACGATTTTGTTCATAATTATGATTATTTTCAGCTTTGAAAATAATAAAAAATGATTTAAGGGCATCTTTGCAGGAGAATTGGTTGGAGCTATTCTGTTCCTCACAACAATTTTATAAAAGTATTTTGCACTTAATCTTGTTTTAATTGGAATGAATTTTATTTCATATTATGCACTATGTCTTATGGGTGCTTTTGTTATTATTAGAGATAGAAAGTCGGTTAAATGAACCACGATTTTGTTCATAATTATGATTATTTTCAGCTTTGAAAATAATAAAAAATGATTTAAGGGCATCTTTGCAGGAGAATTAGTTGGAGCTATTCTGTTCCTCACAACAATTTTATAAAAGTATTTTGCACTTAATCTTGTTTTTATTGGAATGAATTTTATTTCATATTATGCACTGTCTTATGGGTGCTTTTGTTATTATTAGAGATAGAAAGTCGGTTAAATGAACCACGATTTTGTTCATAATTATGATTATTTTCAGCTTTGAAAATAATAAAAAATGATTTAAGGGCATCTTTGCAGGAGAATTGGTTGGAGCTATTCTGTTCCTCACAACAATTTTATAAAAGTATTTTGCACTTAATCTTGTTTTAATTGGAATGAATTTTATTTCATATTATGCACTATGTCTTATGGGTGCTTTTGTTATTATTAGAGATAGAAAGTCGGTTAAATGAACCACGATTTTGTTCATAATTATGATTATTTTCAGCTTTGAAAATAATAAAAAATGATTTAAGGGCATCTTTGCAGGAGAATTGGTTGGAGCTATTCTGTTCCTCACAACAATTTTATAAAAGTATTTTGCACTTAATCTTGTTTTAATTGGAATGAATTTTATTTCATATTATGCACTATGTCTTATGGGTGCTTTTGTTATTATTAGAGATAGAAAGTCGGTTAAATGAACCACGATTTTGTTCATAATTATGATTATTTTCAGCTTTGAAAATAATAAAAAATGATTTAAGGGCATCTTTGCAGGAGAATTGGTTGGAGCTATTCTGTTCCTCACAACAATTTTATAAAAGTATTTTGCACTTAATCTTGTTTTAATTGGAATGAATTTTATTTCATATTATGCACTATGTCTTATGGGTGCTTTTGTTATTATTAGAGATAGAAAGTCGGTTAAATGAACCACGATTTTGTTCATAATTATGATTATTTTCAGCTTTGAAAATAATAAAAAATGATTTAAGGGCATCTTTGCAGGAGAATTAGTTGGAGCTATTCTGTTCCTCACAACAATTTTATAAAAGTATTTTGCACTTAATCTTGTTTTAATTGGAATGAATTTTATTTCATATTATGCACTATGTCTTATGGGTGCTTTTGTTATTATTAGAGATAGAAAGTCGGTTAAATGAACCACGATTTTGTTCATAATTATGATTATTTTCAGCTTTGAAAATAATAAAAAATGATTTAAGGGCATCTTTGCAGGAGAATTGGTTGGAGCTATTCTGTTCCTCACAACAATTTTATAAAAGTATTTTGCACTTAATCTTGTTTTAATTGGAATGAATTTTATTTCATATTATGCACTATGTCTTATGGGTGCTTTTGTTATTATTAGAGATAGAAAGTCGGTTAAATGAACCACGATTTTGTTCATAATTATGATTATTTTCAGCTTTGAAAATAATAAAAAATGATTTAAGGGCATCTTTGCAGGAGAATTGGTTGGAGCTATTCTGTTCCTCACAACAATTTTATAAAAGTATTTTGCACTTAATCTTGTTTTAATTGGAATGAATTTTATTTCATATTATGCACTATGTCTTATGGGTGCTTTTGTTATTATTAGAGATAGAAAGTCGGTTAAATGAACCACGATTTTGTTCATAATTATGATTATTTTCAGCTTTGAAAATAATAAAAAATGATTTAAGGGCATCTTTGCAGGAGAATTGGTTGGAGCTATTCTGTTCCTCACAACAATTTTATAAAAGTATTTTGCACTTAATCTTGTTTTAATTGGAATGAATTTTATTTCATATTATGCACTATGTCTTATGGGTGCTTTTGTTATTATTAGAGATAGAAAGTCGGTTAAATGAACCACGATTTTGTTCATAATTATGATTATTTTCAGCTTTGAAAATAATAAAAAATGATTTAAGGGCATCTTTGCAGGAGAATTGGTTGGAGCTATTCTGTTCCTCACAACAATTTTATAAAAGTATTTTGCACTTAATCTTGTTTTAATTGGAATGAATTTTATTTCATATTATGCACTATGTCTTATGGGTGCTTTTGTTATTATTAGAGATAGAAAGTCGGTTAAATGAACCACGATTTTGTTCATAATTATGATTATTTTCAGCTTTGAAAATAATAAAAAATGATTTAAGGGCATCTTTGCAGGAGAATTGGTTGGAGCTATTCTGTTCCTCACAACAATTTTATAAAAGTATTTTGCACTTAATCTTGTTTTAATTGGAATGAATTTTATTTCATATTATGCACTATGTCTTATGGGTGCTTTTGTTATTATTAGAGATAGAAAGTCGGTTAAATGAACCACGATTTTGTTCATAATTATGATTATTTTCAGCTTTGAAAATAATAAAAAATGATTTAAGGGCATCTTTGCAGGAGAATTGGTTGGAGCTATTCTGTTCCTCACAACAATTTTATAAAAGTATTTTGCACTTAATCTTGTTTTAATTGGAATGAATTTTATTTCATATTATGCACTATGTCTTATGGGTGCTTTTGTTATTATTAGAGATAGAAAGTCGGTTAAATGAACCACGATTTTGTTCATAATTATGATTATTTTCAGCTTTGAAAATAATAAAAAATGATTTAAGGGCATCTTTGCAGGAGAATTAGTTGGAGCTATTCTGTTCCTCACAACAATTTTATAAAAGTATTTTGCACTTAATCTTGTTTTAATTGGAATGAATTTTATTTCATATTATGCACTATGTCTTATGGGTGCTTTTGTTATTATTAGAGATAGAAAGTCGGTTAAATGAACCACGATTTTGTTCATAATTATGATTATTTTCAGCTTTGAAAATAATAAAAAATGATTTAAGGGCATCTTTGCAGGAGAATTGGTTGGAGCTATTCTGTTCCTCACAACAATTTTATAAAAGTATTTTGCACTTAATCTTGTTTTAATTGGAATGAATTTTATTTCATATTATGCACTATGTCTTATGGGTGCTTTTGTTATTATTAGAGATAGAAAGTCGGTTAAATGAACCACGATTTTGTTCATAATTATGATTATTTTCAGCTTTGAAAATAATAAAAAATGATTTAAGGGCATCTTTGCAGGAGAATTGGTTGGAGCTATTCTGTTCCTCACAACAATTTTATAAAAGTATTTTGCACTTAATCTTGTTTTAATTGGAATGAATTTTATTTCATATTATGCACTATGTCTTATGGGTGCTTTTGTTATTATTAGAGATAGAAAGTCGGTTAAATGAACCACGATTTTGTTCATAATTATGATTATTTTCAGCTTTGAAAATAATAAAAAATGATTTAAGGGCATCTTTGCAGGAGAATTGGTTGGAGCTATTCTGTTCCTCACAACAATTTTATAAAAGTATTTTGCACTTAATCTTGTTTTAATTGGAATGAATTTTATTTCATATTATGCACTATGTCTTATGGGTGCTTTTGTTATTATTAGAGATAGAAAGTCGGTTAAATGAACCACGATTTTGTTCATAATTATGATTATTTTCAGCTTTGAAAATAATAAAAAATGATTTAAGGGCATCTTTGCAGGAGAATTGGTTGGAGCTATTCTGTTCCTCACAACAATTTTATAAAAGTATTTTGCACTTAATCTTGTTTTAATTGGAATGAATTTTATTTCATATTATGCACTATGTCTTATGGGTGCTTTTGTTATTATTAGAGATAGAAAGTCGGTTAAATGAACCACGATTTTGTTCATAATTATGATTATTTTCAGCTTTGAAAATAATAAAAAATGATTTAAGGGCATCTTTGCAGGAGAATTGGTTGGAGCTATTCTGTTCCTCACAACAATTTTATAAAAGTATTTTGCACTTAATCTTGTTTTAATTGGAATGAATTTTATTTCATATTATGCACTATGTCTTATGGGTGCTTTTGTTATTATTAGAGATAGAAAGTCGGTTAAATGAACCACGATTTTGTTCATAATTATGATTATTTTCAGCTTTGAAAATAATAAAAAATGATTTAAGGGCATCTTTGCAGGAGAATTGGTTGGAGCTATTCTGTTCCTCACAACAATTTTATAAAAGTATTTTGCACTTAATCTTGTTTTAATTGGAATGAATTTTATTTCATATTATGCACTATGTCTTATGGGTGCTTTTGTTATTATTAGAGATAGAAAGTCGGTTAAATGAACCACGATTTTGTTCATAATTATGATTATTTTCAGCTTTGAAAATAATAAAAAATGATTTAAGGGCATCTTTGCAGGAGAATTGGTTGGAGCTATTCTGTTCCTCACAACAATTTTATAAAAGTATTTTGCACTTAATCTTGTTTTAATTGGAATGAATTTTATTTCATATTATGCACTATGTCTTATGGGTGCTTTTGTTATTATTAGAGATAGAAAGTCGGTTAAATGAACCACGATTTTGTTCATAATTATGATTATTTTCAGCTTTGAAAATAATAAAAAATGATTTAAGGGCATCTTTGCAGGAGAATTGGTTGGAGCTATTCTGTTCCTCACAACAATTTTATAAAAGTATTTTGCACTTAATCTTGTTTTAATTGGAATGAATTTTATTTCATATTATGCACTATGTCTTATGGGTGCTTTTGTTATTATTAGAGATAGAAAGTCGGTTAAATGAACCACGATTTTGTTCATAATTATGATTATTTTCAGCTTTGAAAATAATAAAAAATGATTTAAGGGCATCTTTGCAGGAGAATTGGTTGGAGCTATTCTGTTCCTCACAACAATTTTATAAAAGTATTTTGCACTTAATCTTGTTTTAATTGGAATGAATTTTATTTCATATTATGCACTATGTCTTATGGGTGCTTTTGTTATTATTAGAGATAGAAAGTCGGTTAAATGAACCACGATTTTGTTCATAATTATGATTATTTTCAGCTTTGAAAATAATAAAAAATGATTTAAGGGCATCTTTGCAGGAGAATTGGTTGGAGCTATTCTGTTCCTCACAACAATTTTATAAAAGTATTTTGCACTTAATCTTGTTTTAATTGGAATGAATTTTATTTCATATTATGCACTATGTCTTATGGGTGCTTTTGTTATTATTAGAGATAGAAAGTCGGTTAAATGAACCACGATTTTGTTCATAATTATGATTATTTTCAGCTTTGAAAATAATAAAAAATGATTTAAGGGCATCTTTGCAGGAGAATTGGTTGGAGCTATTCTGTTCCTCACAACAATTTTATAAAAGTATTTTGCACTTAATCTTGTTTTAATTGGAATGAATTTTATTTCATATTATGCACTATGTCTTATGGGTGCTTTTGTTATTATTAGAGATAGAAAGTCGGTTAAATGAACCACGATTTTGTTCATAATTATGATTATTTTCAGCTTTGAAAATAATAAAAAATGATTTAAGGGCATCTTTGCAGGAGAATTGGTTGGAGCTATTCTGTTCCTCACAACAATTTTATAAAAGTATTTTGCACTTAATCTTGTTTTAATTGGAATGAATTTTATTTCATATTATGCACTATGTCTTATGGGTGCTTTTGTTATTATTAGAGATAGAAAGTCGGTTAAATGAACCACGATTTTGTTCATAATTATGATTATTTTCAGCTTTGAAAATAATAAAAAATGATTTAAGGGCATCTTTGCAGGAGAATTGGTTGGAGCTATTCTGTTCCTCACAACAATTTTATAAAAGTATTTTGCACTTAATCTTGTTTTAATTGGAATGAATTTTATTTCATATTATGCACTATGTCTTATGGGTGCTTTTGTTATTATTAGAGATAGAAAGTCGGTTAAATGAACCACGATTTTGTTCATAATTATGATTATTTTCAGCTTTGAAAATAATAAAAAATGATTTAAGGGCATCTTTGCAGGAGAATTGGTTGGAGCTATTCTGTTCCTCACAACAATTTTATAAAAGTATTTTGCACTTAATCTTGTTTTAATTGGAATGAATTTTATTTCATATTATGCACTATGTCTTATGGGTGCTTTTGTTATTATTAGAGATAGAAAGTCGGTTAAATGAACCACGATTTTGTTCATAATTATGATTATTTTCAGCTTTGAAAATAATAAAAAATGATTTAAGGGCATCTTTGCAGGAGAATTGGTTGGAGCTATTCTGTTCCTCACAACAATTTTATAAAAGTATTTTGCACTTAATCTTGTTTTAATTGGAATGAATTTTATTTCATATTATGCACTATGTCTTATGGGTGCTTTTGTTATTATTAGAGATAGAAAGTCGGTTAAATGAACCACGATTTTGTTCATAATTATGATTATTTTCAGCTTTGAAAATAATAAAAAATGATTTAAGGGCATCTTTGCAGGAGAATTGGTTGGAGCTATTCTGTTCCTCACAACAATTTTATAAAAGTATTTTGCACTTAATCTTGTTTTAATTGGAATGAATTTTATTTCATATTATGCACTATGTCTTATGGGTGCTTTTGTTATTATTAGAGATAGAAAGTCGGTTAAATGAACCACGATTTTGTTCATAATTATGATTATTTTCAGCTTTGAAAATAATAAAAAATGATTTAAGGGCATCTTTGCAGGAGAATTGGTTGGAGCTATTCTGTTCCTCACAACAATTTTATAAAAGTATTTTGCACTTAATCTTGTTTTAATTGGAATGAATTTTATTTCATATTATACACTGTGTCTTATGGGTGCTTTTGGTATTATTAGGGATTGAAAGTCGGTTAAATGGACAAAGTCGTGACGATTGTATGTTCTCTAATGAGAAAACGGTTTAATACAGATATTTTGAATAAACAAGGAAATTACATTTTATAAATAACTATTTTATTTGTGGGCTGTTTATTTGTGTTTTTACATAACTTTTCTATTTGCGGTCCGATCAATACGTCTTTTTTGATATTTTATATGTCGTTTTTATTTACATTTAGATTGTCAGTTTAAATATTTTTGCCAACAAATTCGCTGGACACAAATAAAACTTCTGTTTTTCCTATGTGTGCAGCATTTGTTTGTGAATAATTTGATATGCACAAGCCATATGTTTAATACAATCACAAAACTCGAATAGAAATTTAATTATTATTAAATTTGTTTCTTTTTTTTCCTGGTAGTATTTTTGTTTTCATAGCAAATTTAATATTGCTCGGTTGTATTATATTCTGTGTCAAATTTGTGATTATTTACATGTAAGATTTTTATTACACAGAATTATTTGAAAATATTTTTTTATGCAATTTTTCTGGAGTCTGCTTTAAACATACTTAAACGATATATAGACCTTTTTGTAATAGTTAAATTATTAATTAAATTTAGAAGAAATCACAGACCGTATTGGACATAACATCAACGATTTTTTCTACAGCCTTATCACGTGTATTTTTAACATTGGAAGTTATTCTATGCTTCCAAAGGCACGCATGGTTCTTCGTATGCTTCTAAGAACGTTGTTGTTTTGTAAGCCTGTTTTTGCTAGATTTGTATTAGGTTGTCATGGGTGACAGCTAGTCTCACAACTGGGAACTCTGTTACAGAAATAATTAAGTACAATATATGTTACGTGTGTGAAATTATTCGAAAGAAACGGTATATTATAAATATGTTCACATTTACATTAAATAAATAGATCTTACAAACTAGTTAAACAATGTTGTAACTGTTATGATGAAAATGTTGACTAATCTATCATTAATTGTATCGTCTAAGTTAAGAATGCTTGATTTCAAAGCAATCCATAATGGTTACGCTTAGCCATTGTCTGGTGTTTAGCATCGGTGGCATTTCGATCACTGAATTATCTTTGGGATTGAATTTCTTAAGTGAATGAATAGAGCTGCCCAGAAGGTAACAACATCCATCTTGGTTCAACTGGCCCTGTTCATTGGTGACAGTAAGTCGTTCCCACTTACTGCCTCTAATATTAAAACGTTCCCAATCTGATTTACCACGTTCTAAAAATACATAAAGATGTATAGATTTTTCGGGATAATTTATTTTCCTCTATTATAAAAAAATTTACCTGGAGATACGTATATGTAGCCCTCCGAGACAGCCACGCCATGGTTCCTTCTAGTTTCGATCATGGATGGTCCATCAGACCACTTACCTTCACGCGGGTCGAATATTTCCATGGATTTTAGCCCCCGATAATCACCCAAACCCCCAATTGCATAAATACAATTATCTCAAAAAATAAATCCATCTATTAGTACATATCTAGTTTTCAGTTTGATCTGAGTTACCACTGACTGCCAGATTGAAGTACGCTCTTTTGTTTTTCATAGGGTGGGATGTCAGGTATACGCCGGTTACCGGATCAAACTTGTCTACGTTGTTTAAATATGTGCCGCTTTGTCCTCCACAGATGTATATTGAATTGTCAATGGAACAAACCCCTGGAATATGACGGACGTTTATTAGTTATTTCATATGAGATATGTCATGTCCATTATTGTTACCGTGAGCACATCTTCCTTTTGGCATTGATGTTGTCATGTCCCAAGAGTCTTTTACCGGGTCATAATATTCTACCGATGAAATCGGTGAATTTCCATCATGACCTCCGAATGCATATAAAAGACTTTTAAAGCTAACAAGGCCATGCCCTGATCTGATGTTCATCATGGACGAAAAGGCATGCCACGTATTGGTCCTTGGATTATACATTTCACATTCCGTTGTTCCTAAATTGTTAAATTATTCTTGATACATAAATATTCACTGCACACATATATAATATACAGAGGATGTCCCACTTTGCCTCTATGATGGGACACCAGCAGATATGGCAATTGGTTTTTAATTTAAATAAAAAAATTACTTACCGTTGTAGCTGATGTAGCGTTGTAGCTGATCTACCGTTTTACCTCCTGTGACAAAGATGTATGGAGCTTGTCCTGTAAAATGTTTGCGTGGCCGGATTCTTGATGATGTTTCATCACAGTGCAGCCCCGAGTGGTATTCGGTTGCTTCTAACAATAGTGTAGTACACTCCAGGTTATTCCTCATCAAAGGTTCTCTAGCCACATTTTTCATAAAATATGTTTTCTCGAGCAAAGGTAACTTAACATGCTGCATCAACTAGTAGAAACAATGTCTTAATTACTTAAATTCCGTTATCTTTTTGGGTACTATTAAATAGTATCCAAATAGTGTCGAATAGAATACCTGATAGAGATTTGGCCCTCTATTGGGTAAATCAAACTTCACCCACTGGAGAATGGCAGAGTAAACCACTTCATCAGATGTAACTGTAAGTTCATCATCCTCTATTAGGTCTCTAACCTACAAAATTAATAATAAATTTATCGCCTGTTGCAAACTGCTTTTATAGTTCGAATACCTCATTAAAGGGCAGCTCAAGAAATTTGTCCGTTTTGACAATATCCTCAAAATGTTCTCTTGCGTAAACATGGCATTTCAGATACAAGTCCTCAGAATGTAGCGCACCTGAAGAAGATATATACCGTCATTTACCTATCAAAAAGTTTACTTGTTTTTTTATTTAATCATTAGTTTCACAATATCTCACCAACAGTTAATATAAAAGGATTGTCAAAATAAAAGTAGGTACACAAAATTGAATCAAAAACTGCCATAATATACCTAGCGTCCTACTAAAAAAGAATAAAAAAATAAAAGGTTGTATTGGTACGTCGTTGTGGAACAGCCTGTATGCTGCGTGAAAATGTTGTTTTACTGCTGTGCGAATGATTATGTAAAACTTAAGTGTGGGGTACACTCACATGAGTTAAACAAATAAGTATTCTTTGCGTTGTGGAATATTTAATTTAGTGGTTGTGTCCGTTAGTGGGTCCGTTGGTGTTTCAGAATGGGGGTAGGGTTTGGGGTGGTTTAGACGATATTAAACTCAATCTTATTAAGTAAGTACGTAGGCTTTCACAGCCAGAATCATTTAGAAAATAAATTGCTTCCGGGTTATGCCGTGTGTCAAGATTTGTAAATGCTGACGTTTCGCGAACCATGTTGCTCGCTTCTTCAAAGCTAATTGAATACTGAAGACCTACCAAGAAAATCTCCCTTATATACCTAAATTTACACCTGACTGCGCACATCTGGAGCTACCGCTCCCATGTGCTTTTCCACCTGACCGCGTTAGTATCGATTTCCAGATCCTACTAATGTCAGTACCGTCCTTGCGATTGATGTTATCACAATGTTTGTATGTGATAATTACACACCCTTGCCGTCATCTTCACGTCATCGAAATTCATTGTGTGTCCCGACTCGTGGCAGTGTTGAGCAACAGCGGACTGTTGAATCTTGCGTAGCCGGGTGTCTGTACTGTGCTCCTTGACTCGACATTCGATACTTCGTCGTGTCTGTCCCACATAGCATGTTCCACACTCACATGTTATCTTGTATACTCCTTCGTTCTTCAGGGGTGGTGTGATATCCTTTGGGTTGGGCAAAACATCCTTTACCTTTGCTGGTGCTCCGTACCTTACCATGATACCCGATTTCTCCAGTAATCTACCGATTCTTTCTGATACCCCACTTACGTATGGTAAGCAAGCAAACCCCTTTGACTCTTCCCGCTCCTCGGAGACTTGCGGTTTTCTTTGTGCGACACATCGTATGTCAGAGTTGGTGTATCCATTCTGACGTAGGGCCCACTCCAAATGTTTCCGTTCGTCCTCCAGGGTGCTGGAGTCGCACACCTTCTCGGCTCTGTTGAACACATTGTTAATAACACTTCTCTTCTGTTGGGGATGGTGGTGTGATTTGGCATTCATGTACCGACGGTATGTGTCTTCTTACGGTAGACTGTATGTCCAAGCGTACCCGTTGACGTTCTGTATACCAGCACATCCAAGAATGGCAGCTGATTATCCTCTTCTATTTCCATCGTGAATTTGACAGAAGGACTGACATTGTTTAGGTAGCTAAGGAACTCAGTAAGTTTATCTCTACCGTGTGGCCAAACCACAAAGGTATCGTCAACATATCTGACCCAATGCTTGGGTTTGTAAGGACTTGACCTTCAGTATTCAATTAGGTTTGAAGAAGCGAGCAACATGGTTCGCGAAACGTCAGCATTTACAAATCTTGACACACGGCATAACCCGGAAGTAGTTTATTTTCTCAATCTTATTGTTTCGAAACAAACAAACGTGTACCAACCTGCTATGGCTTTCATTTGCATACATGTTGTCGGATTTAGTAATTTCGGCATTGACTCGCCGCATGCTGTTTCCAACTTTGCTATCTTAAACCTCTTGCTAGCCAATAGCAAATCTTCTATGTTGGATACGTTTATTGTTATTTCTCCTGTATAAAAGAACAACAATATTGATCGGAAGGCGGCAGGTGTTATGTAGTCGATATTGATCTCGACTAGACCCTCTTCATCTATAATGATAATAATAATTATATAATTTTATAGTGTGGACCTACGGCATCGCACGCCACTGAACATGGGGCTGCTTACCATCAAATAGATCTGAAAAATACTTGCTGGCTGAAGCAAAAACCAACTTGTGCGCTCTGTACACCTCCCCTCCTACCCTAATGTCAATATCGCATAACTGAAACAATTAATTTTCAAGGGATTATTACAATAATATTCATAACTTAAGTCTAATAAGAAATTAAAGCATTGAAATATATTTTTTAATCTATATAAATTGCAAAATAAATCAAACAAATAATACTAGATACTTGAAGGTAATCTATAATTATATTGAAGTTTTAAGAGTCCGGTCCAACAGCTGATCAACAGAGGCTTTGCTGTTTTTGATAAGTTTAGAAAAATCAGTCGAGAATTGGCCTTTGCGTGGGGATGTCGACGTTTTCGCTAAAGCTACTTTGGAACGAGATAGACTTCACCGACGTGCGGACATCATTATATGATCTAACGTCTTTAACGCTGTTTCAATTTATTTTTGCACACGTAAGCAGGCTGTCTAGTGATTTTACAACGGTTACCAACATAACATGGTAACTCTAAAAATTACAGTGATAAATTGTTGACATAACCGTGACATAACCTATGTGGAGAATGTGAGATATTTATCATATACCTATTTATATGATAAATAACTTCAACATTTGTCTACGGTTTATGAAGTGATATCTGCAAAAACACACGTACTATGAATACACGCACACGTACTATGAATATGTGGAATATTTGAAAGTGTATTGAGATTATGCGCCCGTATACATTATACCTCCTAAAATAAACCCCGTACCAATAACTTTGGTCACAGATTACTTACTCTTGGTACGATAGATTATGCACTCATTTCTCAGCCGATAATACACTTATGCCTAGCTACTGAAAAACAAATACATATCGACCCATGCAACGAAGACTATCATAACTAACAAACTAAATGTAGTTACTATAGTCTTTGTTGCATGGGTCGATATTAGATACGTATGTACATCCACAGCACAGGGATCTGATGACATATAAGAAAAACAAAACAGTTAATAAGTTATTCTTTATTTACCAATTTGTAATTCATATATTATTTATAAAAGACAATTAGACAACATAAGCTTTATAATATTATATAGCTTTATTAATATTATATTATAATATAAAATCACAAAAATTTTGATCAGACCACACGCATACGGGTCGTAATGGTTGTCCGGTTCTTCGGGGCTAATTGCAATACTATCTGCGGTTTGTTGTATTAAACGTTTCTCCATACACTTTGCACTTGAGAAGAAAAACATCTGGAGTCAATGGTTGACAAGTCGACTATGTCCCATTATACATTTCTCATATATTAATGTTATAGACGTCTTCCAGTAATATTACCAAAAAATTTGATAAAAAATCGTTAATCTTCAGCATACCTCGATAATTTTATTGTCAGTTCATGGAAATTATGAAAATTAGTAATCACATCTCTTGTCCAGAAATCCTCTTCGATCAAGAAAATAGTACATAAGGATTTTGATTCCTCGTAATGTGATTTGAATCCAATTACAAAACCCGTAATGAGCTATCTGCATTATACCATACTTGGAGCTTGAATTCTCTGGTAGTAGAATGGATAAAACAGCACTGTTTATATGTATATTCTGCTAACTAACCTAACAAGTGAAAAGGAAATTTTAAAAAACAATAGTTTACTTCTTTAGGTACAAACCTGATTGATGTCTGATATAATAGTAGAATTTTTATGTAATCTCCTAATTTCGATTAGAATACTTCTTTGTGCAGTGTCCCCAAGTTTTCTACATTTTCAGATTATATCGGATTTGTAGGTTAGAACTCTCGAAATCTGTCCCAGTAAATATAAATGTGAATTTTAGCGAGTAACAGCCTTTTTTTGTGGTATATGGTAGATAGAGATAGACCCATTACTATTATCTTCGTCTAATGATGACTAGTTCTCGAGAACATCGTAGATGGACACACTGTTCAGACTCGAACATGGATGGAAAAATTGGGAAAATACGACGCCGGTTCTTCTGCTTTATTTCTTTTCATTTATTGGATTTTTTTCAAATTGTACATTGACATAAAGTGGAACTACTGCGGCGCATCGCAAAAATACATAATTGAAATGTTATTCCTGAAATCAGGATATCACCCGTCCTCCAATTATACGTCTATCTTTGAGCAGCAATTGTTTAAAATTGGGCATGGGTATAATAAATATGGAGATGTGGCGCACTAGAATAGTTCATTCAGATTGTTGTAATCTCCTAATTTCGATTAGAATACTTCTTTGTGCAGTGTCCCCAAGTTTTCTACATTTTCAGATTATATCGGATTTGTAGGTTAGAACTCTCGAAATCTGTCCCAGTAAATATAAATGTGAATTTCAGCGAGTAACAGCACAGAGTAACAGCCATAGAATGTAACAGCCTTTTTTTGTGGTATATGGTAGATAGAGATAGACCCATTACTATTTTGATTACTATTTATATTATATTACGATAATTTTGATTCAGGAATAACATTTCAATTATGTATTTTTGCGATGCGCCGCAGTAGTTCCACTTTATGTCAATGTACAATTTGAAAAAAATTCAATAAATGAAAAGAAATAAAGCCACACCTTTAAAGAATCGGCGTCATATTTTCCCATTTTTTCCATCCATGTTCGAGTCTGAACAGTGTGTCCATCTACGATGTTCTCGAGAACTAGTCGTCATTAGACGAAGATAATAGTAATGGGTCTATCTCTATCTACCATATACCACAAAAAAAGGCTGTTACTCGCTAAAATTCACATTTATATTTACTGGGACAGATGATTTCGAGAGTTCTAACCTACAAATCCGATATAATCTGAAAATGTAGAAAACTTGGGGACACTGCACAAAGAAGTATTCTAATCGAAATTAGGAGCTTACATAAAAATTCTACTATTATATCAGACATCAATCAGGTTTGTGCCTAAAGAAGTATACTATTATTTTATTAAAATTTCCATGTCAATTGCTAGGTTAATTAGCAGAATATACAAATAAACAGTGCTGTTTTATCAATTCTACTACCAGAGAATTCAAGCTCCAAGTATGGTATGATGCAGAAGATCATTACGGGCTTTGTAATTGGATTCAAATCACATTACGAGGAATCAAAATCCTTACATACTATTTTGTTGATCGAAGAGGATTTCTAGACAAGAGATGTGATTACTAATTTTCATTATTTCCATGAAACTGACAATAAAATTATCGAGGTATGCTGAAGATTACCGATTTTTTATCAAATTTTTTGGTAATATTACTGGAAGACGTCCATAACATTGTTATATGAGAAATGTATAATGGGACATAGTCAACTTGTCAACCACTGACTCCAGATGTTTTTCTTCTCAAGTGGAAAGTGCATGGAGAATTACGTTTAAGACAGCAAACCGCAGATAGTATTGGAATTAGCCCCGAAGAACCGAACAAGCATTACGACCTGTATGCATGTGGTCTGATGATAGCGAGGATCAACATTTTTGTGATTTTGATATTATAATATAATATTAATAAAGCTATATAATATTATAAAACTTATGTTGTCTAATTGTCTTTTATAAATAATATATGAATTACAAATTGGTAAATAAAGAATAACTTATTAAGTGTTTTATTTTTCTTATACGTCATCAGATCCCTGTGCTATTGATGTACATACGTAATATATGTAATATCGACCCATGCAACAAAGACTATAGTAACTACATTTAGTTTGTTAGTTAGTTACGATAGTCTTCGTTGCACGGGTCGATATGTATATGTTTTTCAGTAGCTAGGCATAAGAGTGTATTATCGGCTGAGAAATGAGTGCATAATCTATCGTACCAAGAGTAAGTAATCTGTGACCAAAGTTATTGGTACGGGGTTTGTTTTTTAGGAGGTATAAATGTTTATGGGCATATAATCTCAATACACTTTCAAATATTCCACATATTCATAGTGCGTGCGTGTATTCATAGTACGTGTGTTTTTGCAGATATCACTTCATAAACCGTAGACAAATGTTGAAGTTATTTATCATATAAATATATGATAAATATCTCAAATTCTCAACATAGGTTATGTCACGGTTATGTCAACAATTTTATCCATAATTTATCACAGTAATTTTTAGAGTTTTCATGTTATGTTGGTAGGCGTTGCAAATAATCACTAGACAGTAGACAGCCTGATTACGTGTGCAAAAATAAATTGAAACAGCGTTCAAGACGTTAGAGCATATAATGTTGACCGCACGTCGGCGAAGTCTATCTTGTTCCAAAGTAGCTTTAGCGAAAACGTCGACATGTTGGACTTCGCTCTTAAAAGATAAGATTGCACACGGCACCATCATCGCCATTGAAGTTTAATAGATCACAATTTGATATATAAATTATAATTTAGAAAACTGACGACGTTTTAGGTGTTGTCACTTTCTTCAAAATATCTAAGATAACTTACAGCAATATTAAGCGTATTTGTTAAATAACGTTCACAATATTATGATCATGCATAATTTTTTAATCGTTCGATCAGTTTCTACGTGGAAATGATGTAACAATGAAAAGATAACGTACCTTGCCATTGCCTAGCATATTCAGCATTTCTTGGAATCCCGAAATATAATGATCAGTGGATATGAAGTGATATCCATCGTTGCTTGATGTTTGATTTCCCCTCTGTACTACAGCTGCATTCATTTTAGTACCTAGTCGAGTTTGGAGTTGATGTTTCGCTAAATAAGTTGTGCGAACTGAATTCACAATCTGTGTGCGAGTATTCTGTATTCGCCTTGTGCTGTGTGCATCCACCGTGGAGGGGACTTGAAAAACGATACTACGCCTACTGTATGTGCAGTAGTTCACGGCGCATTATGTTGTGATCCAATCCGTCAGAACTAATATCATATCGTTGGTATAAATAATCATAATGGGACACAATAAGTGTCGCGTTATCAACTGTAATAATACAGGAAGAAGTATTAACAAATGCAATATTGTAATAAATAATATAAATTTGATCTGCCCACTTATACAGTACCTACAGGTAACTGTAACATTTATTAGCAATCTGCACCATTTATGCCTCGTGGACCTACTACTGCCTACACATGTAGAGGCGCTTGCATCGCGCACCCGGCCAATATATATATCGCTCAGGTGTCGATTTGTTCAGATAAGATAGGAGACAAATTGTGATTTTCCATAACGACAAAGATAATTTTGTTTCAACGAATACATTTGAAATTTCTAGAATTTCGAATCGTTACTATTGGAAGGGAAAAAAGCATTTGTAGTGAATGCTGGGTTTGTTTTGATTAGAATTAATTTATTCCAAAAGTCTTCTTTTTTTACAATAAATATCTACATAAAATAATAATAGCATGTCCTCGCAAATCTTCCTTCTGGAATGGCCATTTCAACTCTGGTAGACGTAGGGATGATGAAAAATAGGTCCACTTTAAATCACTAGGGTGGATCAGTGGGTCAGTGGGCCACCAATTTGAATGCTCGTTTCGTTGTATGATTTAGGTTAAGTAGGTGCATAATTATATTGAAAAAATAAATGCATCTTTATTGTGATCATTTTTAAATGATTAGGATGAAAAAAAAATGATGAATGTGATTATCACAACATGCTATTTCAATAATTTGTTAATAATGCTGAATAAGTACATTAGTATGTAATGTATGTCCGATTAAAGAAATGTGTTGTGCTAAACCAGGTCTCTGCAGTTGGAATCAAAATTTAGCAGAAATTCAGTGAGTGGAGTCAACCTACAAACAAAATCAAGAGCCGGAGGTGGTATAACGGTAACCACATATTTTTGCAACCATGCATATTGGGGGTTCAAACACTAAAATTATCAGGAATTGAAGTCGAATGTTTGGTTTACCGACTCTACAGATAAATAAATAGAAAAACTATAACTAAATCAGTATTGGTAGTATTGGTACAACTTGCTTATTAAACCACTCATTGGCTTGTCCTGATTACAATATTTGGTTAGAACATACGTACAAAGAAAAAATAAAAAATCTGTAAGAAGCTTTATTGTACAAATTTTCTCATCTTTGTTGTAATTTTATTTTTAATATCAGCTACTCTTCGTTAAATATTTAGATTTTTTTGCTGTTGAAAAGTAGAATTTAAAAAAATTTATCCGTACATATATTCTTTGCTCGACAAAAGCTTTCAAAACTATGGTATCAATAATTGGATCTTGTTTTAAAAGTTCTCTTCTTAATTTACTGCTAATTCTTTTCGAATTATTAATCCCATCCCCCGTAAGTCTTTCGAACTTGCTAATTCATTTTATTAAACAAGCGTTTAAATTCTTCCGACGGATTTCTTAGGCCGTCAAAAGATAAATGACGTATCCAGGATGGAAGGGAGTATGGGTGCTCTTGCTGCTCTTCGTATGAGTTAATGTCCCAATTGTGGATGAGTTCTGCTTTAAACTTTGATCACGTGGAAAAGTAAAATATGATATTGTTAATCCAATCACTGTTGAAATGTTATACCTCATACCGCAACCCGGTACGGAGCAAACCATAGGCATCTAAAATTGATACATGATTTAGAATAATGTAATTTCCAATCTAAATTAATATCTTACCTTTACTAACTTAATTACTTCATAAAATACTACACTAATAAAACAACCCATAACGTAAAACTATCAACTATTGAATATAACAATATAAACGCAGAATAACGATTAAACACGAACAAAAGTAACCTTTCTAATTCACTAAAAAACCTATAACGAGCTGAGCTGGCAATAATTAAACGTATCTTTGAACAAACTAAACGAGCGATGTATGCGACGTGATGCGAAGTGTGCCGGGACTCTAGTGACGTCACGAAAGTAGAGCATATAGGGATCTGAGGGGGGTATATAAAGTGGACTATAGGAAAGATAGCAAACTGGATAACCTCTCTCTTTATAGACCTTGGGTTTAGACTCATGGTTTAGACCGACTTTGACAGTACATTCGTATAATGTTGACAGTTCCTTCAAATAATGAAGTCATTATTTGAACGAACTGTCATTATTAAACAACGCTAGTGTCATTATAATCATTGGCGCGTATCATGATGGGGATTATATAGTCATAGATACGTATGCAATGAACTTATTATATGTGAGTCGTAGATAAATATTATTATTATAATGTTGGTAGTTTGATAGAGGAGTTCATTGGAGAGGTTATGGAAGGGGTTATTAGGATGGCGTAAACGGGTAATGTTGCGAAGTGCGCTTCTTTCGCCGACATTTATGATATTTAAGGATCGGCACCAAACGGAACAAATTCTCTAAACCGGTAAAAAAAGTGCTATTTGGGTTGCATACACGATGCAGTAATATTCGAATTTTGTGGTAAAGAATTGAAACCGTACATAGCGTGAACGTTGAATCACGTGACTAGACAAAGACGAATGGCACAAAGTGGGATGGATAGCAGACGCATTTCTACTACGAAAACTACTACATTGTTTACATCTGTTGAATATCCTGATATCCGTCCAGGGATGCTTTTTTCTTGCCGAGCGCCAGCCACCAAGGGCGTAGCCAAGGGGGGGGGGCACCTGCCCCCCCTGGCGCTCAAAATAAAAATGCTCAAAATTGTATTAGGTCCGTAATAAATTTACAAAGACACATAACATGTACTGTAAAAGCCAGTTGTGATTATTTTATGAGAAAACTTAATTTAATAAATCACCGTCGAGTATGCAACTCAAATACCAGTACCTACCTCCAAATCTCAGTACAGGGTGAGGTATTTATTGTTTAGTTGATTTATTGGGAATTAATAGAGGAATTGTTGATGCAACCGACAAGTAAGTTGAAGTAAAAATTTTAGATTGCTTTATTACAAATAACCTTATTTAATAATAATATATAATGTTATTTGTAATAAAGCAGTCTATACCACTATATATCTACTTTGTATATTACTGAAGCCTGTGTGATGTGTAGTTATTGAACGCGATAATAAAGCAGTGTTTTTTTTTGCAATGGATATAACAAAACTATTTTACTAAGTATTAATTACTATTTTGAAACCAGTGTTATATCGTTGTATGATTGGGTGATTAGGATTCCTGGTCCTAAAGAGTATTTTTGTTGTAGGATTACGTGATTACAGTGTTATCACTGTATCCCTAACACTGTAATCACGTAATTATTGCATTTTAAGTGCATATAGCTAAATATTACTTTAGATTAGTCTAATTTTGTTGAGTTTCGAGTTTGGTCTCGTTTGGCAAATGTCAACCCGTTTACCTATAGTTTGTCTTTTAAGCAATATATGGCGCTATGGCGGTTCTTGCATTAATTCGCTGTTCGCAAATATCTTGGAAATTATGATATATTAGTATTACTGTTCTTGTACACTTATATGTACATTTTGATACATTTGATACATGTCCTCCAAGAATATATGTTTCGGTAGCATGCTCAGCGTTCATCGCAACATTGCAAATGAAGACCAAGAGCAATTCAAAGAATCTGTCCTGCAGAAGTTTTCCGAAAACAAGCGGAAACTTAACATTACGTAATGTTTTATTAGCATATTTCATATTATGTACATACCTCATACATATATTTTTATAAACAAAAAGATATGCGATAAGAAATATTTATTTACGTAAATTTTGGTATTTTTCTGACTCCTTGCCCCCCCCCCCCCTGTAAAAACTTCTGGCTACGCCCTTGCCAGCCACACGTCTGATTTGAACCATTTTGCACAAAGTGTAATTATATATCGTGATTAATAAAATGTAGTGAGCAAAAAAAGTTACATTTAGTATGTGCGCATAAGTATTTAGTATTTTATTGACTAATTACGGTACCGATCGGTTGGTTCTTAGTGTTATTACTTAGGCTGTATACCTATGCCTAGTTTTGTCTACAGGTATACTTATTACATTAGAATAAGTATGAAATAGTTACAACTTTTTGTGTAGGTTATTACAACTTTTTGCAAACTACCCAGATAACAATCGTGCGAGTCACGCAATCCGCATGGCTTGATACGCACCCTATGTAGTAAAAAACGCGTGAAAATGTCTACGTCTTGTTGATTTGTATATCGTACTCAAGCTATGCGTACGCTAGCCGGTGAAAAACTACGCACAAAATGACGCTCGGATGACTCGATTTTGCAGTATGTATTTGATTTCGGTAATCGGAATGCTCCATGTAGCGTAAGCCGGCTACCTAGAGCAATGTCGACATGTTCGCGAAGTGAATACGCGTAATCTGGGACCCTATTCTCGTCATCTTTTTGAAGCGAAAGTGAGTCTTTTCGAATGGTTAGGTGGAAGGAGTAGGGATATCAGCGGTTTCCCTCTGGCACGTATCTATGAGCAAATTTGCTTGTCGCTAACAACAATAACTCACGCCCATACGAACGTATCTATGGCAAGTTTGCTTGTTGCTAAGAACAATAACGCACGCGCCACGCTCATACGTTCCAAACGGAAATCGAAAAACTACTTAAAATCAAGACCGATATCTTGTCCTTTCCTCTCTACGTCAGCGTACTGCCACAGCACGAGACCTCCTAAACGACCTAAGACGAGCACATGGAATAGAAATTTCTGATCAAATTGTTAGAAATAGATTAAAAGAAGTGAATTTGAAACCAAGAAGACCTGTCCGCGCGCCACGCCATACGCAGCATCACAAATGAGGTTTGCTCTGGATCACTTCGTCTAACTAACTTCGTCAAACCCCGTACCAATAACTTTGGTCACAGATTACTTACTCTTGGTACGATAGATTATGCACTCATTTCTCAGCCGATAATACACTTATGCCTAGCTACTGAAAAACAAATACATATCGACCCATGCAACGAAGACTATCGTAACTAACAAACTAAATGTAGTTACTATAGTCTTTGTTGCATGGGTCGATATTACATACGTAGGTACATCCACAGCACAGGGATCTGATGACGTATAAGAAAAACAAAACAGTTAATAAGTTATTCTTTATTTACCAATCTGTAATTCATATATTATTTATAAAAGACAATTAGACAACATAAGCTTTATAATATTATATAGCTTTATTAATATTATATTATAATATCACAATCACAAAAATGTTGATCCTCGCTGTCATGAGACCACACGCATACGAGTCGTAATGCTTGTTCGGTTCTTCGGGGCTAATTGTAATACTATCTGCGGTTTGTTGTGTTAAACGTAATTCTCCATACACTTTGCACTTGAGAAGAAAAACATCTGGAGTCAGTGGTTGACAAGTCGACTATGTCCCATTATACATTTCTCATATAATAATGTTATAGACGTCTTCCAGTAATATTACCAAAAAATGTGATAAAAAATCGGTAATCTTCAGCATACCTCGATAATTTTATTGTCTGTTCATGGAAATTATGAAAATTAGTAATCACATCTCTTGTCTAGAAATCCTCTTCGATCAACAAAATAGTACCTACGGATTTTGATTCCTCGTAATGTGATTTGAATCCAATTACAAAACCCGTAATGAGCTATCTGCATCATACCATACTTGGAGCTTGAATTCTCTGGTAGTAGAATTGATAAAACAGCACTGTTTGTATGTATATTCTGCTAACTAACCTAACAATTGAAAAGGAAATTTTAGATAACAATAGTATACTTCTTTAGGCACAAACCTGATGATGTCTGATATAATAGTAGAATTTTTATGTAATCTCCTAATTTCGATTAGCATACTTCTTTGGGCAGTGTCCCCAAGTTTTTTACATTTTCAGATTATATCGGATTTGTAGGTTAGAACTCTCGAAATCTGTCCCAGTAAATATAAATGTGAATTTTAGCGAGTAACAGCCTTTTTTTGTGGTATATGGTAGCTAGAGATAGACCCATTACTATTATCTTCGTCTAATGATGACTATTTCTCGAGAACATCGTAGATGGACACACTGTTCAGACTCGAACATGGATGGAAAAATTGGGAAAATACGACGCCGATTCTTCAAAGGTGTGGCTTTATTTCTTTTCATTTATTGGATTTTTTTCAAATTGTACATTGACATAAAGTGGAACTACTGCGGCGCATCGCAAAAATATATAATTGAAATGTTATTCCTGAAATCAGGATATCACCCGTCCTCCAATTATACGTCTATCTTTGAGCAGCAATTGTTTAAAATTGGGCATGGGTATAATAAATATGGAGATGTGGCGCACTAGAATAGTTCATTCAGATTGTTGTAATCTTATAAGATGCTATCATTATTCAATAATTAACCCACAGGAGCATTGAACTGTTTGAATAATTGGACCAATAGGGGACCACCAGAGCTGAGCAGAACAGACCTGAAGTTAGGCTGAACCAGCCTCTTAAACCTCACCAATCCACAGAAAACCCGACTGTCATCGATACTATGACAGTCATTTCTATTTTGTTTTGCGTTATTAATTTACACTGTTAAGTGTCACTTAGAAGAGTATAGTGACGTGACCGCACCGTACTACCGTAGCGTAAAAAGATCAATGTACATAATTTCCACTCCGCGATTATAGTGACGCCCCGTGAACCGTAAAGTTCGTTCTCGACCGCAACGAATTTCATCTCCTGCGTGTTGACTCCTGCGGTGTATGCGCGCGTATGGCGCCCTCTGTACGTGTACCGGCGAGTAAATAGCAGGTTCCAGTAAGTCGTAGGTTAACTGATAACAATTTGAAAGTTTGTAGCAACGAGAACACAAACGAGAACGACTTCAGAATGAATTGTTGCTGCAACAAGCCTTGCGTCCATAATTTATTACATCTACCACGATCTACCACTGATTAATATATGCAACAATAACACTGACATGTGAGGTTATGTGCCGTTGTGTATATACTTCTCCGCTAGATGGCGCTCAATTTGTTTGAGATCATTGCGGCACTATTAATACTACGTTGTAAAATTGTTTCTGTAATTTTCTTTAGTTAAATGTTTGCCGTTGAAGTATACCAAATTTGATTTGCCTAGAAGTATTATTTAAAAAATTACAAGTTTTGTAAAAAGTGTTTCCCATATTTTTTTACTTTATCATACGCAGTATGTAAAGTATTGTAATCGTGCCAAAAAAAAATTTTGAGATTTTAGCGGAAATATGTCTTTTTTGGGTCCCCTGAACATTTTTGACCAAGGTACAAAAAATGTCTCTCTCTGTGTGTGTGTGTGTGTGTGTGTGTGTGTGTGTGTGTGTGTGTGTGTGTGTGTGTGTGTGTGTGTGTGTGTGTGTGTGTGTGTGTGTGTGTGTGTGTGTGTGTGTGTGTGTGTGTGTGTGTGTGTGTGTGTGTGTGTGTGTGTGTGTGTGTGTGTGTGTGTGTGTGTGTGTGTGTGTGTGTGTGTGTGTGTGTGTGTGTGTGTGTGTGTGTGTGTGTGTGTGTGTGTGTGTGTGTGTGTGTGTGTGTGTGTGTGTGTGTGTGTGTGTGTGTGTGTGTGTGTGTGTGTGTGTGTGTGTGTGTGTGTGTGTGTGTGTGTGTGTGTGTGTGTGTGTGTGTGTGTGTGTGTGTGTGTGTGTGTGTGTGTGTGTGTGTGTGTGTGTGTGTGTGTGTGTGTGTGTGTGTGTGTGTGTGTGTGTGTGTGTGTGTGTGTGTGTGTGTGTGTGTGTGTGTGTGTGTGTGTGTGTGTGTGTGTGGTGTGTGTGTGTGTGTGTGTGTGTGTGTGTGTGTGTGTGTGTGTGTGTGTGTGTGTGTGTGTGTGTGTGTGTGTGTGTGTGTGTGTGTGTGTGTGTGTGTGTGTGTGTGTGTGTGTGTGTGTGTGTGTGTGTGTGTGTGTGTGTGTGTGTGTGTGTGTGTGTGTGTGTGTGTGTGTGTGTGTGTGTGTGTGTGTGTGTGTGTGTGTGTGTGTGTGTGTGTGTGTGTGTGTGTGTGTGTGTGTGTGTGTGTGTGTGTGTGTGTGTGTGTGTGTGTGTGTGTGTGTGTGTGTGTGTGTGTGTGTGTGTGTGTGTGTGTGTGTGTGTGTGTGTGTGTGTGTGTGTGTGTGTGTGTGTGTGTGTGTGTGTGTGTGGTGTGTGTGTGTGTGTGTGTGTGTGTGTGTGTGTGTGTGTGTGTGTGTGTGTGTGTGTGTGTGTGTGTGTGTGTGTGTGTGTGTGTGTGTGTGTGTGTGTGTGTGTGTGTGTGTGTGTGTGTGTGTGTGTGTGTGTGTGTGTGTGTGTGTGTGTGTGTGTGTGTGTGTGTGTGTGTGTGTGTGTGTGTGTGTGTGTGTGTGTGTGTGTGTGTGTGTGTGTGTGTGTGTGTGTGTGTGTGTGTGTGTGTGTGTGTGTGTGTGTGTGTGTGTGTGTGTGTTGTGTGTGTGTGTGTGTGTGTGTGTGTGTGTGTGTGTGTGTGTGTGTGTGTGTGGTGTGTGTGTGTGTGTGTGTGTGTGTGTGTGTGTGTGTGTGTGTGTGTGTGTGTGTGTGTGTGTGTGTGTGTGTGTGTGTGTGTGTGTGTGTGTGTGTGTGTGTGTGTGTGTGTGTGTGTGTGTGTGTGTGTGTGTGTGTGTGTGTGTGTGTGTGTGTGTGTGTGTGTGTGTGTGTGTGTGTGTGTGTGTGTGTGTGTGTGTGTGTGTGTGTGTGTGTGTGTGTGTGTGTGTGTGTGTGTGTGTGTGGTGTGTGTGTGTGTGTGTGTGTGTGTGTGTGTGTGTGTGTGTGTGTGTGTGTGTGTGTGTGTGTGTGTGTGTGGTGTGTGTGTGTGTGTGTGTGTGTGTGTGTGTGTGTGTGTGTGTGTGTGTGTGTGTGTGTGTGTGTGTGTGTGTGTGTGTGTGTGTGTGTGTGTGTGTGTGTGTGTGTGTGTGTGTGTGTGTGTGTGTGTGTGTGTGTGTGTGTGTGTGTGTGTGTGTGTGTGTGTGTGTGTGTGTGTGTGTGTGTGTGTGTGTGTGTGTGTGTGTGTGTGTGTGTGTGTGTGTGTGTGTGTGTGTGTGTGTGTGTGTGTGTGTGTGTGTGTGTGTGTGTGTGTGTGTGTGTGTGTGTGTGTGTGTGTGTGTGTGTGTGTGTGTGTGTGTGTGTGTGTGTGTGTGTGTGTGTGTGTGTGTGTGTGTGTGTGTGTGTGTGTGTGTGTGTGTGTGTGTGTGTGTGTGTGTGTGTGTGTGTGTGTGTGTGTGTGTGTGTGTGTGTGTGTGTGTGTGTGTGTGTTGTGTGTGTGTGTGTGTGTGTGTGTGTGTGTGTGTGTGTGTGTGTGTGTGTGTGTGTGTGTGTGTGTGTGTGTGTGTGTGTGTGTGTGTGTTGTGTGTGTGTGTGTGTGTGTGTGTGTGTGTGTGTGTGTGTGTGTGTGTGTGTGTGTGTGTGTGTGTGTGTGTGTGTGTGTGTGTGTGTGTGTGTGTGTGTGTGTGTGTGTGTGTGTGTGTGTGTGTGTGTGTGTGTGTGTGTGTGTGTGTGTGGTGTGTGTGTGTGTGTGTGTGTGTGTGTGTGTGTGTGTGTGTGTGTGTGTGTGTGTGTGTGTGTGTGTGTGTGTGTGTGTGTGTGTGTGTGTGTGTGTGTGTGTGTGTGTGTGTGTGTGTGTGTGTGTGTGTGTGTGTGTGTGTGTGTGTGTGTGTGTGTGTGTGTGTGTGTGTGTGTGTGTGTGTGTGTGTGTGTGTGGTGTGTGTGTGTGTGTGTGTGTGTGTGTGTGTGTGTGTGTGTGTGTGTGTGTGTGTGTGTGTGTGTGTGTGTGTGTGTGTGTGTGTGTGTGTGTGTGTGTGTGTGTGTGTGTGTGTGTGTGTGTGTGTGTGTGTGTGTGTGTGTGTGTGTGTGTGTGTGTGTTGTGTGTGTGTGTGTGTGTGTGTGTGTGTGTGTG